>CM075978.1:50996615-51308761 GCA_038087875.1 Malacoraja senta
CCCTTCGGCCCACCAAGTCCATGCTGACCAGCGATCCCCGCACACTAACACTATCCTACACATACTGGGGACAATTTAAAATTAAACCAAGCCAATTAACCTATGTCTTTGGAGTGTGGGGGGAAACCCACGTAGGTCACAGGGAAAATGTACAAACTCCGTACAGACATCACTTGTAGTCAAGATCAAACCCATGTCTCTGCTGCTGTAAGGCATCAACTTCATCACTGTGCCGCCGTTATGAATCACCTAAAAATGTTGTGGTTGGTTGCCAAAAGAAACTGTCCCACAAGTCCATGCCTGGAGGCTGCACAGAGATGTTACTAGATGCTAAATGGTATGATTAGGACTAAAAACTAGTTAATTGGTCTGTGCAGATAACAGTAGACGACCTCTCAAGTATATTAAAGACAGGATGGTGAAACTAACCTGAAGCATGTTGAAATTTTGGAAAGGGTTTGAAAGGGCTGGAGAACATCTGAAGGTTTTTCTGCGTGGGATGAAAATTCAAGCAGGCAAACCAGCAATGATCCAACTTCAACAGACCAAAAAGGTGCTAGTTTTGAGGCATTGCCAAGTGAACCTTTGAAAGCTATCTTGCTTCACAAAAAATAAGCAAAATTATTTCTGAAGCTTATTTTACTGCATCTGTGATGGTTTGTTGTTGACATCATACTGTGATCATTAATAAACGATTATGATATTATAACGTATGAAATAGTCAGCATTGAAGCTGGGATGGGAGGAGGATACAAACAAGCCTCCCTAACCATCAATAAACAATCTCAGATACAGTTCACAGTAATCTGACAAGTTGGACATTCGGACGTCTCAGGTTGGGTAGGAAGTTAACAAAGAACAATAATGCACTCAGCAACCCCTCAGCTTGTAAAGAAACTGCTTTCAGCAAAAGATAGAATAAAGCACAAGAGAGCACTATCTGAACAATGTTAATTGGAGCCATCAAGGACACTGGTTTCAATGCCTGGGTCACAGCCAAGCAGGCATGGGCACTGCGCGAGGGTTTCATAGTCATTCAAGGCCTAGCCTTTTCTCACAGCACCTGTTTGGGTCACTAACTCCTGGAACTGATGGTTTTCGCCTTTATGCTTTGCAGCAGGCAGTCTGTGCTAGACCAGCTCACATATGGATGTCCAAAGGCAGGAGAACAGCCCACGTTGTTAACAAGCTCAGAGGCTGCTAAAATGATCCGTCAGCTGAAATTGTTGGCCCAGATAACCAGAAAATTACTACAGTTTAATTGCCAACACATTCTTTTCTTTTAGCGTTAAATAATGCTATCCTTTCTATTGATGACTTGTCACAATGATCTCACTGTGAGCTTCACCTGCCAATTTAATTAAATTAACACAAAAAACATGTCAACTGTCTCTTTGCAGCAAGACCCATGTTAAAAAGAATATCAAAATAACTTTTTTTCCCCAATCATTCATGGGATGGAAATCACCACCATTAGACACAAAGTGCTGGAGTAACCCGGTGGGTCAGGCAGCATCCCTGGAGAAGATGAATAGGTAATGTTTCACATCAGGACTCTTCTTCAGACCTCCTCTTCTGGAGAAGGGTACCAACTCGGAATGTCATCTATCCTGTTGGCCACAATTCAGATTGAGGACAGTATTCGCAAGGGATTTGATTCCATGTTGGGAAGCATTCCTGGTTCAGCTTTCAAACATGCCCACAGGAACCACGCACTGCAGGGGTGAGAGCGAGTGAGTCAGCCATCTGATGCCAAAGGCAGGCTTTCAAAACAGATTCTTTAGTTTTTAAAAACAATGTCAGAACTGTGTGCTGGCTACACTTTTGTGTTTATTAGTAAAATGCAGCCAAGAATTTTCAAAAGGAACTTTTTACCATTTTTCTCTGAGCCCGGGCTTTCCAACAGTGCACCTTAAAGATGTTGAATCAGCATATCAAAGTATTTTACGCTCCACAAAACACTGAAGACAGCACATTGAGATATAAGAATATAAGAAATAAAGTGGATGAGCTGGAGGCTCAATTGGAAATTGGCAATTGTGATGTTGTGGGAATTACAGATACATGGCTGCAAGAGGGCCAGGGCTGGGAACTGAATATTCAAGGGTATACCTCCTATTGAAAAGACAGACAGGTGGGCAGAGGGGGCATAGCTCTGTTGGTGAGGAATGAAATTCAGTCCCTTGCAAGGAGTGACATTGAAACAGGAGATGTGGAGTCAGAATGGATAGAACTAAGGAATTGTAAGGGTAAAAATACCCTAATGGGACTTATCTACAGGCCCCCAAACAGTAGCCTGGATATTGGGGCAAATTGAATCAAGAGTTAAAATTGGCATGTTGTAAAAGTAATGCTACGGTTGTTATGGGAGATTTCAACATGCAGGTAGACTGGGAAAATAAGGTTGGTACAGGAACCCAAGAAAGGGAGTTTGTGGAGTGCCTCCATGATGAATTCTTAGAGCAGCTTGTACTGGAGCCTCCCAGGGAGAAGGCAATTCTGGATTTAGTGTTGTGTAATGAACCGGATTTGATAAGGGAACTTGAGGTTAAGGAGCCATTAGGAGATAGTGACCATAATATGGTACGTTTTAATCTACAATTTGAGAGAGAGAAGGGTAAATCGGAGGTGTCCGTGTTACAGTTCAACAAAGGGGACTATGGAGCCACGACGGAGGAGCTGGCCAAAGATGTTTGAATAAAGTCTTAAAATAAAGGGGAAGCCATTTAAGACTGAGGTGAGAAAAAACTTTTTCACCCAGAGAGTTGTGAATTTGTGGAATTCCCTACCACAGAGGGCAGTGGAGGTCATGTCACTGGATGGATTTAAGAGAGAGTTAGACAGAGCTCTAGGGGCTAGTGGAATCAAGGGATATGGGGAGAAGGCAGGCATGGGTTATTGATTGGGGACGATCAGCCATGATCACAATGAATGGCGGTGCTGGCTCGAAGGGCCGAATGGCCTCCTCCTGCACCTATTTTCTATGTTTCTATGTTTGGAAAGATACCCTAGCAGGGATGACAGTGGATCAACAATGGCAGGTATTTCTGGGAATAATACAGAAGGTGCAGGATCAGTTCATTCCAAAGAGGAAGAAAGATTCCAAGGGGTAAAAGGGGCGACCATGGCTGACAAGGGAAGTCAGGGACAGTATAAAAATAAAAGAGAAGTAGTACATAGCAAAGATGAGTGGGAAGCCATTGTGTAACGTTTAAAGAGCAAGAGCAGATAATTAAAAAGGCAGGGAGAAAAGATGAGGTACGAAGGTAAGCTAGCCAAGAATATAAAGGAGGATAGTAAAAGCTTCTTTAGGTATGTGAAGAGGAAAAAAATAGTTAAGACCAAAGTTGGACCCTTGAAGACTGAAAAAGGTGAATTTATTTTGGGGAACAAGGAAATGGCAGATGAGTTGAACAGATACTTTGGATCAGTCTGCACGAAGGAGAACACAAACAATCTTCCTGATGTATTAGTGGCCAGAGGATCTGGGGTGACGGAGGAACTGAAGGAAATCCACATTGGGCAGGAAATGGTGTTGGGTAGACTGATGGGACTGAAGGCTGATAAATCCCCAGGGCCTGACAGTCTGCATCCCAGGGTACTTAAGGAAGTGGCTCTAGAAATCGTGGACGCATTGGTGCTCATTTTCCAATGTTCTATAGATTCAGGATCAGTTCCTGTGGATTGGAGGGTAACTAATGTTATCCCACTTTTTAAGAAAGGCGGGAGAGAGAAAACAGGGAATTATAGACCAGTTACCCTGACATCGGTGGTGGGGAAGATGCTGGAGTCAATCATAAAAGATGAAATAGCTGCACATTTGGATAGTCCAAGTCAGCGTGGATTTACGAAGGGGAAATCATGCAAGACTCATTTTCTGGAATTTTTTGAGGATGTAACTAGGAAAAAGGACAAGGGAGAGCCAGTGGATGTAGTGTACCTGGACTTTCAGAAAGCATTTGATAAGGTCCCACATAGGAGATTAGTGGGCAAAATAGGGCACATGGTATTGGGGGTAGAGTGCTGACATGGATAGAAAATTGGTTGGCAGACAGGAAACAAAGAGTAGGGATTAACAGGTCCCTTTCAGAATGGCAGGCAGTGCCTAGTGGGGTACCACAAGGCTCGGTGCTGGGATCGCTGCTATTTACAATATACATCAATGATTTACATGAAGGGATTCAAAGTAACATTAGCAAATTTGCAGATGACACAAAGCTGGGTGGTAGTGTGAACTGTGAGGAGGATGCTATGAGAATGCAGGGTGACTTCGACAGGTTGGGTGAGAGGGCAGATGCATCGCAGATGTAGTTTAATGTGGATAAATGTGAGGTTATCCACTTTGTTAACAAAAACAGGAAGGCAGATTATTATCTAAATGGAGTCACGTTGGGAAAAGGGGAAGTACAACAGGATCTGGGGGTCCTTGTTCGGCAGTCAATGAAAGTAAGCATGCAGGTACAGGAGGCAGTGAAGAAAGCAAATGGCATGTTGGCCTTCATAACAAAAGTAGTCGAGTATAGGAGCAAAGAGGTCCTTCTGCAGTTTTACAGGGCCCTAGTGAGACCACACCTGGAGTATTTTGTACAGTTTTGGTCCCCTAATTTGAGGAAGGACATTCTTGCTATTGAGGGACTGCAGCGTAGGTTCACAAGTTTAATTCCCGGGATGGCGGGACTGTCATACGCTGAGAGAATGGAGCAGCTGGGCTTGTATACTCTGGAATTTAGAAAGATAACAGGGGATCTTGGGCAAGAGTGACCATAATATGGTTGAGTTCTTCATTAGGATGGAGAGTGACATAATTAATTCAGAAACAAGGGTTCTGAACTTAAAGAAAGATAACTTTGAGGGTATGAGACACGAATTGGCCAAGATAGACTGGCGATTGATTCTTAAAGGGTTGACGGTGGATATGCAATGGAAGGCATTTAAAGACTGCATGGATGAACTACAACAATTGTTCATCCCAGTTTGGCAAAAGAATAAATCAGGGAAGGTAGTGCATCCGTGGATAACAAGGGAAACAAAAGATGAAGCATACAAATTAGCTGGAAAAAGCAGCATACCAGAGGACTGGGAGAAATTCAGAGTCCAGCAGAGGAGGACAAAGGGCTTAATTAGGAAATGGAAAATAGATTATGAAAGAAAACTGGCAGGGAACATAAAAACTGACTGCAAAAGTTTTTATAGGTATGTGAAGAGAAAAAGATAAGTTAAAACAAATGTAGGTCCCTTGCAGTCAGAAACAGGTGAATTGATCATGGGGAACAAGGACATGGCAGACGAATTGAAGAAAACTACTCACTATGGAAGACATAAATAATCAGGGGACCGGGGGTCAAATGAGATGGAGGGACTGAGTGAAATCCAGGTTAGCCGGGAAGTGGCGTTAGGTAAATTGAATGGATTAAAGGCCGATAAATCCCCAGGGCCAGATAGGCTGCATCCCAGAGTACTTAAGGAAGTAGCCCCAGATATAGTGAATGCATCAGTGATAATTTTTCAAAACTCTTTGGATTCTGGAGTAGTTCCTGAGGATTGGAGGGTAGCTAATGTAACCCCACTTTTTAAAAAGGGAGGGAGAGAGAAAATGGGGAATTACAGACCAGTTAGTCTAACATCGGTAATGGGGAAACTGCTAGAGTCAGTTATTAAAGATGGGATAGCAGCACATTTGGAAAGTGGTGAAATCATTGGACAAAGTCAGCATGGATTTATGAAAGGTAAATCATGTCTGACGAATCTTATAGAATTTTTCAAGGATGTAACTAGTAGAGTGGATAAGGGAGAACCAGTGGATGTGTTATATCTGGACTTTCAGAAGGCTTTCGACAAGGCCCCACATAAGAGATTAGTATACAAACTTAAAGCACACGGTATTGGGGGTTCAGTATTGATGTGGATAGAGAACTGGCTGGCAGACAGGAAGCAAAGAGTAGGAGTAAACAGGTCCTTTTCACAATGGCAGGCAGTGACTAGTGGGGTACCGCAAGGCTCAGTGCTGGGACCCCAGCTATTTACAATATATATTAATGATTTGGACGAGGAAATTGAATGCAACATCTCCAAGTTTGCAGATGACACGAAGCTGGGGGGCAGTGTTAGCTGTGAAGAGGATGCTAGGAGGCTGCAAGGTGACTTGGATAAGCTGGGTGAGTGGGCAAATGCATGGCAGATGCAGTATAATGTGGATAAATGTGAGGTTATCCACTTTGGTGGCAAAAACAGGAAAGTCGACTATTATCTGAATGGTGGCCGATTAGGAAAAGGGGAGATGCAACGAGACCTGGGTGTCATGATACACCAGTCATTGAAAGAAGGCATGCAGGTGCAGCAGGCAGTGAAGAAATCGAATGGTATGTCAGCATTCATAGCAAAAGGATTTGAGTATAGGAGCAGGGAGGTTTTACTGCAGTTGTACAGGGTCTTGGTGAGACCACACCTGGAGTATTGCGTACAGTTTTGGTCTCCTAATCTGAGGAAAGACATTCTTGCCATAGAGGGAGTACAGAGAAGGTTCACCAGACTGATTTCATATGAAGAAAGACTGGATAGACTCGGCTTGTAGAATTTAGAAGATTGAGGGGGGATCTTATAGAAACTTACAAAATTCTTAAGGGGTTGGACAGGCTAGATGCAGGAAGATTGTTCCCGATGTTGGGGAAGTCCAGAACGAGGCGTCACAGTTTAAGGATAAGGGGGAAATCTTTTTGGACCGAGATGAGAAAAACATTTTTCACACATACAGTGGTGAATCTCTGGAATTCTCTGCCACAGAAGGTAGTTGAGGCCAGTTGATTGGCTATATTTAAGAGGGAGTTAGATGTGGCCCTTGTGGCTAAAGGTATCAGAGGGTATGGAGAGAAGGCAGGTACAGGATACCGAGTTGGATGATCAGCCATGATCATATTGAATGGCGGTGCAGGCTCGAAGGGCCGAATGGCCTACTCCTGCACCTATTTTCTATGTTTCTATGATCTTATTGAAACATATAAGATTATTAAGGGGTTGCACATGCTAGCAGCAGGAAACATGTTCCCGATGTTGGGGGAGTCCAGAACCAGGGGCCACAGTTTAAGAATAAGGGGTAAGGCATTTAGAACGGAGACGAGGAAACACTTTTTCACACAGAGAGTTGTGAGTCTGTGGAATTCTCTGCCTCAGAGGGCGGTGGAGGCCGGTTCTCTGGATACTTTCAAGAGAGAGCTTGATAGGGCTCTTAAAGATAGCAGAGTCAGGGGGTATGGGGAGAAGGCAGGAACGGGGTACTGATTGTGGATGATCAGCCATGATCACATTGAATGGCGGTGCTGGCTCGAAGGGCCGACGGGCAGAAGGGCCTACACCTGCACCTATTGTCTATTGAAGGCAGCTATTTCTGGCGCCATCTCAACGTGAACACAGAATGTACTGCAAATGCTGGTTTATAGTGGCGGCCTGCAGTCCGTCTGTTTTGACTTTTTTTCTTGTTGTTTTCTTTTGTCCTGTTTTAGTTAAATTTTAGTTTATTGGGTTGTGTGTGTGTGGGGGGGGGGGTGAAACATGATTTTTGTCTCTTCCTTCGGGGGAATGCGTCTTTTTCTTGTCATATCCCCCTTCCCTGCCTCCGTCTGCGCTGAGGCCCTAATGGCGGAGCTGCCGGCCTCCAACTCCAACTGCGAACGACAGACCTCGAGGCTCCGGAGGCAGAGCCAGGACTTACCAGCGCGGGGCTGGCCAACTTCGGGGCTGCGGTGGCGTTCCGGCGGTGGCGACCAAAGACACTGGTGGCGACCTGAATCCGGGGCTCGGCCGCAGGCCCGGTGGATGACATCGTCGGGAGCTCGCAGGTCACAGGTTGGTGACCTGTTTTTCTGGAGCTCCCGCAACTACAGCTGCGTCTGCTGGACTGGAGGGCGGCAGCTTCGGCAGCTTCGACCACCCCGGGCCGCGGAGTTTGAACCGGCCCGTCGCGGAGCGGAGCTCGGATTCAGCCGCGGGACTGACTTACCATCACCCGGCGGGGTCACAACATCAGAAGCCTGGATCGCCTCAGCACAGAGGGAGAACAAAGAGGGAAGAGACAGAGACTTTAAGACTTTTGCCTCCATCACAGTGAGGAGGTGCCTGGTGAACTCACTGTGGTGGATGTTAATTTGTGTTTATTGTGTGTTTTGTTATTTATTATTATATGTATGACTGCAGGCAACGGAATTTCGTTCAGACCGAAAGGACTGAATGACAAATAAAGGAATCTCTCTAATATCAAAGATAGATCAAAGTGCCAGAGTAACTTTGTTGGTCAGGCAGCATCTTTGGAGTAATGGGATGGGTGACATTTCGGGTCAGGATGCTCCTTCACTCACCCAGACCTGCAATGGACACCAACTTCATTAATCCTAACTCAGCGGATCAGGCACCATCTCTGGAGAAAAGGAATGGGTCTGAAGAAGGGTCCCAGCCCGAAATGTCACCCATGCTTTTTCTCAAGAGATGATGCCTGACCCGATGAGTTACTCCAACACTTTGTGTCTATCAACGTGAACACATATGAATCTGATACAGCAAAACAACATTAATGAAGGAAAAGCAGAAAAAACACTAGACAAGATCATACTGAACCAAGACACTCTATGGTACATACTGCTAGACCTTTTCCTTCGACTTCAGCTCCAACTTCTTCCGTGTCCAAACTTGGAAGTGCGTGTTCAGAACAGTGATGCCAGGGCAACTGGGATCTGAGTGATTGATGGGCCCAGCACAATTACTCCGTAATCGATGGGATATGAGGAATGGTGAGAAAAATGGAACTACAGAGAAGGAATGTAAACCAAACTGAATGAAATACTGAGAAGGAAAGATTATGAAAAAGTGAAAGGAAAAACAAAAATATATAGAATGTCCTTTCGTTTGTATTTCATAAATTTTCAATCCTTTACAATGAACAGTAGTAATGTGGATTAGCCAAATAGTTTGTATTCCTGGCCAATAGAACATGTTTGTGATTAACAATTGTCAATATGTTAATGCATTAGCTGGTTAAAAAAAAAGCAGCTCCAACTTCCTTCAACCTGCTCTATCATTGGAATAATCAGAACATGGTCAGAACATGGTCTCCATTTATTGACTACTTGAAGGGTCAGACTGGTTCGACACGAGAACCTGACTAAAACTCGAGCCAAGGATTAGATGAAAAGTTATACTTTGAAATGTACGAATATATCTCCAATTATGTACTTTTAGTAAGTTATTCCATTCTTCTTTATTATCCCCGTTTTTCTTTTTTTTTCTCTTTTCCCTTTTTCTGCTATTTTCTTATTTTCTATCTACATTAAAAAAAACTATTGGAGGCAACACAAATAAAGTTTGATAATATTACTAATGTAGAAATGAAATACATTAAATGTTTTCAACATGATATGTACCTGCCTCTAATAAAAATATTATATAAAATAAAAAAATAAAAAATCATTGGAATAAATTCAAATTCAGCAAGTTGTCAGAAGTAATGAGAAGACCATGCACAAGTATAGAAGTTGGGAGGTCATGTTGCAGTTGTATCAGACGTTGGTGAGACCGCATTTAGAGTATTGTGTTCAGTACTGGGCACCATGTTATAGAAAAGATATTGTCAAGCTTGAAAGGGTTCAGAGAAGATTTACAAGGATGTTGCCAGGACTAGAGGGTCTGAGTTATAGGGAGAGGTTGAGTAGGCTGGGTCTCTATACCTTGGAACGCAGGAGGATGAGGGGTGATCTTATAGTGCATAAAATCATGAGTGGAATAGATCGGGTTGAATCTCTTGCGCAGAGTAGGGGAATCGAGGACCAGAGGACATAGGTTCAACATGAAGGGGAAAAGATTTAATAGGAATCTGAGGGGTAACTTTTTCACTCAAAGGGTGATGGGTGTATGGAACAAGCTGCCACAGGAGGTAATTGAGGCTGGGACAATCCCAACATTTAAGAAACAGTTAGACAGGTACATGGATAGGACAAGTTTGGAGGGATATGGAGCAAGTGCAGGCAGGTGGGACTATTGTAACTATGACATGTTGGCCAGTGTGGGCGAGTTGGGCTGAAGGGCCTGTTTCCACACTGTATGACATATGATGTCCTTCATATGACGTAGCATGTTTCTGGAGATTCATAACTTGCAGCATTTCACAATGCCCTGAATTTGTTGTCCAATTGTTTTCATTAGCAATGGTGCGTTATGTTATGGTGAGAGACAGGAGACTTCCTCGGGAACTTGATGTCATAGTTTGTAAGGCCCAAATTTATGAAAACATTGGCAAGGACAAGAGAAAGGGAAAGCTAATTTCAACATAATCATCCTCCCAATGAAATGCTTGAAACACAACCATATCAAAAGACAACACCCCATTTAATAGTAAGATTACACGAGAACTTACCAGTTTGAAGTTTGATCTTTATTTTATGAGGAGTTACGTTGAGCGATTACGTGAAGAAGAGCCCGTCCAGCCGCACACGCGTCAATCTTCAAAGCAGCGGAGTGAAGTCACAGACGACAATTACTGAAGTATGATAGTAAGATACATAAAGGCTAGAACTACCAGCTCGATCTTTTATGAGGGTGGGAGCGGAGGGCATGTAATCCCTCAACGTAACTCCTCATAAAATAAAGATCAAACTTCAAACTGGTAAGTTCTCGTTTAATCTTACTATTTTACTTCGGAGTCACGTGAGTGACTACGTGAAGATTTCAAAGCTGTGATTTCAGGCCGTAGATTCAATCCAGGCGCTCACTGCATTGATTGACTCTAAATAAGTAAAATAATCAACAATGCACAACCATAACATGGATGCAACCAGTTAATGGTTAATTTATCACCATAATAGTAACCCCTTTATCACAATAGGAATATTTAATACTAAATCCAAAAATAACAACACCAAATAACCACAGGTATTATAATCTCCTTATGGTAATAGGTGAATTCTTTCACTTATGCCTGCAGCCACGAGGATATGTTTTATTAGAACATCCAATTCCTTGGCCGTCAAACTTGATGGTGCCCTGGTGAAATAAGATTAAAATTTGTCAGTATCCATACCTGCATCAAGCAACACATGCTTTAGCCATTTTTAAAATAGTCTAAACCGACACTTTCCTATGCAGCTATTTATGGCTAATAAAATACTCATACTGAACCTCTTTAAGGTTCTGATAGCTTCAATCTAACATTGTAAATGTGATACCACACATAGACGTGGATCCGTAGGATATGCTGAAACCCCAACTTACATCCTGTGATTCCACATCTACTCTGTTTAAGCAATTCATAGACATAGAACACAATAGTAACTTTGTCTCTTTCCATCATGTCTATTCTTACTTTCTGCAATAGTTGCACTCTCTGTACATAAACCAGTCCCCTGAACTCGACTTCCTTAATGATAATTCAAGCCAAGGACAGCACTGTAATAGGAGTCCATAAACAAAAACATATAACATATCTCTTACATTCCAGATTATTGCATACTTGTGTCTAAGAGGTTTTAGAATTAAAATCCTTTCATAAATTTGCAGACCAAAGGGTGTAACCCTACAACATTTTGTTCTGATTCCTCCATAGATATGCAGCAACGGCACTCCTTGCAGTATTCATAGCATTATAGCTTAACTGCTAATAAAATAAAGAGTTTACAGAATTCTAACACTACTGATATGTCTATAGTGTGATATGTAATATTCTGCTTAAACAAAACATATCCCATTTCTATATGTAAGAAATGTACTACTTCTGGGTAAAATCCCTCCAGATTGCAATAATATCCACAGTGCAATCTGATAGTCCTCTTCCGATAAATGTCACTCCTTAAAATCTGTAAATCAACAACCAATAAGATTATGTAAAGGATGTGAATCATCAGTTATAGAGTGCACAAACAGATTAATTCTGTTTGGAAATCATAAGAGGCTTTGTGATCATTTTAAACACCTCAGGGTACCATGGTTTTGTAGATCCAATCTAGTATCACCAATACTCCCGAAACAGAATCCTGTTTGCTCTTCTGTATATACTGTTAAATGAGAAAAAATGGAAAACGTATACAAACATTTTACCCCAATGCAGCGAGAAACATTCACCACTACTGCCCCAGTATCAGACTTTATAACATATATTTAGGTAATTGGTGGTTAAATCTGGATACAAACAAGTCATCAATCGTGCTATAATATTATTAAATTTCTCACGATCCAACATACATTCTATATTATCATTGATTTACATGACTTTTGAGTCTTCAACTATATTGAATGTACCTCATAGGTAGATTGCCAATCAAATATTTCTGGTAAATACCAGATCCAGATCACATTAGCCAGTCTATTACAAGATACTGACTTAAACCACTCGAATGATTGACATACGTTCTATTCCGTAGTCTCAAACTATGTCTAAACATGCAACTTTGCATATAAGAGCAAATAAGCTTTAGGTCATAAATGTTCCTAAAACTTACATAATGATCCCTTGTTATTTGATCAAAAGGTATTTTCTCCATATTCTCCAAATTTTCTCCAAAATTTGTAAAATAGGCATGTTTCCTGCCTAATTGAAGGTTGGTGCTCTATAATGAGCTTAATACCACTTCCAATTAAATGCCTAATTAAGGATTAGTGCTCTATATTGACCTTTATACAATGGTTGATGCTCTATAATGAGCTTTGTACAACTTCCACTTAAATGCAGCCTTAATCCTGCAATCGGATCATGATAATGTGTTCTCATATAATAATGGAACCCAAATAATCAATAACTGTGTTTGGAAACTGTTTTAGATTTATCTCGATGGTTAACAAATCTCCAAAGTGAGCTTTATTCTAACACTCGTGGTTCTGTTGTAGTCCGAATGTTTCCTACAATCAGAATATGGCAATAGACCATTACCAAATGGCCCTGAGTTCTTAGTAAAGCTAATATTAAATCCAACAACCTGTCAAATAGTCTCAAGGCTGAGACTAAACATTAATACAATGCTTAAATTGCCATAATTGGCTTATCCAGATAAAATAGAAATATCTACTATACCATACAGTCACATAGTGCGTATTTGTGAAATTGGCTGCATAACATTAACAAATGTTATCCACTGTTTATACTGTACAAAAAAGAGTTAAAATTTGTCAGATCTAGAATAATTCTACACCCACCATCCTTATTTGCTCTCATAACATATTTGGCATTAATTGATGGTAATGGTGAATTGAATTCTTAATCATCTCTTTCCCACAATATTTCATGTATTGTCTGAATCTACATATTCTCTTATTTTGAGAAAATATGTGTCTGGTTTCAAATACCTTAGTAAGAGAAACCAAATATGGGTAGAACTACATTCTAAACCCCACAATAATGTACAGTATAATATCAATTTGCCATTTTTTAGCAAGAAATGTAATCTTCCCCAACTTGTAAGTCTAAAACATTTAATATGTTTCTTACAGAACCAGACCTCCTCCTCAGGGTTTGCCTATGGCAATTGTTATCCCCTGATCTTAGTGGAATATTATAACTTCCACATAATTCAGGAGGAGTGCACCTATAACGCACATATGGGAAAGACAGAATTGATACTTTACTATCCCCAGTCACCACATATTGGTAGGGAAAACTGCCTTAATTTTATCTATTAATCACACAGGATCATACCTTTTTTGGCTAGATCTTTCTAAAAAGATGAATAGACAATTTAAATATTAGATGGTGTACAGAGCCCCCAAACTTAGGGTATATATTAGGTTTTATAGCACTTTTATAAAACAATTATTTGAAAGTGCGCACTACTACACGAGTGCTAATTCAACCTTGTTGTGATATAAACACATGCTCTCCATCCAACCTTTGGTCAAAAAAGCCTTAACACCTGACCAGTAATTTCAATACCCTCTCCCCCGCTGAGACTTGCTTATCATGCTCAATACTGCGGGTTTATATTTGTAGACAGCTCATACCTGGTTAGAACCTGGAGCTGCTGGGAGAGTAAGTATTTTATTGACATAGTTTATTTATCTCCCAATGGTTCCCTCATCTTTTTGGAACCACAACTTTAATATATTGTGCCAACTCTGGTCCTTTGGCTCTGTATTGGGCTCTAGGCCTCATATGATCCGTTTATTTGAATCTTTGTATGAAATAAACCTCCTCATGGAGGGGCGAATTTACATCCTGCTTCAGGTATCTCTAGCTCTGGCTCTCCCATAGGCCTACGCATAACAACCCTTCCAGTTGCTCTCCATGCGGGCTCTCCTGTAGGCCCATCATAGGCAGCCCTCTTTCAGGTGCTGCTGGCGCTGGCTCACCTGTAGGCCAACGCTAACTTCCAGATATAATTGGCGCTGGCTCTCATGTAGACCAACGTACCTTAACCAACCATTTGCTCACACTGGCTCACCTGTAGGCCAGCGCTGAACCGGACTTTCTCAAATATTTCCTATGCTGGCTCTCCCTTTAGGCCAACATTGAGCCGGACCTTATAAAGCACTCCATGCGCTGGCTCTCCTCTAGGCCAACGCTAAGCCTGGACCTCCACCAGGCACCCCTGCACTGGCCCTGTAGGGACAATGTTGAAACAGACCTTCCCCAGGCACTTCATACACTGGCCTTCTTTAGCCCAACACAAAGCCCGGACCTTCCCTGGGCACTTCATATGCTGGCTCTAATTTAGACCAAACAGTTAACCTGGACATTCCCCAGACATTGCCCTGCAACTAGGTTTTTAAACTAGTTACCTACTCAGGCATTCCCTGCATTGCCTTGGAACTAGGTATTAAATATAACCAACTAGTTACCTGAAACGGGAATCTCCGGTCTGACTTCTTTAACGGCAACCTCTTATCTGTGCGATCTAATAGCGCTAAATGTTAACCGTTTTTAAAAAATAAATTTAAAGGGCGCCCGCTACTCACAGACCCGCGGTCTGTCTGAGCACTCTGCGGTACACCTCCACAATTTTCTTCATTATGACTTGTATTTTATTACTACAAGTCTTTTAAATCGCCTGAAAACCGTAAGTAAAAACTTACCTTCAGATTTTTTACTTACCGGTTTGGAGGAGCTCAGCTCGCTCCAAACATCGGCACTCATGCTATGCGTCTGTACGATATGACGCGTGTGCGGCTGGACGGGCTCTTCTTCACGTAGTCACTCACGTGACTCCGAAGTAAAATCAAAGATAAGTGTGCTTCCACCCGGCAGCACACTCAAAACTAGCATTGGGAATTGCCGCATTGTGTCATTGCTTTATTGACAATTGCATGGTTCTGTGAATGAAAATTGTCAACTATCCTATTCTGATCTGTCATCATTAGTCTGGCTCGTAAATAGAGATGGAGAACTGAAGTCCTGCCACAAGAAAACCAATGTCCAGTGCATCAATGGTCCAACAAAGAAACCTCTTCAACTACTCAAACTAGCTTCAAATGATAGGATCTACAGAGTGCCTGGTCTTCCCGGAAATTCAAAAAGCACCAATACTGTTGATGAAATGGTCTATGAGATCCAGAAACTGGTTATCAGTGAATTCAAGCCACTTTCAACAGAAAATCACAAGTAATCCAAGCAGTTGAAATTTCTGATCCTCTAAAACAAATCTCACATCCCAAAGAATAAATGGTGAATTAGATGAGCTCAGGAGACTCCGCAACTAAATAATAACCATGATATGCATGGATTCTTCAGCACCATCAAAGCCCAAACACCCAAGGAGTCATCAAGAGAGCTTAACAAGAGTGGCAACAGCACACGCTGGAAGAACCAGCTCAAAGCTGTCCTTAACCGAGAATGTCTTTCACATTCTTGACTTGATTGTGTTCTTGTCTCCATCCGATCGTGCACTATTTATGACAATCTAGCTACCACTCTACTACAGCTAGAAATTTTAAATGTTGTCAGGCAGCTGAAAAAAGGACTAGGGGTCAGGAAAATAAAAATCATGACTGAAATACCAAAATATACCAACTTACAACACAAATGTATGACTTTGCCTCCCTCATCTGGAAAGATGCGACCCTGGTGGGGAATCTCAGCGACCTCATAATTGGTATCATCTTCAAGATTGGAGGCAAGTCCAATTGTGATCATTAGCGATGAATCTCCCAAATGTCTGCCACAGGAAAAGTCTTCACAAGAATGCTCAACAATCTCCTCAGTAGCTGGAGAATAATAATGAAGTTATAATATGGACTTAATCATCAGGAGGTACTTGATCTTCATCACATGATAAATCCAAGAAAAACATAAGAAACAGCACAAACCCCTATACATGATCTTTCTTGACGATTGAGCAAAAATGATTATGGGGAATTCTCCTTAAAATTGGCTGCCCTCAGAATTTTGACACAATTTAATGTTGGTGATTATATGCCAGCCATCATCCTAACCCATTCTGAGATGAGGTAAGATGCAAGCATGGCTATGACATCGTAGCAACTCTTCATTCTTCCACACTACAATATTGTATCTCTGCTCCAAGCCTCCCATCAGACTGGTGGGGATCTGCAGGAAACCATCCATATTTCCACATCTCCACTCCAGAACCAAGATCACAACAATGTGAACCAAGATCACAACAATGTCAGTTATCACATGACAGTACCCAAGTGCTAGCAACAGACTCAGAATCGGCCAAGCATTAGTGAATTACACCCTTCCTATATGCTATCAAGACATGGATGAGTAATGCAATCTGTTTTTTTCCAGCTTTGTCGCCACTGGTTGAAGTAATCTTGAACCATTTTGATTCAGCACAACCTGAATTGTAATGGGACCTCCAACAAAGCAGATTTCATTATTTCACAAATAAAGCAGTCAAAAATATTTACAGGACGACACCAACAAGTGTGAACTTATCACAGCTGCAAAATCATATTCACGTCATGTTATCATTTTGTAGATTGCGCCAACGATTCAAAGCCCAAAACTTGACGAGTATATTTGCCAGGCATGTTTAGTCTGACTTATTAACACCTATTACCCACAATGCCACTGTGAAACACAGTTCAACCACTAAAGCAAACTGGATGTTGAAAATTTAATGAGCTCAGCACCACAAGAGCTAGCAAAGCTGCCTTCCAGTAAAGGATCTGACTTCCACTGGTCTATCTTTGTGTTCTTGCAGACTGACATCCTGCAGCAAGATAACAGCACAAAGAACCTGGCAGATGTTTAACAAGCCCATTTCCTCCACACAGATGACAGTTCTTCTTCAGCGCACGGTATGATTTGCCATTCTAGCAGTTTTATAATTAGTATTTTTACTACACGCAAAAGGCAGAGTCATCCTGTGCCAGACATTTCCACATTTGCTGCATCTCACAGCAGGCTGCTGCCTGCCCATCCATCTGCTTCCCCAGCTTTTGTGTAGGTAGGAAGACAAATCCTTTGCTCAACGGTTGTTGTATGGAGGGCTGTAGTTACGTGGAAATTGGCTTGCTGGTTTATTCTCAGTGGAATGAGGGAGATTGAGGGGTGACATTATAATTTTATAAAATTATGGGGCTTTGATAGAATAGCTAGAGCCTTTCTCCCCCCTGGGGAGTCTATCACTAGAGTACTCTGGTTGTGAGGAGAGTATTTTTTTAAATTATTTTCCCATGCATGAGGTATAGTGTAAAACTCTGTCCTGCATGCTATCCAGGCAAATCAAATCAAACTCATGTGCAATCATACCACACAAATACAACAGATAGTGCAAGACAGAAAATAAACAGTGCAGAATATAATGTTCCAGCTATAGAGAAAGTGCAAGGGCTGCAGTGAGGTAAATTTGAAGATTGGGAAGACATCCTTTGCATACGAGAAGTACATATAAAGTCAATCTGAGGGGTAAATGTTTCACACAGAGGATGGTGTATCTGCCATTTTAAATGTTGTAATTGTATCTGCTTCTGGCAGCTTGGTCCAAGCATCTTGAAATGGGAGAGGTTATTGCCATAGATTGTTGGAAAGTACCTCCCATTGTCAGCTTTGCAAACTTTGGAAGCAGCCATCAGTTAATGTGCATGGGTTTTTACTGTGAGAAATTCATGTCAAAGCATTGCTTTATGTTCTTCAGTCTTGGAGCTATATGACACCAGCAGAGCTCACTCTGGAGGCACTGTTCAATCTACTGCCAAGCAAGGCTCTTGATAAACCTGGTTTCCAGGCAAGTCTAAAGCAGTTCGTATTCCTCCCCCTGATTAACAGGATAGACTCCATCATGACAGAGCAGAGTATTGGGCTTAGACACAGGCTTATTTATCTCTCAAAACCACAACTCATTGTTTGTATATATTTAATCATAGTCACAAAACAGCATGTCTTTACAATCTTTTGCAACTCATCTCATGCGAATCAAAACTTCCCATCAACACAAGATTGACATTTTAAGACACGCAATTATCCTGCGTTTGCACTCAGTATCAAAGTAGCAGTCTGAAGCATACCCTCAGACCAAAGGACCAATCCGTGGCATAGACCTCCTCTTTTTCAATATTGGTATCCTCAGGCATCTGTTCAAAAGGAATCCTTGGCATCCAGTAGGATGCGTTTGCAAAACCTGCACACTTGCTCAACATACAAGGAAGGTCTGAGTAAGGTAGCAGACAGCTCCCCATTGGACTGCAGTCCAACCTTGGAAGCTTTGCAAAAGTTAAGGAAGAAGTACAATAAATTAATGAGTTGGTGCATTATGACCTGGTGTGTTTTGAATGTGTCCTATCATGGAAAGGAAACCAGATGCATTTGATTTAGTCATAAATTACACCTTTATTGAAGGTCTCCAAGCAGAGCTACCCATGCAAAACATTACTTCAACCTGTTCATTTCTTGTGGAACATTACTTATTATCTCAGCTTTATCTCATTTTAGAGTGAGGTGGGAGATTGCAACCTTCTCCGCCCTGTTTCGACGAATGCAATCAACCAGGTGTGCACGACCAAATAAGATCAAATAGAACAAGTTGTCCTACAACTTTAGGCTGTGCACCCCATACGCACGAAGAAGAAGAAGCAGAAGAAGAAGCCCAACTTGCCCACACTGGCCAACACTAGTCCCACCTTTTATTTTATTCTACACCTTACACGTTATCCTTCCATTGTTATGTGCACAAATGCATCCTATTCATAACCAGCTCAGTTTTGCCCTGGATACCAAGCCCGCCTGTATTTCTAACCCCAACTGAGGAAGAGGATTCTTCAACAGAGGCTAAACGGGTCTTAATTCCATCACCTTTTCTGCCCTGCAGAACATATTGCACTGTATAACCTCCTTTGACTTTAATCAATTCATCAAAATAGGAGGAAACTTGTGAGTGTCCTAGTTACACCTGCTTTTTTTTGCAACTTGCAGAACACTGCTCCAATGCTAGAAATGATAAATATTGGAAAATGCACATTAGACCACACACACCAGCCATGATTGAATAGCAGAGTAGATTTGATAGACCGAATGGCCTAATTCTGCACCAATCACATATGACCTTACTCCAAGTTCTTCAGTCTCCATTGAATCTGTAAATCATCTCCATTGAAGATGTAAATTTTCCATTCCACTGCTTCCTAGAGGTTTCCTTTTCCTTCAATAAAAAACATTTATTTCTGAAATCATTCCCCCCGGAAAGCTCCTCAATGAAATGTTTAAGAAGGAACTGCAGATGCTGGAAAATCGAAGGTAGACAAAAATGCTGGAGAAACTCAGCGTGTGCAGCAGCATCTATGGAGCAAAGGAAATAGGCAACGTTTTGGGCCGAAACCGTTCTTCAGACTTTTGTCTACCTCCTCAATGAAATAATTTTCTTATGGGTACTAAATCATGGTTTTCTAATTCCTGCACTTACTCTCACCAGTTCTCCTCGGAGATCAAAATGAGAAATCCCGTGAACTCACCTTCCACAAGCCTCAATATTTATTGGATCCTCCAAAGTCATATTACTAGCATGATGTCAACATCAACTAACACAGCCTCTCCCTTATCTCACCTTGCAGCATTCTGAAGAGAGAGTTCTCTCCATGGCATCCAGATCAACTCCCCAACAACTATCACCCGAGCCATTACCCTCTTCTCTTCCTTCACATGTTCCCATGCAACCACAAGAGACACAACCTCTGCTTTATCTCCTCCCTTTCTACTGTCCAGAGCCCCAAACACTCTTTCAAGCAAAAGAACAGTTTTAGTTCTTCCCGTTCCACCCACAAGTGTGGCCTAGAATTTGTGATCACCTCTCATGTTTACCCTCCAGTCCATTCTATTCCATTACCACTCCAGCTTCTACAGGTTCAGTCATATGATTCAATCCAGCAAAGCTCCTCAGAAGTTCAAGAAACATCTCATGTTCCAACCATGAAATTAAAAAATTTCCAGACCCAACATCAACTTCATATAATCACTCTGCTATTTCTATCATCACTTGATCATCCTTTCTGCTGTACACATCATCCTTGTTTAATCTCTCATGCTCGTCACTGTGTCATTGACCTTCGTTTTGATCTGATCCTCTTCACCCCATACCATCTTCTCAACCCACCCCCACCATCATCTTAAGCCTTGACTCGTCTCCCGTTTGTGATGAAAAAACACCAACTTAAAATGTTGAAGACAGACACAAAATGCTGGAGTAACTCAGCTGGACAGTCAGCATCTCTGGAGAGAAAGGATGGGTCGCGTTTCAGGTTGAGACCCTTCTTTAGACCCGAAACCTCAGCCATTCCTTCTCACTAGAGATGCTGTCAGTCCCACTGAGTTACTCCAGCATTTTGTGTCTATCTTTGGTGTAAAGGGGGGAAAGAAGAAAACAATAATAAACAGAGAATAAGAGGTGGTGGGTTCTTAAATGGGTGAGCAGAGAAACAGAGGGGTGTAAAATGCGGGCGGAAGCAATAGGTAGCAAGGTGAAAAGTAAAAGTGGCAGGCAGACAAATCCACGGCAAAAATCAAAAAGAGCCACTTTTCAACATAATTGTATAAGGGGTAAGAGCGTTGTAAAAACAAGCCTGAAGGCTTTGTGTCTCAATGCAAGGAGCATTCGTAATAAGGTGGATGAGTTGAACGTGCAGATAGCAATTAATGATTATGATATAGTTGGGATCACGGAGACATGGCTCCAGGGTGACCAAGGCTGGGAGCTGAACATCCAGGGATATTCAATATTCAGGAGGGATAGAGAGAAAGGAAAAGGAGGTGGGGTAGCGTTGCTGGTTAGAGAGGAGATTAACGCAGTGGAAAGGAAGGACATTAGCTTGGAGGATGTGGAATCGGTATGGGTAGAGCTGCGAAACACTAAGGGGCAGAAAACGCTGGTGGGTGTTGTGTACAGGCCACCTAGCAGTAGTAGTGAAGTTGGGGATGGCATCAAACAGGAAATTAGAAATGCGTGCAACAAAGGCAAAACAGTTATAATGGGTGACTTCAATCTACATATAGATTGGGTGAATCAAATTGGCAGGGGTGCTGAGGAAGAGGATTTCTTGGAATGTATGAGGGATAGTTATCTAAACCAACATGTAGAGGAACCAACGAGAGAGCAGGCTATTCTAGACTGGGTATTGAGTAATGAGGAAGGGTTAGTTAGCAGACTTGTTGTGCGTGCCCCCTTGGGCAAGAGTGACCATAATATGGTTGAGTTCTTCATTAGGATGGAGAGTGACATTGTTAATTCAGAAACAACGGTTCTGAACTTAAAGAAAGGTAACTTTGAGGGTATGAGACGTGAATTGGCCAAGATTGACTGGCAATTAGTTCTAAAAGGGTTGACGGTGGATATGCAATGGAAGGCATTTAAAGACTGCATGGATGAACTACAAAAATTGTTCATCCCAGTTTGGCAAAAGAATAAATCAGGGAAGGTAGTGCATCCGTGGATAACAAGGGAAATCAGGGATAGTATCAAAGCAAAAGATGATGCGTACAAATTAGCCAGAAAAAGCAGCATACCAGAGGACTGGGAGAAATTCAGAGACCAGCAGAGGAGCACAAAGGGCTTAATTAGGAAAGGGAAAATAGATTATGAAAGGAAACTGGCAGGGAACATAAAAACTGACTGCAAACGTTTTTATAGATATGTGAAGAGAAAGAGATTAGTTAAAACAAATGTAGGTCCCTTGCAGTCAGAAACAGGTGAATTGATCATGGGGAACAAGGATATGGCGGACCAATTGAATAACTACTTTGGTTCCGTCTTCACTAAGGAAGACATAAATAATCTGCCGGAAATAGCAGGGGGCCGCGGGTCAAAGGAGATGGAGGAACTGAGTGAAATCCAGGTTAGTCGGGAAGTGGTGTTGGGTAAATTGAATGGATTAAAGGCCGATAAATCACCAGGGCCAGATAGGCTGCATCCCAGAGTACTTAAGGAAGTAGCTCCAGAAATAGTGGATGCATTAGTGATAATTTTTCAAAACTCTTTAGATTCTGGAGTAGTTCCTGAGGATTGGAGGGTAGCAAACGTAACCCCACTTTTTAAGAAGCGAGGGAGAGAGAAAACGGGGAACAGTTAGTCTAACATCGGTAGTGGGGAAACAGTTAGAGTCAGTTATTAAAGATGGGATAGCAGCACATTTGGAAAGTGGTGAAATCATTGGACAAAGTCAGCATGGATTTACGAAAGGTAAATCGTGTCTGACGAATCTTATAGAATTTTTTGAGGAGGTAACTAGTAGAGTGGATAGGGGAGAACCAGTGGATGTGTTGTATCTGGACTTTCAGAAGGCTTTCGACAAGGTACCACATAAGAGATTAGGATACAAACTTAAATCACACGGTATTGGGGGTTCAGTATTGATGTGGATAGAGAACTGGCTGGCAAACAGGAAGAAAAGAGTAGGAGTAAACGGGTCCTTTTCACAATGGCAGGCAGTGACTAGTGGGGTACCGCAAGGCTCAGGGCTGGGACCCCAGCTATTTACAATTTATATTAATGATCTGGACGAGGGAATTGAAAGCAACATCTCCAAGTTTGCGGATGACACTAAGCTGGGGGGCAGTGTTAGCTGTGAGGAGGATGCTAGGAGACTGCAAGGTGACTTAGATAGGCTGGGTGAGTGGGCAAATGTTTGGCAGATGCAGTATAATGTGGATAAATGTGAAGTTATCCACTTTGGTGGCAAAAACGGGAAGGCAGACTATTATCTAAATGGTGGCCGATTAGGAAATGGGGAGATGCAGCGAGACCTGGGTGTCATGGTACACCAGTCATTGAAAGTAGGCATGCAGGTGCAGCAGGCAGTGAAGAAAGTGGATGGTATGTTGGCCTTCATAGCAAGAGGATTTGAGTATAGGAGCAGGGAGGTTCTACTGCAGTTGTACAGGGTCTTGGTGAGACCACACCTGGAGTATTGCGTACAGTTTTGGTCTCCAAATCTCAGGAAGGACATTATAGCCATAGAGGGAGTGCAGAGAAGGTTCACCAGACTGATTCCTGGGATGTCAGGACTTTCATATGAAGAAAGACTGGATAGACTTGGCTTATACTCGCTAGAATTTAGGAGATTGAGAGGGGATCTTATAGAAACGTACAAAATTCTTATGGGGTTGGACAGGCTAGATGCAGGAAGATTGTTCCCGATGTTGGGGAAGTCCAGGACAAGGGGTCACAGCTTAAGGATAAGGGGGAAATCCTTTAAGAATGAGATGAGGAAAAACGTTTTCACGCAGAGAGTGGTGAATCTCTGGAACTCTCTGCCACAGAGGGTAGTTGAGGCCAGTTCATTGGCTATATTTAAGAGGGAGTTAGATGTGGCCCTTGTGGCTAAAGGGATCAGGGGGTATGGAGAGAAGGCAGGTACGGGATACTGAGTTGGATGATCAGCCATGATCATATTGAATGGCGGTGCAGGCTCGAAGGGCCGAATGGCCTACTCCTGCACCTATTTTCTATGTATCTATGTATCTATGTAAACCAGCATCTGCATTTCCTTCCTACACAAAATGTTGACTGCTTCTCCCTCCGTAAATGCCGACTATTTCCAGCATTCGCTGTTAATCCTTTCACACTTGCAGCATCTGTGGTACAGATGTTTAACTGCTACCACCACCTGGGGCTAATTGGAGGGGCATAGCCATCATTAAAAAGTTCACCCACTAACATCGGTTGGTTTGGTTTAACTATCATACTTCTTCATCCAGAAGAAATGTCCTTCCTGAGCACCGCAAGACCGAGCACACTCTACTCCGAGTCACAGCATAAGGGAATCTAGATAATTGCTCTATCACTGCTGTATAGAAAGACCCTGCTGTTTTAAACATTTAGAGAATCCTTGCAGAACTGTAGCCCGCTTTCAGTATTTGCACACCTTGCATTCAAGCCAACATATCACAATGTGACCAATCCCTTGACAATATTTGCACAAAGGAGTATCTATTCACAAAGCAGTGCACTGCAAAAATCAACAACTTAATGAAGCACCATAACACTACTTACCATGATTCACATCGTACTTTTCAAAATTTGTTCTCAGACTTCTATAATCCAATTCTCTAAGACCATTCCTATTATAATGTTTCAAAACAAATTCACTGGATTAATGCTCTTAATACAAATTGGCTGCTGCTTTCACTGTAGTTTATTGCACAAAAGTAATCAGCAAAATAGCTCAAGAATTTACAATCCCATTACTGCTTCCTACAACAATAAATATCCCAGACTTAAAACTGAATTTACTAATTCACCAGTCACAAAATGGACTGATTTATAAATAGTTTATAAATAGATTGTTTGATGGACTTGAAGCTCAATATCAAAAAGTCAAATTTGGAAACAAATTCTTCCTTCAAGGTTTCAAGGTCATGTTATTGTCACATGTACCAATTAAGGTACAGTGAAATTTGAATTACCAGACAGCCATACTAAAAAAGCACCAAGACACACAACTACATAAAAGTTAACATAAACATCAACCGCAGCGGATTCATGCTGTATATGAAGGAACTGCAGATGCTAGTTTAAACCAAAGATAGACGCAAAATGCAGGACAGGCAGCAACTTGGGAGAGAAGGAATGGGTGACGTTTAGTCTCTGAAGAAGGCTCAACCCAAAACGTCACTCATTCCTTCTCTCCAGAGATGCTGCCTGTCCCGCTGAGTTACTCCAGCATTGTGTCCATCGTCCTCCATGCTTCTTTATCCCAGAAGCCAGTGGTAGAAATCAACAATAGATTTTCACCAATGCATACTTTCACAAGGATCAAATTAAACGACATGGCGTAGGCAAGGAAAACAAAACTGGTAGATTGCCATGAAATGTAAATGGGATAATATAGCTTGACAAATACTGCTTTTTTTTTTTTAGAAGGTACAACAATGTAGATGAGGGAATCAGAGTCAAAGTCTATATGTATTTTCAGAAAACCTTTGAAACCAAGATCTGAGAAAATAGACATGCTGAATTAGGAAACTTGAATAAAAAGCAGATTAGGTTAATACAATTATAATAGAAGCTGCACCTCAAAAGTAGTTTGGGATGTCAGGTTAAAACCAGCCCACATGCTGGTTTTCAGGTTTGACACACTTCTATTTCACATCATAACCTCACCAGTTTGCATCTTGCCTAAAGGAGCAGGAAGGGCAACCACAAAGTCTGAAGAAGGGTCTCGTCGCCTATTCCTTCTCTCCATATATGTTGCCTCACCCACTGAGCTTCTCCAGCATTTTTGTGTACCTACAAAGTACAAGTGTATTTGAGAGTACCCGTCATTTCAAAGTCTAAGCAATATTTTAAATTAGTATTTTTTTTCACACCTCTTGTGATGTCAATTGTAAATGTCTATTGTGGTGACATATTTAAGATGGCCTCTGCCCAAGAAATACACCAGAACATAGAAGAGAAATAAAGGGGTGGAAAATAAGGAATAATGTACCCAAATACAATTGTTACTTAAGGTAGCTTTTTAACACTCATCAGCCCAAGGTGATGCTCTTCTGAGTTCAACCAAAATCACAGCATTGTGCACAATTAGCTTCACTTTCTTTCATACAGTGCCCTCCATAATGTTTGGGATAAAGACCCATAATTTATTTACTCCACAATTTATGTACTCCGCAATTTGAGATTTGTAATAGAAAAAAAATCACATGTGGTTAAAGTGCACATTGTCAGATTTTAAGAAAGGCCATTTTTATAAATTTTTGCTTCGCCATGTAGAAATTACAGCCGTGTTTATACGTAGTTCCCCCATTTCAGGGCACCATAATGTTTGGGACATTGCAATGTAATGTAAATGAAAGTAGTCATGTTTAGTATTTTGCTGCATATCCTTTGCATGCAATGACTGCTTGAAGTCTGCGATTCATGGACATCACCAGTTGCTGGATGTCTTCTCTGGTGATGCTCTGCCAGGCCTGTATTGCAGACATCTTTAGCTTATGCTTGTTTTGGGGGCTAGTCCCCTTCATTTTTCTCTTCAGCATATAAAAGGCATGCTCAATTGCGTTCAGATCAGGTGATTGACTTGGCCACTCAAGAATTGACATTTTTTTAGCTTTGAAAAACTCCTTTGTTGCTTTAGCAGTATGTTTGGGATCATTGTCTTGCTGTAGAATGAACTGCCGGCCAATGAGTTTTGAGGCATTTGTTGGAACTTGAGCAGATAGGATGTATCTATACACTTCAGAATTCATTATGCTACTATCATCAGCAGTTGTATCATCAATGAAGATAAGTGAGCCAGTACCTTCATCAGCCATACATGCCCAGGCCATAACACCCCCACCAACTTGTTTCACAGATGAGATGGTATGCTTTGGATCTTGGGCAGTTCCTTCTCTCCTCCATACTTTGCTCTGGCCATCACTCTGATATAAGTTAATCTTCATCTCATCTGTCCACAAGACATTTTTCCAGAACTATGGTTGCTCTTTTAAGTACTTCTTGGCAAACTGTAACCTGGCCATCCTATTTTGGGGGCTAACCAGTGGTTTGCATCTTGCAGTGTAGCCTCTGTATTTCTGTTCATGAAGTCTTCTGCGGACAGTGGTCATTGACAAATCCACACCTGAAGAGTGTTTCTGATCGGTCAGACAGGTGTTTTGGGGATTTTTCTTTATTATAGAGAGAATTCTTCTGTCATCAGCTGTGGAGCTCTTCCATGGCCTGCCAGTCCCTTTGCGATTAGTAAGCTCACCAGTACTCTCTTTCTTCTTAATGATGTTCTAAACAGTTGATTTTGGTAAGCCTCGGGTTTGGCTGATATCTCTGACAGTTTTATTCTTGTTTCTCAGCCTCATAATGGCTTCTTTGACTTTCATTCACACAACTTTGGTCCTCGTGTTGATAAGCAGCACTAAAAGTTTCCAAAGGAGATGGAAAGACTGGAGGAAAGACTAGGTGCTGAGAGCTCTCTTACGCATGCATTAAGGAGGCAATTAAACACACCTGAGTAATTACAAGCACCTGTGAAGCCATGAGTCCCAAACATTATGGTGCCCTGAAATGGGGGGGACTATGTATAAACACTGCTGTAATTTCTACATGGTGAAACCAAAATGTATAAAAATGGCCTTTATTAAAATCTGACAATGTGCACTTTAACCACATGTAATTTCTATTACAAATCTCAAATTGTGGAATACAAAGGCAAATAAATAGGCTAGCTAGCAACAAGGATTAACTGCTTTATTAACACTGATCATATTTCAGAGTGATCAGATGTGGGAAAAAGAATTGGTCATAATTCAATATCTTCCACCTTCAGTGGACTCCACCATTCCTCACTAGCAGGTTGTGGCATTGACAGTCAATTATTCATTTAAACCCGGAGCATGCGCCCTTTTTAGGGCAGGCACCAACCGGTGTCGAACTGGATGGCATCACCCTGCTGCAGACTACTGCTGCCTCAAACGCAAGAAGAAGAAGGTAGTTCCACAGGAAAAACTGGCTTTCATTTCTGACACAAAGCTGTTCTCTCCACTTGGTGAGGCTTCTGTATTTTGTTAATCAAAATAACTATTTTAAAATACATGCTTTTGTTGATTTTATTTTTTCTTTATAAAGCACTTAACAATTAAATATTTAGTGTCAATATGACTAAGGTACATACAGGTGGATAGGCAATAGATGCACGAGTAGGCCATTCAGCCCTTCGAGCCAGCACCGCCATTCGATGTGATCATAGCTGATCATCCACAATCAGTACCTCATTCCTGCCTTCTCCCCATACCCCTTGATTCCGCTAGCCCTAAGAGCTCTATCTAACTCTCTTTTGAATGCATCCAGTGAATCAGCCTCCACTGCCTTCTGAGGCAGAGAATTCCACAAATTCACAACTCTCTCAGTTCAGTTCTAAATGGCCTACCCATTATTCTTAAACTGTGGCTCCTGGTTCTGGAATCCCCCAACATCAGGAGCAGGGGAGAATGGAACAGCTACCTTCATAGGCCACAACAAATAATAACCTTGAAACAAAATACCCTGGGGATTTGTTCATCATAGCTGGGGACTACCACCAGACCAACCTCAAAAGTGTATGGCGAAGGAATTTCTGGAAATCATAAGTTGGGAAAGTTTCTAGTATGGTCAAACTAGGTGGCTCACTGGAAAAGGATGATGGGAAATTGGGCGAACATAGCAAAGGTAACGCGAAAGGTTACGTCAGGAAAGATCAGGGCAGTAATTTGATCATATATATGTTAGCCTGTGGTTGTGGAAATAAAAACATTCAGGCCACTTTCCGCCCAGTGAATACATAGTCAAGACTTTATGAGATAAGGTCAACCGGAAACTTATTTTAAAAATACAGTATATGCTCCAAATACATGCAACTGATCTTAAGTGGCACTCAAGATGTCCGAAATTAATAAATGGATATAAATGGCCTCTGTGGTGCTTCAGCAGCGCTCTCTAGCCATGAATTGATTGCTATTGTAAAAACTTGATCGCAATGCAAGTACGCTTTCAGGAAAGACTTAGACAATCGACAATAGGTATAGGAGTAGGACATTTGGCCCTTTGAGCCAGCACCGCCATTCAATATGATCATGGCTGACCATGTGGTCATAGAGAAGTCACAGCACAGAGTCTGACCATCCAACCAAACATAGACACAAAAAACTGGAGTAACTCTGGAGTTACTCTGGAGAGAAGAAATGGGTGACGTTTCGGGTTGAGACCCTTCTTCAGTCTCGACCCAAAACGTCACCCATTCCTTCTCTCCAACAACTGCAGTTAAATCAGCATCTGCAGTTCCTTCTTACATACATCCAACCAAACAGGTCTGTGCTGATATTTATGTTTATTACAGGCCTACTCCAACTGAATTCATCGAATCTTGATGTCTTATTTATCTCTAAACACATATTTGTTCATTATGAAGACCCTCCATTTCTACCTCATCAAAATCATTCCCTTCCCTTCACTGATGTGCTTGACCTGTTGAGTTACTCCAGCACTTTATGTCCTAATGAGAAGGATTTGGGACAGGGGATTGCACACCGCTGTGGAATCAACTCATCTCTTCAACTTTTCAGGTTTTAAGGACTTTTACTCGTCAAGAGAATGTTGTCATTTGCACCAACTATCAATAGGATTGTTCAAAACAGACAAACACAATCATTGTTACAATGTGTTAATACTGATACAAACTTTAAAACTACATGTTTATAGTTGTGTGGTAGCTTGTTTATAGTACCAATATGTGGGCCACTTGTACTTGGAAAGTAAAGAATTTTAAAAAAAATATCAAATTTGAACTTTGACCAATGAAGACTTTCATTGGGTTTATTTTGTGACTTTCCTCGTAAATCTCATGGAGTCGGTGAACAAATTGGAAAAATGGAAAATCACAATAGCTATATTTGTTAGTTACCGTTGATAGGGGGAAAACTCTTCGATTAATATTTAAATACCCTCATAGGATTGATAGATATAGGTAAACTTGCAGATTTCATTCAACGTTATCACCTCAGGGAATGCAACTCTCCTCTTCATACCATTGGCCTCATAAAAAGATTTAAGGTTTGATATTGGATTTGAATCATCTCATTTGAGACTCATTTGATTTCCACCAGGGGCGCCGCACGATGGCAGCCTCGCCAACAGTCTGTCTTCTTTTCGTCTTTTTTTTGTTATTTTTAGTGTGTTTTAAAAGTATGTGTTAATGTTCTCTGGTTTGTTTTATGTGGGAGGTGGGGGAGGGGATCGGTGGAAACTTTTTTTCAAATCTCTTACCTTGCCGGAGATGCGATTGTTTTCCGGATCGTATCACCGGTCGCTCTGCAACCTAACATCAGGGAGCTGGAGGCCTTGCTCGGTATTGCTTTGAGCCTCACCGCAGGGCGTGGACTTACCATCGGAGTCGATTCCTTGCCTGAGATCGACGCTCCAACCGCGGCCTGCGGACTTTAACATCAAGGAGCTCGCAGTCTCGGGTTGAGACCGACGTTGGGAAGGTCCAAAAGCCGCATGACGTTCGACTAGCCCCGACCTGGGGTAGATCGCCCGGCGTGGGGAGCTGAGATTCTCCTCCAATGCAGGAGCTTGATAGCCCCGACGAGGAGGCACACTGCCGGCTATGGGAGTAAGATCGTCCCTTCAACGGAAAGTTAGAGGCCCCCGACCGCTGGAGGACAAAGGAGAGATTGAACTTTTTTGCCCCTTCCATCACTGTGAGGAATGCAGGAGTCACTGTGGTGGATGTTCATGTTAAAATGTATTTTGTGTATTCTGTTGCTTTTTATTGGTATGACTATGTTGCAAAACATACCTGGCTAATAAAGTATGATTATGATTATGAAACAAAGGTGTTTAAAATTGAACCAATCTGACACAGACAGTGTCAGTCGACCAAAACCATAAAATCAATTTCTTCTAAAATTCTCACAACTGTCTCATGCTTCCATCTCCAACCCTTCAACTGAGCTCAAATGAACTTGAAGTAAGTGGCTCCTAAACAATTAAAATAATGCCCTTTCCAACTCAATGTCCTTCATTGATCAAGCAGCTATATTTCTTTTGAAACTGTAGAAAGTCAGTGTAGTTACCTCGTTATCTTTTACAATTACGAGATTGAATAAATATACGACAAACCCAATAATAAGACATACGTTCCGAATATGGTTTCAATTTCGTAAGTTTTTAGGACTAAATGATTTTATCTTATCGAGTCCTATTTTATCCAATTTTCTCTTCCGACCATCTAGTACTGATCAAGTTTTTTTGTTATGGAAGAGGAGGGGATTAGTAGCTTTTCGTGATTTGTTTTTGGAGGGTTGCTTTATGTCTTTCGAACAACTCTCCAATAAATATAAATTACCTAATTCACACTTTATTTAGATATTTACAAATTAGACATTTTTTTAAGGCTACTTTACCCCTTTTTCCACTACCACATCGACCCGAAATTTTGGAATTTTTTTACAGTTGAACCCTTATCAGAAAGGATTAATAACGACTATTTATGAGTTGATTTTGAAATTACAAATAGATACATTTGATAAAATTAAGAATGACTGGGAAAGAGAACTCCAAATTTCTTTATCTATAGAGAAATGGGAGAGGATTCTTCAATTAGTTAATACCTCTTCAATGTGTGCAAGACACGCTTTAATACAATTCAAGGTGGTTCACAGAGCTCATATGTCAAAAGATAAGAGCTAGTTTTTATGGTCATATAAATCCTACCTGTGATAGATGTAACTCTGAAGTGGCATCACTGACCCATATGTTTTGGTCCTGCCCTCTTTTGGAAAAATATTGGAAAGACATTTTTGATACTATTTCGGTAGTCTTAGGTATAGATTTACAACCTCATCCTATTACTGCAATTTTTGGGTTACGCCCACGCCCACAACAAATGGAGACAAATTAATGGGAGTGGAGGTGCATTTAAATTCCAGATTTTCCCCAACCCTAACCCTCGATTACAGATAGGCATAAAATACAGGAGTAACTCAGCGGGACAGGCAGCATCTCTGGAGAGAAGCATCTCGACCCGAAACATCACCCATTCTTTCTCTCCAGAGATGCTGCCTGTCCCGCTGCGATACTCCAGCAATTTATGTCTACCTTCGATTTAAACCAGCATCTGCAATTCTTTCCTGCACCTAGATTACAGACAGTCTCAGATACTGCAACATGGTAATGTTATCATGGCAACATGTTAAGCAACATCAAAACTTTATCTGAGAAGTATCTTGTTCAAAGTATAACCTAAAGTACAAAAACAGACTTTCATACATAAAATAAAAGACAATCCTTCATATTCTATTAGATTTTTCTTGTAATCTCCCTAACCTTTTTTTGTCCAATGATAGAATCAATTCCTTACATTTGGGTTAAGACTGTTCAATGAAGAAAGGCTTCTTATTAACACATCTTAAATTAAGAAAACATACTTTAAAAATTCACAAACCTAGGTACCTGCCCATTGCATGACATGTGAAATGCTTCTCCCATGCAATCTCTGAAGGGGAATATAACAATGGACCTGCATGTGTTCAGTCTGTTCATGGGCAGACAGAATCATGTAGAAGGAACATAATTCACATGCCCCACTGCACCCACAGTCCTTTAACATTAATGCAAATGCTGTGCTTAGTTTTCGTTAGAAAAAGCACTTACTAAGAATATTGTCTGTGTCGGCAAATGGTTACGCTGACAGCACAAGAATAAGAATTCAGTGTTTGTGGTTTTTTTAATTCATAATATGGGTGCTACGAGTCGCAGTTCCACAAATACAATTGTGTAGATACTTAAAATTCATACCTAAAATCCCATTTTTCATAGCCAGGTTCACAGCCAACAGAGTGGATAAATACAGAAATGATTACAAAAATGGTGAAGGTGATATTATGGTTGACAGGAATTCAATGATAAGGCAATGCATGAGGGAAGAGGATTTGTGGGTCAAATTAAAATCGGAAAGATTTGACTTCTGCAGTGGAATTGCGCATCAGTCCCAGAACTGATGGAAGTGTTGGAAATACACAAATCCTGAGATCAGACAAGCATGTCGCAAAGGAAGGATGGTTTTAATGAAGGATTTTGTCAGAAAGTTATTTTATTTGAGTATATTCAAGAAAACCCCACATAACCACCAATGAATCAGGTCATATTAGATTTAGTAATGCACCAGGTTCAATTTGGTAGCAGTTTATCTAAAAGCAATAATCGTTCAATAAGGCCGATTTCAGTGCTGAATTAGAAAGCTTCCACAGCAAGTGGGCAATACCATTTACCAACAAAGCAACAGAAAATCAAAGAAGAATGTTCATATAAAATGAGGTTAAAAAGTGATACAGGATGAGTTTATGCTTCTAATAACATGAGAACTAAATTTATCCAAAAATAAAATCAACAGTATACTAAACAACATAAAATCAAAAAGGGGCAACAAACATACAATGACGCATCAACATCAGAGTACTAATGCAGGACCTCAACTCAAAGTGACCATCCCTTTGCCTGCATTGATGTCGTCTGACCCGCTGAGTTCCTCAAGCAATTTGTTTTTAGCTTCAAATTGCAGCATCTGCAGTCTCGTGTCTCAACAGTAAAGGCTAGAATTTGGCATTTTTGATATTTATTACAAAAGAGCTACAAAACCTTTGGCAAAACAATTGGATATGATAATATGATTGAACTTTATGTATCCCAGGATGGAAATTGGTCTGCCAACAGTCATAAAACACAACAAGATACTCAAAACATGAATTTAAGGTGACGTGGAAAGTCCAGGATTGGGAAGGGGAGTCAGTCTACCCCACGACAGAAGGGGGGAGGAGTTGTACAGTTTGATAGCCACAGGGAAAAATAATCTCCTCTGGCATTCTGTGCTGCATCTTCGTGGAACTGTGCTGCATCTTTGACGCTAGTTATTGACTTCAGGAAGCATGGTGGAGTATTTGCCCAAATTTGCTAGTAAATGGCAATTTTCAGGGACAAAAGGAATCATCAGGAAAAATGGGAGTTCTGCGTAAACAAATAATGAAAATATAAACAAGGTATGATAGAGAATGGTGGTTAGACACATGTGCCATATGGTATAAAGACACCATTTCTCTAGCGTTCCAAATATCTATTAACCTTCATGTAATATTTAGTTTTGTGGTGAATATCGATTTTTATAAATTTAATGCATTAAGCAATCGACAATAAAGTAAGCTAACAAAGTGACATCAACAATTAGGTCGCATATCACTGATGCCATTTTTGGAATTGTTCCAAAAATTTACTGAAAATGTTCAATTTTCTGCTAAAGTACAAATGAAGCTTGTGTATTCAGCAACACAGACCAAGGTTGTGCTACATTTGATCTACTGGATAATAACCATTTAAGTTACCCTTTTGGCAAATAGGATCAAAAGAAGAATTTATAGATATATACGTGAGAAAACACTGCAAGGTTCCAGGGAAATGCAATTGCTCTGCTGGGAGCCAGCATGGGTTTGATGGGCTGAATGGCCTCTATAATCATAAGAAACTATATGACATTCAATGGAACAAGTGGTATGCCCCCCTCCCATTCTTAGTCACGTGTGACCAAAAATATGGAAAATTGTGAAATACATCTCTTCTAATTCTGAAAACATTGCAGGTGTATTGTTTTGTACTGTATATATGATTCATATTTTTTTTGAAGTTTATCAAGTGAAATTTTTATGTTATGCTGACAATGTTTGTTTAGGGTCAGAGGTCAAATATGACTGGTCACATGTGTGACCTCACACTGAAGCATTTTTTTCATAACTCAGTTTTATCTTACAAACTGAATTTAAAAAAGCTATAATGTTCATATCTTTAGCAAATATGCATTATAGTTCTGTAGGTAGGAAAATAGCAAGGAATAAGATCACTCTTACAATAATTTTTTGATGTATTACTTTATGTGATGCCATCTGGTCATGTGTGTGGCATTTTGGTTCACTTTCCAAAGAATGGCCCTATGGTGGTTTAAGGAAACATAGAGAGCATTCATTGCATTTTAAGTGTTTTGTGAAAACAAATAAATGTAATCATCAGTCAACTTAGACATTTATTTCCACTCTTGGTTCCTTCACTGCAAGTGGCAATATAATCTAATTAACAAACTGCTATAAAAGTCACTTGGTTTCAACCAGGAAGTTTAAAATTATTTCAACAGCCAAGCTAAACATTAGTAAAAGGAATGATCAGCGATACCTATCAAGGCTCGTTATAAATAAAACAACTCAAATGGATACTTGACCCTCACTTACTATAAATTCCCATGGGAACAAACCTTAAAGAGAAAACATACTTAGATATTTTATAGAAAGGCACTCCACCCAGCTGACTCAGCAAGTACTCTAGTCAGGATGGAAATGTTGGTTGGTTTATTATTGTCATGTATACAGAGATGCAGTGGCAAATCTTTGTTTTGTGTGTAATCCAGGCAAATCATGCCATAGACGAGTACAATCAAACCATACATGGGTGGAGCAGAAAGAGAAAAGGAAACAGAGTGCAGAATATAGTGTTACAGCTACTGCGAATCAATAGACTACAAAAATGCAAGATCCGCAATGATATAATTTGGGAGATCAGGAATACATCCTTAGCTTATGAGAGGACTGTTAAAGAGTCATATAGTTATACAGTGTGGAAACAGGCCCATCAACTCAATTTGCCTCCACCGACCATTACATCCAATCTACATTAGTCCTACCTGCCTGTGTTTGGCCTATATTCCTCTAAACCTCCCCTATCTACGTACCTGTCTAAATGTTTCTTAAATGTCGCGATTGAACCTGCCTCAACAACCTCCTCTGGCAGCTCGTTCCATACACTCACCACCCTTTGTGCAAAAATGTAACCCTTCGGATTCATCATAAATCTTTGTCCCCATTTTATAAAAGCAGACAAAAAGCTGTTCTTGAGTCAGGTGGCATGTGCTTTCAGGTTTTTGCATTCTTTATCCAATGGGATGAGAGAGAATAACCAGGGTGTGAGATGTCCTTGCTTGGCTGCTTTCCCGAGGCAATGCAGGGTATAAGTGGAGTCGATGGAAGGAAGCTGAAGGCAGAAAGGGGTGGGGATGGGACGATGTGGCAGATGGCGAGATTGCATTGTGGCTGGCAGAAATTTCAAAGAATTATGTGTTGGATGCAAAGATAGACACAAAATGCTGGAGTAACTCAGCGGGTCAGGCAGCATCTCTGGAGGAAAAGAAGAGGTGACATTTCGGGCGGGAACCCTTCTTCAGACATGAAGCAAGGGTGGAGTGAAAGACGAGGTCGAGTGAAAGACGAGACAAATGTCTCTTTATTCTGTTGGGGGAGGTGAGAGATATGCAACAAATTGGAGGAGATCTGGACAAGGGCACCATCAAATCACAGCTGGGGGGTGGGGGGTGGGGGTAGAGAGAAAGATAAACCATTTCTTTAAAAAAGTATATATCTGATATCCTGGAGTAGAAGGTCTCAAGAGCAGATGATGCTGAAGTGGAAAAACAGAGAATGGAATGTCACCATTACAAGAGACAGGATCGGACTTGTAGTCTAGGTGCCCGGGGTGGGGGTGCTACCAGCAAATGTCAGGGATGGTTTGTCTCCTGAAACAGGAATGGAGAGATAAGAATGGGGAGAGAGATGTCAGAAATTGTCCAAGTGAATTTGGTGGCAGTGTGGAAATTGTAGTAGAGTTAATGTTGATGACGAGACCTGCCCCAGTGTAGGAAGTGGCACCAATGCAGTTGTTGATGCAGAGGAGGAAGAGTTGGGGAGTGGTGCCAGAGTTTTTGGAATAAGGAATACTCCACTTAACCAGTGAAGAAGTGTAGCTGAAGCCTATACTCGTGCCCGTGGTTACACCCTTGATTTATAAATATTGGGAGGAGTCAAAAGAAGTTGCTAAAGATAAAAACTGGTCCTGCCAGGCAGAGGTGAGTGTAAATGGAGGGGGACTGATAGCTATCATGCGACTCCAGTTTGATACCAGGGTGAAATTCTACATGGCCACTGTCATTAACTCAACAGTGCTCCCAACACAATATCCAGTTTTATTTTGCCCAGAAAGTTGCTGAAAGCTCAAACTGATAAAGATTCAACAAATCTAAAGAGTGGTTGGAGGAAACAACTCACTATGTATTTTCATAATTAATGAGCTTTATGATTGAAAGAAAAAAATCAAATGGAAGGACAAAGGGAAGGGTGAATTTCATGTCAAATCAGATATAGGATACGAAAGAGACAAAGGAGAAATCAAAAGATAAAGACAATAAACAGGTCCCAAAACATTCCACAATGCAAAGTAATGAGGACTGTCACATTTTCATAAATTAATTAACACTTACGTAAGTTGCTAAGAGGGTACGTGGGCTACAAGTTGCTAGCCCGAAATATCTGCAAAGGGTTCAGTTCATACCTCCAATATCAATGCAGTAATTGAATGACATTCAAAGCATCTGAGGCGAGGTAGTGAATGAAATACCATTTGTACATACCAGCACCACAGTAGTGCAAGGCGGTACACAAAAGGGTTTCAGCCCGAAACGTTGCCTATCTCCTTCGCTCCATAGATGCTGCTGCACCCGCTGAGTTTCTCCAGCATTTTTGTGTACATTCGATTTTCCAGCATCTGCAGTTCCTTCTTTAACACAGTAGTGCAAGGCGGCCAGCAGCTTTTGGATGTTCACATGAAACCATGTAACCACTCAATCTGAAGTTACTGTATTTGGAACAAATGACTGGGATTGCCATTGGCTTCCTCATCAATTTGAAAAGAAAATCAGACTTCACATTCCAGAGATTAGGTTCCGTTGCCCCATCCAGTTATTCGAGTATCATTTTCATGACAACACATGTAGATAGAAAGGTAAGGAGGTCACACTGTATGCTTGCCTTCATTGGTCAGGGCATTAAATGCAAGTGTCAAGAAGTCATGGTGTAGCTTTATATTACTACGGTAATTTACTAGAACAAATTATAATGCTGTATTTGCCAATCCCACCACAATGGAGGCTCGGTGTTATGTGCAATACTAAGTGAATGCTGCAAAGTCAGAATTGTTGGCCTTTCAAGCTGCTTAACTGAGAGACCATTTGCATTCTGGTGTATGCAAACCTTCTATTCTATATTCTGGGAAAAGCAGAAGAGTTCTAGCGGAATATTGATGAATATTTATCCATTGGCCACCATCAATAAAGGAACGTAATTAGCCCTATATTTAAAGATGTATTACTACAGGTACATTGACCAGCAGTAAACCATAGCCTATGAACTGACCCAGAGCACCTCACACAAAAGATGCTTTGCAACAGTACATTTTTCTCTTATCATTGTCAACCAAATTATTGTTTTTTTAAACATATTCTCAAATTACCTGAAAGGCTACAGATTTAAAAAGTTTAAAAAAAATAATAAATGCTGCAAATTTGAACTACAAAAATGAAAATCAAAATAGTCAATAGGTCAGGCCGCATCCAAGGAGAGAGAAAGTGTCAAGAAGCAATGCGTCCACAGAAGAAGCAACTTGGAATAATTTCCAAATAAAGTAAAAGGAGGCTGGGGACAATTGAAAGTTTCAAATCCAGGGTCAACAGATTTTTGTAGGGTAGGCATTGAAAGAAAGATGCACAAATCAATTGTGACATGGCATAAGTGAATGATGAATAGGGTTGCTCTGGCACAAAGCACACCACCATTTTGTAGATGGCAGTATCCAAGCCAACTTAGAACATTTGCATCAGCTTGATAATGTATTGATTTTTGTGAAATCATTCTCCTCTTAAGAGTCTTTCTCTATGCTGAGACTCTGCACAAAACTGTTCTTGTGAGATGCCTTTATTGGTGCATAATGCAATCCAATTATAATGATGCAATCAAACTAAAATCTGCAAACAATTTGGAAAGATTTAAACATTTTGCAAAGCACATTCCTTGAACATTAAATTTGAATGCTTTCATTTTAATTTCACTTATCTAACACAAGGTAGACAGCCAAACAATGTCTGCCCCCAAAGTTGTCCGATTTCCTCCCACCACACCATCAAGCACACCTTTGCCCAGTGATATTCATTCTCTGATATACTTACTGTTACTGGATTTGAGGTCCCGGTGGATAATAGGAACAATTGCTTCTTCATGCAAGTAATTCATGCCCCGTGCAATCTGAACTGCCCAGTTGACAAGTATATGAGGTGGAATCTTCTTGCCTGACAACACTCGATTTAAGGAGCCCCCACGGGCAAATTCCATGATCAAGCAGAGATTGGGCTCCTTCAGACAAACGCCCTGCAAATCTATGATGTTAGGATGCTTCAACATGGCAAACAGTTTTGCTTCCTGCTTAACATTCGCAATGGTCTGGCTGATATCCTCATCTGGGTCCTGCCGAGCTGCTTTAACGGCGACTTCCTCCAGTCTCCAGATACCCCTGTAAACTTTGCCAAAGCCACCAATGCCAATAATCTCCTCCAGCTGCAGCTCATTGAAGTCCATTTCCAAGGGATGAGGGTAAACATCTGTGCTCGTATCTTGCAACTTGCTGTAACATGGGGCATTGGTGACATAGTTGCTGGGAAAGATGCCAACCTGGTCATTGATTTTACCCGTCCACCAGCCTTCATCTCCAGAAACCTTGGAATCCTAAACAACCAAAAAATAATCAATTTATTCCATCTCAATGTATGTACTTTTTGTCCCTGATAGCACTCAACATATCTTCATATTCAGCTGATCATGTTACACTTTTTCCATTTTATTTGACCTACACTGTCTTTCACACATTGCACACACCCCACCCACTTGTTCCATCTTCAATTTCAATAAGAATAATCAACAGTCCTGCTGATCATAATTGAGCTTTAATTGTTGGAATGTTTAAATAGAAATTAATCAACACATAACAGAAGTTCCCTATAAAGTTAACTGCGTGCACATTACATACCTTAACATTTGCACTCTCCATTATAAAAAGCTTTTCAGAGTTCAATCTGCCATTAAGGTTAAAGGTCTTAAGGGTCTCAGACTGACAAACAAGCTTTTTTGTTTACAGATGCTCATTGACTTAAGATGCACTTTTTAAACATTTAGTGCAATCCATGCTTAAGATCCTGGTGTTAAATCTCCAGCTAGTTGTTTTCTTTCATTCTTAACCTGTTCACCCCTACTCTATAGAAATTATCTGAAGCAATTCCAGGAATCTGCTGAATGGACACCAGAAGCCAATTTTCAGCTGATGTTCTGTTAAATTATTCTTTGAATTATTCTAACAAGGTTCACAGAGTGGATTGATACTAGAATTGTAGAATTAAGAATTAGAATATCTCATTCAACTTAGTACTATATTACATATTTCAGCATTGCCTACATTTGAACTTTTGCAACAACTGAAGGTAACCTCAAACAGGCACTTTTTTGAAACAATACAGATGTACTAATTGTAGGAAAATAGGAATAAGCCAAGTGGCAGTATTCATACTTGCCTGACACAAAGAGGTCATTCAGCCCATTTGGTCCATCCAGCTCCCAATACCACTATTTATCAATCTTATTTTCCATCCCCTTGTTTCCCTGTAACCCTGCAATTTATACTCCTGCAGTTTACACCTGCCCATTAATTCCCCTTAATTCTTTTGTTATCATCAACCCTAACTGGTTGATAATAACAGGTTACCAAAACTGCAACCAATGAATCCAGTAACATCTTTGGGATGGTGGAATAAACCAAAATGGTCATGGGGTGAACATGCAACCTCCACAAAGCAGTGAGGTGAGGATTGAACCCAGGACTCTGCAGCAGCATTATCTCGCCTTGTTTTACTGAATGTTAGAATTTTAAAAAGGAGATCCACAACATTGCAGGTCATGCCAAAAGAACTTGCCAAAGATGTGGAGAATCTAGTAACATCTGTGGAATTGGTGATCATCACATTTAGATCAGAGAAAACATGACTACAGGACTGGTTATATTTTGTACTCATGTTGAGAGTAGAGGGGGGAATTAATGGGAGAAGATAGGGCAATAAATGTATCGAGAAGCATCACCTTCAAAAAACAGGACAAGCATTCTGTCTTTCAAATCCTGCTTAACCGTGAGAACAGTTCAACATTCTTAACTATATACTAACCAAGTGCCCATTATTAAGGCTCCATCTTGAAGAATGAATAACAGTTGCTTGCTTTGATTGTAAAATCATAGCCAAACTCAGCCCTGTTCTCCTCCAGAAATCCACACAAGAGCAATTGATTTTTTACAAGCGTTCAGGAACAATAACCCTGGTCAATACATAATCTCTAGGTAGCCCGGAGGCTTTATGCATTAATCTTACAGCTGCCAAATTGAGATTGGTCACACACAATGAGATAAATTGTTCATTCTTATTACCATCTTTGGTTAGGTGGATGAACGAGGAGCAGATCAGTAATTCAAACTGCACCCCCATGATCTCTCTTGCACCAGGAATGCTTGCCAATATAATTGTTTGGATAATTAATTGTCTGCTGCACATTGTTATAAACAATAGATTAATTTAAGACAAATATCCATTCTTACTTCAATACTTCTGATTCTGAGAGATTACTCTTTGCTTGAAATTTTGCTAAACCTTCGCTCCAGAGAATATACAACTGAAAAAGGTGCACATCGACAATTCGCAGAATGTAAAGAAAGAAAACTGACAAATAATTAGCATTCAGTTCAAAATAATCATACAAAAAGATCAAATTGATTTGAAAAAAACCTAACCTGCACAAGGAGAACATAAAAGTTACTCTGTCATTGGTAGCAAGACTAACAGAAGAAAGAGCAATAAAATTTGTAGACAAAATAGATGTTGTAGGAAACAGGAATTGACAGGATTGATGCCGAGATTTATTTTTCCCCTCATCAGGAAATCTAGACCAAGGATACTGTTTTAGAATAAGCAATTGCCCTTTAAGACTGTGACCAGAAGGAATTTATTTGCTCAGTGTTGCAAATCCTTGGAATTCTACAAGCCAAAGAGCTGCAGATACTGAGTCATTCAAAATAACCAAGACTGAGAGCGATACACTTTGCATGAAATGGAGTAGAGACGAACATCAGGTCACATATGATCTTAGGTAATGGTGCAGCACCCTTAAGGGGCTGAATGGCCTATTTCTTATGTTCTCATGTCATAATAATAGTAGTAGTAATTTGTTTAGTCAATTCCGTTCAAGAGTTTCAGTATCAGCTGTTAACATGGAAGGTTTTAAAAGTTGCCCAAGATCACGTGCACGGTGGCACTGCGATAGAGTTGCTGCCTTGCAGCGCCGGAGACCCGGGTTCGATCCCGACTACGGGTGCTGTCTGTATGGAGTTTGTACGTTCTCCCTGTGACCTGCTTGGGTTTTCTCCGAGATCTTCGGTTTCCTCCCACACTCCAAAGATGTACAGGTTTGTAAGTTAATTGGCTTGGTAAATGTAAAAATTGTCCCTAGTGGGTGTAGAATAATGTTAATGTGCGGTGATCGCTGGTCGGCGCACACCCGGTGGGCCGAAGGGCCTGTTTCCACAGTATCTCTAAACTAAACCAAAACTGCAATCTTATCTCACAGTTACACGAATAGCAGAAACCAGAATGCCAAATCATTGAATACATTCATTATTCATGCCACCTGATCTGCTGAGTTGCTCCAGCACTTTGTGTCTATCTTTGGTATAAACCAGCATCAGTAGTTCCTTGTTTCTTCATTTTGCAATATTTAGTGTTTGAGGAAAGACAAGACAGGTCGGATTAAGGGGAAAAAAAGACACAAAGTGCTGGAATAACTCAGCAGGTCAGGCAGCATCCCTGGGAATATGGATAGGTGAAGTTTTGAATTGGGACCCTTCTTCAGACATTGTGGGGGGCGGGGAGGGGGGGTAGGACGAGGGGGGGGGTAGAGGGTAAGGTCAAAAGATGGAAGCGAGGTTGAGCTTGACAAAGCGCGGCAGGTAATAGGTGAACACAGGTGAGGGAGGTTTTGATACGCAGATGGCCAGGAAAGGGCCAAAGAAGGAAAAAATGTGCAAGAAAAAAGGGTTGAAGAGTTGTGAATTATCAAGGCAGAGGAAGAGGTAGGTGGAGAAGGATGGGGAGGGGAGAAATAGGTGCAAGTCCAGGTGGAGAACATAGGTGTTGGGTGGAAGAAAGGAGGATGCAAGGAGAGAATCTCCTGGATAACAAGATAATTTGAGGCTCCGGACAGGAAAATGGCTTTGGTCAGGTATAGGGCAGTTGGGATCAAATGTATCCCGGGAGGAGTACAAGAGACTGAGGATCAAATAAGATCAAATAGAACAGGTTGTCCTACAACTTTAGGCTGTGCACGCCATATGCAAGAAGTAGACAAGGTAATGGAACACAAGTTCCTTATTCTTACCATTCATGCTTATAGAAACATATAAAATTCTTAGAGGATTGGACAGGATAGATGCAGGAAAAATATTCTCGATGTTGGGGGAGTCCAGAACCAGGGGTCACAGTTTAGGAATAAGGGGTAGGCCATTTAGGACAGAGATAAGGAAAAACATTTTCACCCAAAGAGTTGTGAATCTGTGGAATTCTCTGCCACAGAAGGCAGTGGAGGCCAATTCACTGAATATTATCAAGCGAGATCTTTTTTTTTAGGGCTAAGGGAATCAAGGGATATGGGAATAAAGCTGGAACCATTGATTTTGGATGATCAGCCATGATCATTTTGAATGGCGGTGCTGGCTCGAAGGGCCAAATGGCCTACTACTTTCTATGTTTCTATGCTTCTACTTGGAATGTTATGGATTCTATAAGGCTTTTATTCTTTTTCGTTATAGTCCTCAGTAACTTGTCCTAACATCTTCAAAGATTTGTGCACATGACTTTCACACATTGTTTCCATCTTTAAAGTGGTATACTGGATCAAAGCCTGTTTTTTTCATCCTTACAAAATAACTTCAAACTGCTCTGTATTAAATTTCATAACCTACAGGTCTACCCATTCCATCAAAGACTACCTTAATCAAAAAGCCTTTTGAATCTCATCTGCCCAATACCAGACACACTATCCTCACCAACTCCTTGTTACTTCTTCAAAATATTTCAGAGATGGCAGATATTAGACTGATCGGGGTAGGGAGATAATAGAGAAATGTGACTATCATGTTGTGGAATTTAAACTAGGCCTCAAGGAGCATTGGATATAGATGCTTGCTGAATATTAAGCAATGGTCAGGAATATTTAGGATGAGCTCAAATTTACAGAGAATGGAAGATGAAATACCACCCAGCAAAGTTCTAAAATTGTCAGGGATGGAGGCACCAAAGACATTTTCAGCAGCAGAAGGAGTGAGGCAAACGTGGGTACAAAGTCTGACACTGATTTAGGTTATATTAATGAGGAACATGACATTGGGCCATAACAGTCCAGAATCAAACTGTACATCACCTATGAACATTGTGACGCAGTCTCAGAGTCCTCAGAGAAGAGTATGTATGTGTGGCTAGAATATGGAGATTATGACGTGGACCATTACTAATTACTCCAGTTTTCCCAACTGTATGGAGTTTCTGACCATGCAAAAATGGATTATCGGAGGAACATTGCCATGGGGAAGATAGGCACAAAATGTTGGAGTAACCCAGCGGGTCAGGCAGCATATCTGGAGAAAAGAAATAGGGGACATTTCAGGATAAGACCTTTCATCAGACTGATGCGGGGGGGTGAAGAAGCGATATGTGGTGTTAATGGCCAACATAATTTTTCCTCGACATTTAAATTAAATCATCACTTCATCTTTGAAATACCAGAAACAACAATGCTAATTCACAAATCTCAACGAGCATTTCTTGAAATCTAGACAAGGATCGTTAAATAATGCTCCACTCCCTCCAAGCCCAATGTGCCTTTCCCAAGATATAGCTTCCAGAAAGTTCTGCAGTATTCCAGCTGTGGTCTGATCAGAACTGTCGATATAACTCAGCAGGACAGGCAGCATCTCTGGAGAGAAGGAATAGGTGATGTTTCGGGTTTATCTGATTGGGATTCCTTCTCTCCAGAGATGCTGCCTGTCCCGCTGAGTTACTCCAGCTTTTTGCGTCTATCTTCGATTTAAAACAGCATCTGCAGTTCCTTCCTACACAGAACAGTCGATAGCTTTAGCATAGGTTCTAACCCTCTTATTCCAAATCTCTACCAGCATTCCATTATTTTCTGTACCATCCCATGACAAATTCTAGTGATTTAAGAGAATCACTACCAGCCATCTGTCTTTGGACTTTAACTTATGCATCACCTCTAAAGTAAAAAATAATTTACAAGAGTTCTATCCATTCATTAAGTCAATTAATAGACAATAGACAATAGGTGCAGGAGTAGGCCATTTGGCCCTTCGAGCCAGCGCCGCCATTCAATGTGATCATGGCTGATCATCCCCAATCAGTACCCCGTTCCTGCCTTCTCCCCATATCCCCTGACTCGGCTATTTATAAGAGCCCTATCTAGCTCTCTCTTGAAAGCATCCAGAGAACCTGCCTCCACTGCCATCTGAGGCAGAGAATTCCACAGACTCACCACTCTCTTTGAGAAAAAGTGTTTCCTCGTCTCCGTTCTAAATGGCTTACTCCTTATTCTTAAACTGTGGCCCATGGTTCTAGACTCCCCCAACATTGGGAACATGTTTCCTGCCTCTAGCGTGTCCAAGCCCTTAACAATCTTATATGTTTCAATGAGATGCCCTCTCATCCTTCTAAACTCCAGAGTGTACAAGCCCAGCTGCTCCATTCTCTCAGCATATGACAGTCCCGCCATCCCGGGAATTAACCTTGTAAACCTACGCCGCACTCACTCAATAGCAAGAATGTCCTTCCTCAAATTAGGGGACCAAAACTGCACACAATACTCCAGGTGTGGTCTCACTAGGGCTCTGTACAACTGCAGAAGGACCTCTTTGCTCCTATATTCGATTCCTCTTGTTATAAAGGCCAACATGCCATTCGCTTTCTTCACTGCCTCCTGTGCCTGCATGCTTACTTTCATAGACTGATGTACAAGGACCCCCAGATCCCGTTGTACTTCCCCTTTTCCCAACTTGATGCCATTTAGATAGTAATCTGCCTTCCTGTTTTTACTACCAAAGTGGATAACCTCACATTCATCCGCATTAAACTTCATCTGCCATGCATCTGCCCACTCCCCCAACCTGTCCAAGTCACCCTGCATTCTCATAGCATCCTCCTCACAGTTCACACTGCCACCCTTAACATTATAACCTAATCGTTCCATCAATATTCCTTTGACACCACTGACTGTTGCGTCATAAAAATCTGGATATTTGTTCTCTGATCAAAGTTGTATATGTCAAGTTTGTGGTTATGAGTTGCCATTTTCCTCAGGAAATAGCTTTAGTGCTCTACAAGCTAATTGAACAATTTGAGCCACAATTAACCTCTACCAGAAGAGTGTTGTTGAATGGTGACATGCATCCCCACCTGCCTTGTGCCTGCACAGCCATACAGAAGGATCACGATCAGGCAGTAGCAACTGGCTTCTGGGGGCAGGTTGAGTGCAGGATCACCAGAATCAGTAACCCAAGCTTTCTGTCCTGGGCCTCCTCCGCTGTCAGAGTGAGGCCCAACGCAAATTGGAGGAACAGCACATCATATTTCGCTTGGGCAGCTTACAACACAGCAGCAAGAATGTTGACTTTTCTAACTTCAAGTAACCCTTGCTTTCCCTCTCTCTCCATCCCATCCCCATCCTAGTTCTCCAACCAGTCTGACTGTCTTCCTGATTAAATTTTACCTTTGTACGCCTCGTTGTCACCTTCCCCTAGCGACCAATGATCTATAATACATTTTTCTTGATTGTCCCCTTCCATATTTCTGTGTCTCCCACTCCCCTGACTCTCAGTCTGAAGAAGGGTCTCCACCCGAAACGTCACCCATTCCTTCTATCCATAGATGCTGCCTGTCCCGCTGAGTTACTCCAGCATTTTCTGTCTATGCCTGTGTTGAATATGTGGAATGGACTATATAGTCCTATCGAGAACCTTTTGTCAGCACATTGTGACAATGACAGCACATGCCTAACCTGCGTTTCCTATCAGTCAGTCGGTCAATTCTTTACCAGATCAATAAATTATTCCCCCGAGCTTCAACTTTATCACAGTCTCTTCCGACCACTACCTGTCCTTGGAAATCCGAAATGCTTTCCGGTTCATAATGCCTGACAAAATCTTCGCAAATCAGTGCGGACTCTCTGGAACAAATGGAACAAGTAAAAGAAATTGCAATTTCCACTTGGATCAAAGCTCGAGATAAACGGATGCAATGCAGGGAGAGGAGAGCGCATCTTTATGCAAGTGCTCCGACCCCCCCCTCAAATGGAAATGGTCAAATAACTCATATATATATATCGATTTCAATCGCTGGAAGACTTTCGATGTGGCCGGGTATGTTCTTTCCGCTTTCCACGCGAGATGTGGAAACTGCCACGCCGATTAGGGACCCTTGTGTTTGCTCCGACCACCGAGGCGCATTGGAGAACGGGGTGCGCCAAGCCAAGCCAAGCCAAGCCAACCTACCTTGGAGAGCACCTCCACCACGTCGCCCTTGCGCAGGCTGAGCTCGTCCTCGGCGCTCGCCTCATATTCGAAGACGGCCGTCCAGTACAGGTTAGCGGTGGGTTGTTGCTGCTCTTCTTCCTCCTCCTGCTGCTGCTCCTGCTGCTGCTTCTGTTGCCAGGCTTCCTGCGACGCCCTATCCCTATCCTCGCCCTCTTCATTCCTCGCCGCTATGCAGGAGGAGGAGCAGTGGGCTGCAGCAGAGGAGGGTGACCTGATGAACACGGATCTGAGTTGCTCCATGGGGAGGAGGGAAGGGCAAAAAAGAAGCGGCGGCAGCGCCGCTCCTCCGCTCGCATCCACTTCCACCTGCGGTTCGGCTCAACCTGAGGACTGGGGCGGGGGGGGAGGGAGGGCAAAATCCCGCTGTCCCGCCCACTCCTCCCCGCAGCCAGCCCGCCGATTGGCGTGACCTCCCCTGCCGCTCCAAAGCGGTCCCCAGTTAGATAGGCCGCCTTTTGCTGTCGATCAGGCAGGAGCTGGCGGGACGTCCCGGGTCCCGGGCATTTGGCACGGCAAAGGTTGCCAATCGATTCGCGATGTAACCCGACCAACCTGGCGCTCTAGCAGTTCATTGGAAACCGCACTGAATTCGACAAATAGCCTGAAATTCCCCCACGCCCCTATCCATTGTTCCACTCGCTGTGCTCTAAAATAAACGATGCTCAGGCAATTCTTCCTGTCATCTCGATCTGAAACGCAAATGGACCTCGGAGAACCTTGGGAATGAAGTGTGGGGGCTCGGGATCCGATATTGGATCAGCTTGTCATATGATTACAGCGAACGGATGTGCTGTCCTTTCATTTACCCTGTCCGGACGACTTCAAAACACGCTTTGCAACTTGTGCAGTGCAGTTAAATCAGAATGAGCAGCCTGGTGAATGTTCGTGCTTTTGGCAAGGGATCTGAGTTTACTGGCGTTTGGTGCTTACGCCCGTTTGTGGAATCAAATAACGCAAATGAATAAATATGTGGATACATCGTAAACAAAGGCATGTGCGTCCCGTTAGAAAATTGTTCAGACGGTCTGGTGCTCTAATGAATGCCATCCTGGGCCGTGGTTGGAGCGGATCGAAGCCCCAACAAAGCCGGCAATCTGAGGTCAATTGAGGTAAAATTAAGATTGCATGCCTGGTTTTCGAAATAAAGAATGTAAATAATGCGCAGAGACGCCTTGCACCCGACAGAAAAAGTATAATAGCTGACACAAGTTAATTTCTCTTTTTTGCTGAAAGATCAACTTGGATTACATTCCTGCACGGTTTGGATATCACAGTGTTGAGAGTATTTAACTATTTTAGTACGAAGAGACAGTGATAAATGGAATGATTTTATCCATGGCATTTCAGTGAACAAACCTTCTCCAAGGCCAAAAGCAGTGCAGCAGACTGCATTATCAATCTATATTTAACGTGTCATTTTGCAGATTTTAAATAAACGAAGAGGGCGAAAAGTTCATGAAAAAAGCCACATGACACTTTTGTTACAGATTGGTTTATAGCTCACATGCTTTGATGAGTAATTAGTCACGTTTGCCCTGTCGAAATTTAATTTTGATACTAAATATCATTGAGTTTAGACGTACAATGAGAAAGCAATTTTATACTGACATGACTGCTAGAAATTAAGAGAAACCGGTGATGGATATATCAGAATTAGGCAGGCACATGGATAAACATGTACTGTATTGACAAGCTTTTTTTTTATAAAGTGATTTTTTTTTGTGTGGGGAAGACAGAATAGGACACTCCAAGATGCCACATAAATATCAAGAATGGGTTGAAATGTGACAGATGGAGTTCAATGTGGGGAAAATATAAGATCTGTATTTAACAAAGCTGAATCAGAATATTTTCTAATAGGAAGGGCACTGGAAACTGTGGAAGAACAAAGGGATTTAACTATCCATATATAGAGGTCAATGTGTGAATCAAAAAGACAAATGGCACTTTAGCTTTTATCTCAAAGAGGTGGAAGACAAAGGGCTGCAGTTGGAGAGGATGATAGTCAGACACCTGGTATATTAAATTCTGTTCTATGCACCACAGCTGGATTTGCCTGGTTTGATCTGCTGCACTGATACTGAGGATAAAAGGTAAAACACTGAAAACGTAAGCAAGGCATAGTGATATCCCCTTGAATATATAAGTTAGTCAGTGGCAGCAGTAACAATACCTTAATTTAAAAATGACCCCTGATAGCATCTGAGGGGTAACTCAGTAATTCAGAGTTGGACCTGGCACATCTGCAGAAATTCAATATGTTTTGCATGAGGGAAAGTGACTTTCAGGAGAGGGTAATTTTCCCTTTCCTTTCCTCACATTATTCACAGCTATGATGCCAGGCATTTCTCTTTTAACCAATCTTCCATGTGACAGAGGTTTGAGTGACACTGACATTGATTGATATCAAAGATAGACACAAAAAGCTGAAGTAATTCAGCGGGACAGGCAACATCTCTGGAGAGAAGGAATGGGTGAGGTTTCGGGTCAAGACCCTTCTTCAGACTTAAACCAGCATCTGCTGTTCCTTCCCACACATTGATTGATGTCTGCTCTTACCAACTAAAAACACCACTATCATGTCTCCTTCCACTCCCATCATTCGCAGTGCACTCCAGACACCTGCCACTGTGTGAAAAATAATTGCCCCGTACATCATCTTTAAACTTTCCTCCTCTCACTTTAAAGCTATGCCCGCCAGTCTTTGACATTGTCACCTGGGGGGTGGGGGGTGGGGGGAGGTTCAAATAGTCTATGCTATCTATGCCTTTCATTATTTCAACCTCCAATGCTTCAGAGAAAACAATCCAAGTTTATCCAACATCTCCTTATAGTTAATACTCTCTTAATGTAGGCAGTATCCTGCTAAATGTCTCCGTACCCTTTCTAAGGCCTTTCTGTAATGTGACCAGAATTGTACACAATTCTCTAAATGTGGTCTTATGGTGGGCGAATAAGCAAGCCACGCATGGTGAATCAAAGAGATCTTTATTGTTGAAGCACAGAGAACACACACGCGAATGGGGGAGGTTGACCCCGAGCTCAATACTTATACTAGGGCACACCCCTAAACCTCATGACAACTCCTTCCCGCCATTACCCAGGCACGTGACCCTACCCCCGACTGCCGAGGGTTCATATAGTAAGTGGCCTAACCACCGGGTGTCGGCACAGGACCCCCACCCCCCCAGAACCGGAGGCACAAAACCAAAAGGGTAGATGAACGAGGCGTTGCCCCTGCACATCCGCCAACTGAGAATGGGCCTGGAGGAAATCTGTGCCCAGCAACATCTGGGAAACGTCGGCCACCATAAAGGCCCATGTAAAATGGCAGGGGCCAAAGATGAGTGGGATCATGTGAACCCCATACATCCGTATGGAGCTGCCGTTAACTGCAGTCAGAGAAGGCCCCCACTTGTCAGAACGAGTGTCGACCCCCAACGGGGGTAAAACACCAACCTCCTCGCCAGTATCAACCAGGAACCGTCTTCCCGAGTGTCGATCCCAAGCGTAGAGGCGATGTTTCAGGCCGACCGCCGCAGCGACTACTGGCGGCCGGCCCTGGCATTTCCCAGATACGAGCAGGGCGGGTGGTACTGACGGGCTGCGGGACCCCAGCACTGGTGGTAGAAACACCACTTCCCCTGACCGGGGACGTTCGAGTCAGGCGGCGTAGCTGAACTCCCGGTGGACGCAGGGCCTTGTTTCTGGGCCCTCCAAGGCACCGCCGATACACGATTGATCGAGCCACCACCCTGCTGCTTGGCTTGCCACAGCTCGACCGCACGCTCCGCTAGGAGCAGGGGGTCTGCAAAATCTTCACCGGCGAGCAGCAGGCCGATGTCGTCCAGCATCTGTTCCAAGAAGGCGTGTTCGAAGAGCAGGCAGGGCCGATGACCGTCCATGAGGGTAAGCATCTCCCTCATGAGCACCGACAGCTTGTGATTGCCGAGGCCGCCCATGTGCATGAGCCGCGCTGTGTGTTCCTGGCGGCTGAGCCCAAAGGTCCGCAAGAGCAGCTCTTTAAGGCCCTCATATTTGCCCTGATCGGGCGGCGTGCATAGGTAAGGGACCAGGCGGCCGGCCGTCTCCTGATCCAATGCGTCGACCACATAGTAATACCTGGTGTCAACAGCCGTGATGCGTTGAACGTGAAACTATGCCTTGGCTTGTTGGAACAACACCTGGGGCTGCGATGTCTAGAACACGGGCAGCTTCAGGGAGACCGCATTCTGCTGGGCTGGATTATCAGTGACCTCGGGCTGTTGAGGTTGATCGTTGGCTGCAAACATCGTTTAAATCCAAAATTACCGTTTTGGATCATCGGGGTCACCAACATGGCGGGCGAATAAGCAAGCCACGCGTGGTGAATCAAAGAGATATTTATTGTTGAAGCAAAGAGAACGACACACTCTCAAAAGGGGGAAGGTTGCCCTGGGGTTCAATACTTATACTAGGGAACACTCCTAAACCTCGTGACAACTCCTTCCCGCCATTACCCAGTCACGTGATCCTACACCCGCCTGCCGAGGGTTCGCATAGTAAGTGGCCTAACCACTGGGTGGCACCACAGTCTAACCAAATTTTTATAAATCTTGACATCCCGAATCATATATTCAGTGCAGCAACTGATTAAGGTATGTATAAACTCTATCCACTTTTGTTGTTACTTTAAAGGAGCTCTGGACTTGGACCGCAAGATCTGTGTTAAGCATATTGCTATGAAGGGTATACTCTCCCCAAACTGCAACACCTCATACATGCATGAATTACACTTCACTAGCCGCTTTTCCGCCCATATCTGTAACTGATCTATATCCTGCTGGATCCTTTGGCAGCCTTTGGATCCTTCACCATCTGCAAGTCCAGCAATTCTTGTGTACTAATTCAGATCAGGATGGCTTTAGCTTGTTTTTGCCAGGTCAGTACAGGCTTAGTAGATAGTTGTGCCATGACATGCCACTGCGAGACAATTCTGAGACCTTTTCTGAAATTCTATAAATGCAGTGTCTGGAAAGCCATAAGATGATTCAACAATCTCAGGATAATGTGAAACATATCAAGATTGTACAGCTACAGAGAGGGAATTTTGTAAATTCCATTCACGCCACCTTTGTACTTGAAAGAAAGCATTTCTATTGAACTTAACACGTCCAAATGATTTGATTGATGGTACTTGAAAGGAAATGGAATGATATTTGAAAATATGTAAGAACTCTGTTGACTGGAAGTCTATTTCCAGATAGTTACTGCATTGCTGTAAGTGTCTGAGTTTGATTTGTTGATTAACAGATTGAGAGTGTAGCTGGAAAGTACAGTGTTTATTACCCATCCTCAATTGACTTTGAGAAGATGGTGGTGAGCCACCTTCTTGAACCACTGGAGTCCTTTTGGCAAAGGTACTCTCACAAAGTTGTTGCTTTGGGAATGGCAGGATTTTGGACCCAATTACAACAGAATGGCTACATATTTTAAAGACTGATAGTGGGTAGCTTGGAGAGGAAGTTCTTATCTGCCTGCGGTGTTCTTATCTGCCTGCAGCCCTTATCTTTCTCAATGAGGAGGTGAAGGATTTGCAAATTGTTGTACAAATTGTCCTATTTTCTTGATCACTAAATGAGAATAGAGGTGGTCACGAGTTTGGATTACTTCATGCCCAGCACACCTCCACAGTTTGGTCAGTACTTGTGGAGAGATGATTGTGTTGTATCAGAATATTCCTAATGGCAGAATATTCATATTCCTAATGGCAGAATTACAGTATGTGCAGTAAAAAGTTCTAAATTATTAAATATCTGAACAAAACTACTGGAAGAAAAAAATTAGCGATGTGTTTGGAAATAGAAGCTGATATTTCCAGCCATACAGCCAGTGGAAAGCTAATCAATCACTAGATTTACACCATATTGAACAATACTTTTATCTAATTAGGAAAACTGCTTGAGAGGTTCTGTAATATTTATAAATTTAAGTAGAACACATTATTCATTTTGACTTTAGATAATGTCTATCTGCAACTTCTTAATGGAATGTGATTGTGAAATAAATAAAATATCCAAAAATATTGACATAAGCTAACCACACAATTAAAATGTTTGCTTAGTTTAACCAGTTCTCTCAATGTTTATGATTGAACTCTTTTTGACGTGTATAAGACAGTACATTTTGCAATGATCTTAATACGAGATTAAGAATTCACCATTCACACATAGATCGCAGTTGCCTGGAGCTGTTAAGTGACAATGGTAAGCTTTCCATTAAGAATTATGGATTATTTTATAATGCAAGATGAATGGTTAGTTGTCTGCATCTTAGAGCAATGTTCAACTTCAAGTTCACATTTATTGTCACATGCACCAGTTGGTATAGTGAAATTTGAGTTACCATACGAATAAAAAGGACACAATACACAATAGATGAGAGACAATAAAGTTCAGTCATCTTCCTCTTTGTTCAACCGTGGTCGGGGCCTAGAACCCTCCGTAGTCGCCGCTACCGACGGCCCGATATACAGGCCCTCTCGCCGGGATGATCGAAACTCCGGTGTCGGAATGGATCGGAACACACTCTACGGGGCTTGGAGTTTACGAATCAGCTGCTTCTTACCGGAGACCGTGGCTTCCGAGACCACAGGCCCCGCTGGACGGAACTCGGCAAGGGATCGCCCCGCTCCGCGATGTTAAAGTCAGCGCCGCACCCGCGGCTAAAAGCTCCGCAGTCCACAGCTCCACGGTGTTAAAGTCAGCAGGCCCAACACTCCGGAGCTCTAACCCTGGCGATCCCCGGCAAGGGATCGCCCCGCTCTGCGATGGTAATTCCGCGCTGCGCCGGCTGCTGAAGTTCTGGGACGATCTCTGGAAGGAAAGGCTGCGCCAATCCAGTTGATAGACCGCTGGGGGGGGGGGGGTGGGGGGGGGGCAGGGGGGCGAAGATGCAACAAGGAGAAAAAGACGCATCTCCTTCCAGGTAAGTGACTGAAAAACGATTTCCCCCCTATTCCCCCCCCCACTACCCCCCACATAAGACATACTAAGAAACATTAAAACATACATTTAGACACACTAAAAATAACAAATAGGGTGAAAGGGACTAACGAGCTGCTGGTGAGGTAGCCACTGCAGTGGCGCCACCCGATGGAGATCCCGACTTGAAACGTGACCTGTCCATGTTCTCCAGAGATACTGCCTGACCCGCTGAGTTACTCCAGCATTTTATGTCTTTTCTTGAAAAGATGACATCTGGTTTCCTCAAACAAATTGTTAATCTGAAATGCAGGGGCCCAACCACCTGTGGTACTCCACTGGTTACAACCTGTTAACCTGAGAAAGGTCGATTGCTCATCCCGTGGATCGGGAATTGGAAGAGCGTGGTAGGAGACAGAGGGTGGACGCTGGACAAAGAGCCTGGTGAGAAGTACCGGGGGGGTCATATGTTTCGCACCCTTGAGGTCGGCTGGTGGAGGCGCCCCCTGGGGAACGAGGACTAAAGAGGGCCAGGCATGCAGAGGGACATCGGATTGCCGGACGACAGAAATGGAGGCAACGGTTGCAATGGGCTTAGTGGCCAGCACCAGCTGGGACTGTAAAATGGCACCAAAATGATGCCTCTTGCATATGGACTCAATGGGTTGTTCAGTGTCAACTGTACTGTGCTTATTGTGCTTATGTACGGGGATAGTTTTGCTGACCTGTTTACAAGAAATGTATTTGACTGTACCTGGCACACATGACAATAACGAAACCATTGATCTGATATTGGATGACATTATTCAATAATTTCAGTCACTTACCTCGACGAAGATGCAATTTTTCTCCGTGTTGCATCTCCGTCCCCCCTTTGCGGCCTACAACGTGGAATGGTGCGGCCTTTCCTGGAGACCGGCCTGGAGCTTCAAACCGCGGGTGCAGCACGGACTTAGCATCGCGGAGCGTGGGATCTTTTGCCGAGGATCACCAGTGTTGGAGCTCCGAGGGGCCTGTGGACTTTAACACTGTAAAGCAGCGGTCTCCGGTAAGAAGCGTCCGACTCGGGAGCTCCGTGTCGCTGAGTGTTCCGATCCGTCCCGACGCCGGAGTTTCGATTATCCCGACGAGAGGGCTTGAACAGCGGACCGTCAGCAAGGGCCCCATTCAAAGGCCCCGACCACGGGTGAACAAAGGAGGAAGATGACTGAACATTATCGCCTTCCATCACTGTGAGGAATGTTGATTCCACTGTGGTGGATGTTTATCTTAAACTTTATTTTATGTGCTGTTGTATTTTTGCTTTTTACTTAGTATGGCTATATGATAACTCAAATTTCACTGTACCTTAATTGGTACATGTGACAATTAAATTGAATCTTGATGGTCAGTTTAGCTCTAAATTTTCATTTGCTGTCATCACGCAGCGACTAAGAATACTGATTTTCTCCTTTCACCACGAGTCATGGTCATGGAATCATGAGTGGCAATTGATTCTTAAAGGGTTGACGGTGGATATGCAATGGAAGGCATTTAAAGACTGCATGGATGAACTACAACAATTGTTCATCCCAGTTTGGCAAAAGAATAAATCAGGGAAGGTAGTGCATCCGTGGATAACAAGGGAAATCAGGGATAGTATCAAAACAAAAGATGAAGCATACAAATTAGCCAGAAAAAGCAGCTTACGACTTCCCGTGGCGCTATGGAGTAGGAGAGACTCGCGCTGACTAGCTCCGGGAAAAAAAGTTGAAAACGGGGGAAAAAGACGGGACCTACCTCTGGAAAACGGCACCGAGTGTTTGCAACAGGTCCGTGACGTCATCAGGCGCGCGACACCGGCAGCATGTCGACTCAACACAACCCCCCCAAGACGAGAAAAATCGGTAAGGGAAAAGAGGCAGGCCCAACTGAAGCCTCGGGCTCAGTTTTAACAGCATCCCAAGAAGATATCTCAAGGAAGAAAAAAACAGATGTGGAAGAATTAAGAACCTTCCTGACACAGGAAATCTCTAAAATAATGATAGAATTTAAAAATCTTAAACAGGAGCTGAAATCTTTAAAAGATGAAATTAAAGAACAAATTAAAGATGAGGTTACAGCTTCTGTGCATGAAGTTCTGGAAGACTGGAAATTAACCATGGAAGAAAATATGCATCAAAATACTGTAGAAGTATATGATAAACTGAATTCGATGGAATCCAGATTTGATGCTAAGTTGGAGCCGATCCTCCAGACTTTAAATCAACACCACGAGGCTGTAAAGGAATTGGAGGAAATTGCTGAGACAAGCACTGAAACAACAAAAAAACGTATTGCCGAGAACAAACGCCTATCGAAGTTATTACATCAAATAACTGAAAAATGTATTGACTTGGAGGGACGACAGAGACGGCAGAATTTAAGAATCGTAGGCGTCCAGGAAGGCAGAGAGGGGAATCGTGACCCTCGCGAATTTGCTGCAGATCTGCTGAAAAAGGTCTTGAATCTGGATCAAGCACCGTTAATTGCCCGAGCGCACAGAGTATCAAGACGTCGCTCAGGGGTGGGCGCCCCCCCAAGGCAACTGATAGTGAAGGTGCAATATGACCATGTTTTGGATGATATGATGAAGATAATTGTTCAAAGCAGAAACCTCGCATTTGAAGGAGACAAGATATGCATATTTAGAGATTATCCTGTGGAAGTCGCCAAGAAGAGAGCGCTGTTTACAGAAACAAGAAGAATACTTAAGAATATAAACAATCTGAGATATGGACTGTTATATCCCGCAACATTAAGAGTGACCTATGAGAAGAAGGAACATTTCTTCGTCAAGCATACAGAGGCACTTGAATTTGCCCAGAGCATTGTGAATAAGACCGAAGATTGAATAATATTCTACACCCAACATTCACCCGAAGACAGTGGAAACTGTTATCCTGCAGAGAAGAGATGGAACTTTAAACTATAATTTTTAAGAACTGTCCCCATTCTTCTTGCAGATTTTGTCCAAGATCTGCGGGAAGAATTGGGCAATTATCTCGCTACTGATACATAAAATTTATATTTTAGTACTAATTTCTAACAATTAACTCTAATCACGAATACTAATCAATACTAATTGTTGTTAACTGGACCAACTCAGAATTGATTAAAAGTATGAAATATAAGTAAAGTGTGATCCAAATAATTAATTAATAAAATATAGGAAGTTTTTTCCTTGCTATTTTGGATATTTGGATATTTTGGACTTTGATTACTCTTTAATAATGTTTTTTTGATTACTCTTTAATAATGTTTTTTGATTACTCTTTAACAGTGTCTCCCCCCCTTTTTTTTTTTTTTTTTAATTAAGAAAAAAGGGAGGAAAAATATTTTTAGCTTGCTATATGATACTAACATTTGAATTGGAGACTAACAAATACTTCAATCATGAAATAAAACTATTGTTTCCCTCCCCCCCATAAATTGTTTTCATTGTAATTGAAACTTTTCTTTTAAGGAAAGTACGGAGCTAGTAATATATTTTTTTTAACAAAAGCTACGGAAGTCTTTAGATGTTTAGCCACACTAGGGTGGCTATCACTAACTGCACTAATCATAGTTGTAGTTTTCTTCTTTTTCTATTTTTTACACGTTACTAATACAACATTTTATTACCTTTTCTATCTTATGTTATATTATATTTTGTATTTGGAATGGAATTATATGTTTTATCTAGGGAGATATGTCCGGATGAAAAATGGACGAGACTTAGAATTCATCTACCTGAAGTTCAAGTATAAGGTAGGGTTTAGTGCGCTGATCCAGCTGCTCCAACATAGACCACTTTAATCACAAGATGCAAGACGTTAATATGAAAATTGGGGGTGAAGGAATTAAATTTTGTAGCTGGAATGTTAAGGGAATTAATGAACCAATCAAGAGAGGTAAAGTATTAGCCTATTTAAAATCACTTAAAGCAGATGTAATATTTCTCCAGGAAACACATCTTAAAAAGGAAGCACAACATAGATTGAAAGCCAAATGGATTGCTAAAACGTATCATTCTTCATTTTCACATAAATCTAGAGGGGTTGCAATATTAATTCGTAAAGGTATACCCTTTAAACATATATCAATGACAGAAGATATTGAAGGCAGATATATTGTATTAGTAGGGGAGTTATACTCAAAAAAAGTGACTCTCCTTAATGTATATGGACCAAATTTTGATAGCCCCCTGTTCTTTAAGAGAATACTTAACATTATCCCGGAATGTACACAACATAATTTAATTATCGGTGGAGACTTAAATTGTACACTGGATGCTTACTTGGATAGATCATCAAGTCAAAGAAAATTAAAATCTCAGTCAAGTGAATTCCTAAATTCATATATTAATACTACAAACATTAAGGATATTTGCAGAATTGAAAACCCATCTGGTCGAGAATACTCATTCTACTCACCCGTGCATAAAACTTACTCAAGGATAGACTATTTCTTAGTAGTCTCTAAACTTATCCCATTTACCTATAATTCGCAATATCATAATATTATAATATCCGACCATGCTCCACTTACATTTATGATTAAACTAAAAGGAATGACCGAGTTAAAGACACAAGGGAGACTTAACCCCCAAATCTTGAAAGAAAAGTTATGTAATACCTCGTTATGTAATACCTCGTAAAACAGTTATGTAATACCTCGTAAAACAGATTAATATGTTTTTCGAGGCTAATGACAGCTCTGGAATCTCCGCCTCCCTTCTTTGGGAAACATTTAAAGCATTTGTGCGAGGAGCATTAATATCCTCCCAATCATTTATTAACAAAGAGAATAGGGCCAAACAACAGTCTTTGGAAATGGAAATAAAGCAATTAGACATAGAAAATGCAATAGCACCATCTATGGTAAAACACAATAAAATTGCAGTACTGAAATATAAGTTAAACAAGTTATACTCAGACCAAGTAATAAAACTATATCAACGTACAAAACAATTACATTTTGAATTTGGAGATAAACCACAAAAACTATTAGCGCGTCAACTTCGTAAACAGGACAGGGAAAAAACAATTTACAAAATTAGATCAGATAAGGGAGAAACATTAACACTACCTAAAGATATTAATGATAGATTTTTACAATATTATCAAAAATTGTATTCATCTAAAACAACAGAACAACCAGTAGGAATGGAAACATTTCTACAGAAACGTAATCTTACAGGTCTAGATCAGAAAGAGAGAGAATCACTAGATGTAGAAATTACGGTAAAAGACATCGACGAGTCAATTAGATCTTTAAAAAATGGAAAGGCCGCAGGTCCTGATGGTCTTAGCTCTGAATTTTATAAAAAATTTTACGATCTGATTTCTCCACGTCTACAGAGACTTTACAAACAAGCATATACTCAACAGAAACTTCCAGAAACTCTAAATGAATCTACAATCATACTTATACCGAAACCGGATAAGGATCCTGAAGACCCAGGTTCATATAGAGCAATAGCTCTCTTAAATACTGATCAGAAAATATTAACCAAAATCCTTTCTCATAGATTGAGCTTAGTGATTAATAAATTAATACACCCGGACCAAACAGGTTTTATTCCAAAACGTTACTCATTTTATAATTTGAGAAGACTAATCAATATTATATATACAAATAGAATTCCAAATGCAGATCTAGCAATTATTTCGTTAGATGCTGAAAAGGCATTTGACCAGGTAGAATGGACATATTTATTTTCGGTAATGAAAAAATTTCAATTGGGAGAGAAATTCTGCACATGGGTTAAATTGTTATACTCTAATCCAACAGCTAGAATATTAACAAATCAAATGTTATCAGCCAAATTTAATCTTTCTAGAGGTTGTAGACAAGGATGTTCACTATCCCCACTATTATTTGCTCTTGCAATTGAACCATTAGCAGAAAGCGTTAGAAACCATCCAGGAATACATGGATACAACACTAGAGATACAAGGAATAAAATTTCCTTATATGCAGATGATGTATTAATATATATTACAAAGTTAGAAACTAGTATTCCAAATCTATTAAATCTAATAACACAATTTGGTCAGTTCTCAGGATATAGGATTAATTGGAATAAAAGTGAAATTATGCCAATAACAAAATTCAATTTAAATACAATACAACAATCCCCTTTTAAAATAGTTAAAGATAAACTTAAATATTTAGGAATCTATGTAACTAAGACATATACCTCTTTATTTAAACAACATTTTCCATCCTTACTTAATAAATTACACAAACATATTCAGTACTGGAAAACACTTCCTATTTGAATGCTTGGTAGAATTAATGCTATAAAAATGATTTTCTTACCGCAACTACTATATTTATTTCAATTAATTCTGATATATATTCCAAAAAACTTTTTCAAAAAAGTCGACTCCATTGTTACAAGCTTTATTTGGGATTATAAGAATCATAGAATAAGTAAAAAACATTATGTAAGTCAAAGAGCAACGGAGGTTTGGCTTTGCCAAATTTCTTATTTTATTTTTGGGCAGTCCATATTAAAAACATGAATTTCTGGCTCGAAGAAATGGACCAACAACCAGAATGGTTAAGGATGGAAAAGGAAGACTGTTTACCTTTTGAAATAGGTTCGATTATATTTGCTACCACAAAATTGCATTAAAAAACCTATAAGGAAAACCCTATAATACATAGTGGAATACGAATTTGGAAATAATTAAAAAAAGGCTTTAAAACTGAATAATATACCACTATGTCTTCCCATTGTAAATAATCCTCTATTCAAGCCATCCATATTGGATAGAGGTTTTATACAATGGAAAAATCATGGAATTAAAAGGATTGGACATCTTTATAGGGAAGGCATCTTTCTGTCATTTCAAGAGTTACAACAGAATCATGGACTACACTCAAATAACTTTTTCAGATATTTACAAATTAGAGATTATGTTAAATCCAATACACAAGTTTATAGGACTAGGAAACCAGAAATTCTTGATGAATGTTTGAATAAGCATCCTAACACTGAAAAATTAATAGCTTATATTTATAACATTCTCTTAAATAATGAGGAACCACCGATGGAACTATATAGACATAAATGGGAAAATGAGTTAGGTTATCCTATTACGAAAGATATTTGGGACGAAAGTTTACAACATATACATCAATGTTCGTTAAATGCCAAACATGCTTTAATACAATTTAAAGTCTTACACAGATTACATTATTCCAAAATAAAACTAAATAGAATTTTCCCACATATTTCTCCTATATGTGATAAATGCCTGCATCTAGAGGCCAATTTAACACATACCTTTGCAAATTGTATAAAAATTAAAAATTACTGGACTGATATTTTTCAAATAATCTCTGAAGTTGTTAATACCAAACTAGCTCCACTCAAAATTAATAATACTTGGGATATCAGAACAAAGTTTAACACTCACAACAAGCCAAAGAAACTTCCTTGACTACAGTATAATAACAGGGAAAAAATTAATATTAAAATTCTGGAAAGGCCCTACAACCCCCTCATTTAAAATGTGGATTGTGGAAATGTCGGAGACCCTACATCTAGAAAGAATTAGACTCGTCTTAATGGACAAGCAAGAACTTTTTGTTAAAATATGGGCTCCATTCATTGCCTATTTGAAGGGATAGAGTGGCCCAGCGCGAAAGCCCGACTGAAGCTTGAACTCAGGATTAGATGTAATTATATTTCATAACCTACGAACTTATCTCCTATGACGTATTATAAGTTATTCATTCCACCTTTTTTTCTTTTTTGATATTGAAATTCTTCTTTCTTTCTCTTCTTTCTCTCTATTTTTCTTTTTCTATCTATATAAAAAAAACACTAGAAGCAGAATTAACTGACAATTGACAAATTTAATAATGTATGAATGATTGATGTATATGAAATGTTTTTTCTTCTATTCTATTATAATATGTTACTCTACACTGTAATATGTTTGCTTCTAATAAAAATTTATATCACAGAAAAAGCAGCTTACCAGGGGACTGGGAGAAATTCAGAGCCCGGCAGAGGAGGACAAAGGGCTTAATTAGGAAAGGGAAAATAGATTATGAAAGAAAACTGGCAGGGAACATAAAAACTGACTGCAAAAGTTTTTATAGATATGTGAAGAGAAAAAGATTAGTTAAAACAAATGTAGGTCCCTTGCAGTCAGAAACAGGCAAATTGATCATGGGGAACAAGGACATGGCAGACCAATTGAATAAATACTTTGATTCTGTCTTCACTAAGGAAGACATAAATAATCTTCTGGAAATAGCAGGGGACCGGAGGTCAAATGAGATGGAGGAACTGAGTGAAATCCAAGTTAGCCAGGAAGTGGTGTTAGGTAAATTGAATGGAATAAAGGCCGATAAATCCCCAGGGCCAGATAAGTTGCATCCCAGAGTACTTAAGGAAGTAGCCCCAGAAATAGTGGATGCATTAGTGATAATTTTTCAAAACTCTTTAGATTCTGGAGTAGTTCCTGAGGATTGGAGGGTAGCTAATGTAACCCCACTTTTTAAAAAGGGAGGGAGAGAGAAAACGGGGAATTACAGACCAATTAGTCTAACATCGGTAGTGGGGAAATGCTAGTCAGTTATTAAAGATGGGATAACAGCACATTTAGAAAGTGGTGAATTCATTGGACAAAGTCAGCATGGATTTATGAAAGGTAAATCATGTCTGACGAATCTTATAGAATTTTTCGAGGATGTAACTGTAGAGCCGTGCATGTTCCTTTAACATAATGACCTCACTACTACTAACCACTCACCATTAGCTTCAGTATAAATGTAACCTTCCCACCCCTAGCTCGCTCTCTAGCTCCGGTAACGGACCATGAACAGCGAGGGCAATATGTGTGTATACGAATACAATGTATGCAATAAACTAGAGTGAAGACACTATGCGTTTGAACAGTCTTTACATGGTGTCAAGAAGTTAACCCTGCGTCTCCTGTTCATCGGGTTTGTTTTCTTTTCTCCAAGTGTTTATTTTCCTTTCCAACCATTTATGTACTATGGCCAGCTCGTGTCGAAAGCCTGACGTTCTGGTGTTTGACTCCGACATCGTCCACCGGTGGACTATTTTCCGGCGCGACTTCCTGCACTATGTCGCCATCGCTCATCCCAATATTACCCCTGCGGTTAAAGCACATCTGCTCCTCAACCTGGCTGGCCCGGAGGCCATGGAACGTTTTGAATCTTTTGAGTACGCCGATGGTGAGCATGCAGAGGACCCCGTATGTCTCATCAATAAATTTGCCGCTCTGTGTGACATTCCCACCAATTGCATTATAGAGCGGTTCAAGTTTTTCAGCAGGCGCCAGAAACCCGGGGAGCACATCGACACCTTCGTGGCATCGTTGCGTCACCTGGCACGGCGTTGCCACCTGGAGACGTTGACCCCCGACCAGATGGTCAGAGATGTCCTAGCTCACGGTCTACAGGACGCGAAGCTACGGGCTGAGCTTCTGAGAAAGCCGGACCTCACTTTAAACGACGCTTTGCATGCCTCTCGCATGTCTGCTGCTGTCGACGCCGTATCTCCCCCTGAAGCTGAGGACATTAACTATGCCGGTGCTGCTGGACGCCCGCGGCGCGATGGCCCGCCACGCCAGCGTAGCACTCCCGCGCCTGCGAGGGTCAACCCTCGCCGATGCCCAAACTGCAACTTTGTCAATCATCAATTTGATGTTTGCCCTGCTCTGGGTAAGACTTGTAATTTGTGCAGGAAGCTTAATCACTTCTCCGCAGCGTGCTGTTCCAGGGGCCAGCCTGTCCCTGCTCAGAGAAAGAGTCTACACAAGCTGACTGCTACTGATAGTGTTTATGGCTCCGAATACCTTCCAGTCGAACTCCCTGATTCTGATAACAGCTCCTCCCATGATGAATCACTTGTTTTTTCAGTCCTGGGTGCACATGCTTTGATAGCTGATCCATCAGTTCGAGTTACTGTGAATGGGAAGACCTTCTCTGCTAAGGTAGACACGGGGGCGTTTACGAATGTTATGTCGTTAAGCCTTTTTCAGCAGATAAGAGCTGGTGAGAAGATTACCGCTGATCACTCCCACCGCCGTGCATATGGGGGGAGCATGCTATTCCCAGTCGGCAAGGCCACCCTTATCTGCTCAGTTCTGAAGGCCTCTCGGCCCCTCTCTTTCCATCTGCTGGAATCTGAGAATGTTACTCTGTTGGGCGCCAGTGCGTGCCAGGACCTCGGTTTGGTGTCCTTCCACCACGACATCCACCCGGTGCAGACCCCCATGGATCCCATGTGCGAGTACCCTGACCGTTTTGACGGCGTATTGGGCAAACTACCCTGCAAGTACGAAATCGAGGTAGACCCGGAGGTCCATCCGGTAGTCCGCCCGCCTCACCGCGTCTCCTTTGCTATGAAGGACAAGGTGGAGTCCACTCTACGCCAGATGGTGGCCATGGGCATCATCAAGGAGGTGAGTGATGCCACCCGGTGGGTCTCCACCATGGTCGTTGCTGCTAAGAAGGACAAGAGTGAGATTCGGATCTGTATCAACCCCAAGGACCTAAACCTTGCCATCAAGCGCCCGCACTACCCCATGCGAACGGTGGAGGATGTCGCTGCGAAGGTTGGCCCAGCTACTGTATTCTCTGTCCTCGATGCCAAGAACTCTTTCTGGCAGATTCCGCTGGATGAACGTTCATCTTTACTGACCACGTTTGGTACACCTTTCGGCAGGTTCCGTTTCCTCCGCATGCCTTTCGGGATCAATTCTGCCAGCGAGGTTTTCCAGCGCACCATGGAACAGCTATTTGCAGGTCTGCCGTGTGCTATCATCGTTGATGACATCTTGGTGTACGGGAGGGACGTCGCTGAGCACGACCTCCACCTCCGCCTGGTCCTGGATCGGGCTCGAGAGATCAACCTCAAACTGAACCCCAAGAAGTGCCGTTTCCGCGTCCCGGAGGTCACCTACGTGGGCCACGTTTTTACGGCTGAGGGTCTGAAACCAGACCCACAGAAGACGGCTGCGGTCTCAGAGATGCCAGCTCCGGTCAACGTGCCAAGCCTGCAGCGCTTCTTGGGCACGATGAACTACCTGGGGAAATTTATTCCCGACCTCAGCGAGCTGAGTGCGCCCCTGAGGGAACTGACCAAGATGGACACTGCCTGGGTTTGGTACCCGCTGCATCAGGCAGCCTTCGATGACTTAAAATCCCGGCTGGTTCGCACCCCCACTCTGAAGTTCTTCGACTTAAAGCGCCCTATCGTCATTACCTGCGATGCATCAAGTTTCGGTCTCGGTGCCGCCTGCCTGCAGATCCACGACCGCCTGCAACTACCTGTCTCCTACGCCTCCCGCACCATGATTCCCACCGAGCAACGCTACGCTCAGATCGAGAAGGAGCTCCTTGCCGTGGTGTTCGCCTGCTCGAAGTTCAGGGACTACATTCTGGGTAACACCTTCACTATCGAAACCGACCACCAGCCGCTGGTCACGATCTTGAACAAACCGATCCACGTTGCCTCTTCCCGTTTGCAGCGTATGATGCTGCAACTCCAACACTTTACGTTTCAAATCGTGTACCGCAAGGGCAAGGACATGTTTGTGGCCGACACGCTGTCCCGCGCACCGCTGGCATCTACTGCCCGCCACCCGTACGAGTCATCCGACCTGATGGTGCTAAACGTCAACTTCATGCCTTCCCAGCAGATGCAGTCCCTGATTCACCACACTGCCAATGATCCTGCCCTGCAACAGCTTATAGACGTCATCCGTCGCGGCTGGCCTGACCGTCGCTCACCCTTGCCGGCTGGTGCTGCGCCCTACTTCCTAGTCCGGGACGAACTTGTGCTGCAGGACGGCGTGGTGGTAAAGGGTCACAAGGTTGTGGTGCCTGCTGCTCTGCGGGACCACTATTTCCAAACTGCCCACAACGGCCATCCCGGAGCTGATGCCACCCTGTCCCAGGCCCAGAGCCAATTTTATTGGCCCGGCATGGCACAGGACATCCGGGAGAGGGTCTCTGCCTGCTCTACCTGCAATACGCTCTCTCCGCACCAGCAACGCCAGCCACTCCTGTAACAGCCTGCCCCCGCCCTGGCGTGGATGGCGGTCGCTACGGACATATTTGAGTGGCGTGGCAAGCATTTCCTGGTCCTGGTCGACTCTTACTCCAGCTGGTTCGAGATTGAGCGTCTGCACTCCCTCACTTCTGCAACCCCTCTTTGCGACCTTTGGCATTCCTGTGACTGTGCAGTCTGACAACGGGGGCCAGTTCACGAGTGCTGAGTTCCGCGCATTCGCCGCCGCCTACAACTTTCGCCACATCACCAGCAGCCCGGAGTACCCGCAGAGCAACGGCCTTGCTGAGCGCGCCGTCCGAAGTGCCAAGGAGCTGCTGGAACATTGCAGACTGTCGCATTCGGATTTTTATCTCGCTCTACTGAATCTCCGAAATATTAGTCGCGACCCTGCCATGGGCTCACCCGCTCAGCGGCTCATGTCCCGCACCACTCGCCCTCCGATCCCTGTCTCCCAGCGGTCCCTACAGCCCGCAGTCCGCAGCCCTGCTGCTGTCCGGAAGCGTATTACCCAGAAACAGGTCGTCCAGAAGCGCTCCCACGACAAGTCATGCCGTCCCCTTCAGCCCCTCTTCAAGGGCCAGGTCGTCCGGATGCAGTCCCCCTCCGGACACCACCGCTTGGCTGTTGTCATCGGCTTTGCCGACTCTCCGCGCTCTTACCTGGTTGACTACGAGGGCACAATCTACCGCCGGTCCCGCCAGCATTTGCTGCCTGTCAACGAGCCCGCTCCGCCTCCCACAGCCCCTTTTGCTCCCCCGGTTGCCACCTCGTTGCCTCCCGCTCCTCTGCCCTTGGCGCCCGGTTCTCCTGCTGCTCCTCCTGGCCCCCCCCCCCCCGTCAGCCCTCTCCCGCTCGCGTGCCCGTTGCGGTGCCCTTGTCTCCTCCCCGGTCTCCTCGTACTCCCTCTCCTGCTCACTCCCCTTTCGGCTCACCTATCGCCACTCCTGCCCCGGTACCTGCTCTACCTTCGGAGGGGGGGGGGGGGCGGGCTGCATACCCGCTCCGGGCGTCTGGTCAAGCCGCCTGAACGTTACGGGGAGTTTGCTTGAATGTTTCACGTTTTTCCTGACGATGTACGCGCGGGTTTGTGCCTAGCGTATGAGTCGTGGTCTCACTGTCATCATTGCTATGTTTCCCTTTTCAAGGGGAAGGATGTAGAGCCGTGCATGTTCCTTTAACATAATGACCTCACTACTACTAACCACTCCCCATTAGCTTCAGTATAAATGTAACCTTCCCACCCCTAGCTCGCTCTCTAGCTCCAGTAACGGACCACGAACAGCTAGGGCAATATGTGTGTATACGAATACAATGTATGCAATAAACTAGAGTGAAGACACTATGCGTTTGAACAGTCTTTACAGTAACTAGTAGAGTGGATAAGGGAGAACAAGTATGGATGTGTTATATCTGGACTTTCAGAAGGCTTTCGACAAGGTCCCACATAAGAGATTAGTATGCAAACTTAAAGCACATGGTATTGGGGGTTCAGTATTGATGTGGATAGAGAACTGGCTGGCAGACAGGAAGCAAAGTGTAGGAGTAAACGGGTCCTTTTCAGAATGGCAGGCAGTGACTAGTGGGGTACCGCAAGGCTCAGTGCTGGGACCCCAGCTATTTACAATATATATTAATGGTCTGGATGAGGGAATTGAATGCAACATCTCCAAGTTTGCGGATGACATGAAGCTGGGGGGCAGTGTTAGCTGTGAGGAGGATGCTAGGAGGCTGCAAGGTGACTTGGATAGGTTGGGTGAGTGGGCAAATGCATGGCAGATGCAGTATAATGTGGATAAATGTGAGGTTATCCACTTTGGTGGCAAAAACAGGAAAGTAGACTATTATCTGAATGGTGTCCGATTAGGAAAAGGGGAGATGCAACGAGACCTGGGTGTCATGGTACACCAGTCATTGAAAGTAGGCATACAGGTGTAGCAGGCAGTGAAGAAAGCGAATGGTATGTTAGCATTCATAGCAAAAGGATTTGAGTATAAGAGCAGGGAGGTTCTACTGCAGTTGTGCAGGGTCTTGGTGAGACCACACCTGGAGTATTGCGTACAGTTTTGGTCTCCTAATCTGAGGAAAGACATTCTTGCCATAGAGGGAGTACAGAGAAGGTTCACCAGACTGATTCCTGGGATGGCAGGACTTTCATATGAAGAAAGACTGGATAGACTCGGCTTGTACTCGCTAGAATTTAGAAGATTGAGAGGGGATCTTATAGAAACTTTCAAAATTCTTAATGGGTTGGACAGGCTAGATGCAGGAAGATTATTCCCGATGTTGGGGAAGTCCAGAACAAGGGGTCACAGTTTAAGGATAAGGGGGAAGTCTTTTAGGACCGAGATGAGAAAATCATTTTTTACACAGAGAGTGGTGAATCTCTGGAATTCTCTGCCACAGAAGGTAGTTGAGGCCAGTTCATTGGCTATATTTAAGAGGGAGTTAGATGTGGCTAAATGGATCAGGGGGTATGGAGAGAAGGCAGGTACAGGATACTGAGTTGGATGATCAGCCATGATCATATTGAATGGGAAAATACTTACCATTCACCTTATCTACATACCTCATAATTTTATAAACCTCCATATGGTCGCTTCTCAGCCTCCTGCCCTCCAAGGAAAAATGATGCAGCATTCTGATCAAACTTTCTAAAACAATTACCGTTTTCATAAACCATTTTCCCTTTCCTTGTTTAATGACACTCGTCCAATAACAAGGTTACCACAACTGCACACTTTAATCACAGTGAGATTTTCCAGCCGTCATGTGTAGCTGCAAATGACATCCCAGCTCCTGTGCCCAAGAGACTGACCAATGAAGGCAGGCATGCCGAACACCTCCTTCACCAGCCCTGTGTGGCCATTTTCATGGAACTATGTATCAGCACCCCAGGTCTCTGTTTTACAACACTCTCCAGGGCCCAAGCATTTACTATGTGGTCTTGCCCAGTTTTACCTTTCCAAAATGTAACACATCTCATTTATCTGAATTAAACTTCATTTGCATTCCTACCCTCCCATTGGTCCTAATGATCAAAATCTCATTGTAATCTTCTTCATGATAACCTTCTTCACTGTTCACCCTACCACCAATTTTAGTATCATCTACAAACTGACTAATTATGCCACCTGTATTCAGCTCCAAATCGTTGTTATAATTAATGAACAACAATGGACCTAGCACCAATTCCTGTGGTACATCACTCATTGTGGAGGACCTGTCTGAAAAACAACCCTCTACCTCCAGGTAAATGTAGGGATAGGGAGATAATATTTGCCATGGACCTGTTGTGATGGTAGGTGAATTGCTGTGGATCAAGTCTGTCTGGCAGGCTGGTGTTGATTGTCGCCTCTCAAAGTACTTCATGGTGGTGGATGTTGAGGCATTGAACAGTCATCACTTAGGCATGCTACTTTGTTTTTCTTTGGCATCAGGATGATAATGATCGTTCTTAAGCAGATGGGAACTTCAGAATGGAGTAGGGAAAGGTTAAACATGAACCTCATACCCATGCCAACTGGTCCATGCAGGTTCTGAAGACATGTCCAGGACCTCTAATTAGGCCAGTTGCTTTTCTTTGTAGCCTGTTTTAGCATGCAAGCCTTATCACAATTGACTGGTGTCTGTGTGGTTATCCTAGCACTTCAGTTTCCCTAACCAGAAGCCTTCTATGAATCAAAAATCTGGCAAGGCAGGTTCCTATAGGAAGTCCAGGTATGACCTCGATAAGGCCATCAGAAAGGCAGAGACATTTTTGCCGTAGACTGGAGGTTAGAGAAGCAGCTGTGGCAGAGATTGGACGCCATCACTTCCTACAAGGCAAAACCAAGTGGCAGCTCAAGCGACAGCAAAGCATCACTCCCGGATGAGCTCAATGCATTCTATGCTTGTTTTGAAAGGGTGAACTTCCAATGTTTCTTCTTGGCCCTCCATAATGCCTGATAGCATTGTAATCACAGTCACCGAGGCTGACATCAGAAGATTCTTCAAGCGGGTAGACCCTCAGAAAGCATAAGCCCCCGATGGTGTAACTGGCCACATTCTTAAAACCCATGTTGTCCAACTAGCTGGAGTTTTGTAAACATCTTCAACCTCTCATTACCAAGATCTGAAAATTCCAACTGTTTTAAACGGGCATCGATAATACTGGTGCCCAAGAAGACTCACATGACATGCTGCAGTGCTTTGAGTTATTTGGTTATGAAGCGTATCAACTCCAATCTTAGCAAGGACCTGGGCCCTCTACAATTTGCCCACCACCACGATAGAATAATTGGGGAAGTAATCTTGCTGGCTCTCCACTCTACACTGGACAATATGAACATATGTGTCAGGCTGTTGTTCATAGACTACAGCTTGGAGTTCAACACAATCATCCCCTCCAAACTTGTTATCAAACATGGAGAACAGGGTCTCTACACATCCCTATGCAACTGAATTTTCCTGAGAGTGGTAAACACTGCCCAGTCCATCGCAGGTACTCATCACTCCACTATTGAAGGGATCTAACAGAAGGTCCTGCCTCAAAAAGCTATTCAGCATCATCAAAGATCCACACCACATTGGCCAGGCTCTCTTTTTGCACCAACCATCGGGAAGAAGATATAGGAGTCTGAAAACCATGACTGCAAGGTTCAGGAATAGCTACTTCCCAACAACCATAAAGATCTTGAACACCACACAACACTGACCACCTATGTAGGTTTAGGTTATTTTTTGCATAAAGGGCCTGTCCCACCGGCATGCGACTCCATGCGGCAAGCGCGACCTAACCGCAAGCGGGGGCCGCGCGGAGGTCGAGTGACGTCAAGACGGTGCGTACGGCGGTGAGGTGGTGCGCACGGCCGTTGAGGCGGCGCGCACGGCCTCGATGCGGCTGCTTCCGGTGGAGGCGGTGGAGGCGGCTGCGTCCGGCGGTGAGGCGGTGCGCACGACCGTCGATGCGGCGCGCACGGCCTCGATGCGGCTGCAGGGCGGCAGGCCGTTGCCGCATGGAATTTTTGAACAGTGTCAGATTTTCGGAGCCCCGCGCGATGTCGGGACCAGCTCCGCACAACTCTATACGGCTCCGGCGATCGAAGTGGGACCGGCCCCGCGACCTCCGCGCGGCCCCCGCTTGTGGTTAGGTCGCGCTTGCCGCATGGAGTCGCATGCCCGTGGGACAGGCCCTTTAGTATTAGCATTATTGAGTGATTGATTGTTTGGTTTATTATATATTATCTTTGTGTATTGTATTTACAGGCCAGTTGTGCTGCTGCGTAAACATTTCATTGTTCCGTTGCCAGTACATATAACAATTAAACACTTATCTCTTCTTCAAACACTCTTCTTCTAGCTTGGTCCAGAATTCTCTCTTGGCATCCTTGATAACTTTGCAAAGGTCACATATAGATTTCATGCACTGCTCGAGACTGTTTGACATGAATGCTGCAGACTTGGACTTCATCCGGGATTGGATCCAACGGTTCATCCATGGTTGTGGAACACTTGTTATGTCTTTGGCAATGTGGTGCTCCACAGACTTGAAGGCTGTGATGGCAGGTAATGGGGTATTCACTCCTCATTAAACCTATGGATCTATAGAGTGTAGGTTAAATTACAAAAGATTTGATCTCACTTGAGGTATTTCATGAGCCTCCCCTACAAGCCCAGTGAAGAATCTTTAACTGGATACCGCGATTCTGAACTGTTAAAATATGTTTCATGCTCATAATCACACCAATTAAGGACTACAATCTCAGCCTCCAAAGATAAGAGGCCAATAAATTTGTAGAGGGAGGAAATTATTTAGATCAGACTACTTAAGCATCTGGAGAAATGCAGGGTCTAAATCGTGGCATTCCATTATAATGCAATTTTTAAAAATATGTTGAGGACGGCTCTATGGCGCAGCAGTAGAGTTGCTGCCTCACAGCGCCAGAGAACCAGGTTTGATCCTGACTACGGGTGCTGTCTGTATGGAGTTTGGACATTCTCCCTGTGACCTGCGTGGGTTTTCTCCGGGAGCGCCGGTTTCCTCCCACACTCCAAACACGTGCAGGTTTGGAGGTTAATTGGCTTGGTAAAATTGGAAATTGTCCCTTGTGTGTGTAGGATATTGTTAGTGTGTGGGGATCGCTAGTCTGTGGATTCTGGGCTGTGGGCTGAAGGGTCTGTTTCCACGTTGTATCTCTAAAACTAAAAGTAAAATATGTGACAGTCATTTGGTTGCCCGCCTCGCATCTCTCTCTGATTATAGTGGAAATGCAATTTAGGAGACACAAAATCGACTGCCACTTTGCTCTCAGCTGCTTTATGTTATCAGACAATATGTACCCTATAATTTGGGGAATACATGTCAGAATTAGATATGAATTGTTTTTTTTTTTTTTTTTTTTTAATTTTTATTTATTAGAAGTACATTACATTACAACCACATACATTAATACTCGTCATTTATATCTTCTTACAATTAATGTACTCCCTTTATTTATTTTTTTACACTAGAAAAAGAAAAGATTGAAAGAAAGAAGAAAGTGAAGGAAAAAGTGCAAGTGTAGAAAAGTGTAGAAAATGTAACAACAAAAAAGGACGAAGACCCTATAAGAGCGAAATTAAAAACAAAAAGAAAAAGAGTTAAGAAATAGGCCCTAAGAAAAGAAAAGAGAAAGAGAAAAAAAGAGAAACAAATGTTTTTTTTTGAGCATCACGTAAATAGGACATACCAACTCTTCAACTATCATCCCCCCTTACCTGACCTCAATTTTTTATTTTTTTAAAGTACTTTTGCACCCTATGTTTGTAATAATTCTATAAATGCAGACCACGTCAGGTGGAAGTGATCTGGTTTACCTGCTAGGAGGAGTCTTATCTCTTCTAGGTGTAATGTTTCAAACATATTTGAAATCCACATATTTATAGTTGGTATTGGAGCCTTCTTCCAAAATTTTAGAATTAGCTTTTTTCCAGTTATTAACCCATAGTCCATTAATTTCTTTTGAAACACATTTAGTTCTGGATCATCTTCCGTTATTCCGAAGATAATCCATTCTGCTTTGGGTATCAGTCTTGTTTTAAATAACTTTGTAAAGATTTCAAAAATTTCATTCCAAAATTTTTGAATTTTTGTACAGAAGACAAATGAGTGCGCTATAGTTGCTTCTTGGGATTGACATTTATCACAAATAGATGATACGTTTGGGAAAATTTTATGAATTTTAGTTTTCGAATAATATAATCTATGTAAAATTTTAAATTGTATTAAAGTGTGTCTTACATTAATCGAGCATTTATGCACGTTTAATAAGTATTCATTCCAACTTTCCTTTGAAATTTTAATAGCTAACTCTTGTTCCCAGTCTCTTCTGATACCCTCCGTAGGTGGTATTTGTACATTTAAAATAATATTATACAAATATGATATTAAGTTTGCTGATTCCGCTTTTATCTGCATTGCCTCGTCCAATACATCTACTGGATTATTATAATGATCTTTTGTATATTTTTTCAAATCGTCGCATATTTGAAAGTATTTAAAATATTTCCGAGTTTATATTTTATTTGTAATTGTTGAAATGAAAGTAATTTTCCAGTTTCATACAAGTCACCAAGCGTTTTAATTCCTAGTCTATCCCATTGTGTATAAGCTTTATCTATAATAGAAGGACTAAACGAAGGGTTATTGACTATAGGTAATAAAAGTGATAAGTTTCTTAATTTTAAATTTTGTTTTATTTGTTTCCAAATACGGATTGTACTATGAATAATTGGGTTCTTATTATAGTTTATGTTATTCAGTTTCATTGGAGAGAGGAGGATCGCTCCAATGTTTCTAGAGGAGCAATCCTCTTTCTCCATTACAATCCATTACAATCCAGTCTACTTGCTGGGCGGAATTATCCATCAGTTGAATCATGTTTTTAATATTTACTGACCAATAATAATACATACAATTAGGTAGTGCTAGACCCCCCAATACTTTAGGTTTATTCAGATGGGTTTTTTGTATTCTATGTGATTTATAGTCCCATATAAAATTAGTGATATCTGAGTCGAATTTTTTAAAAAACTTCTTAGGTAAGTATATAGGAATTGATTGAAATAGGTATTAAATTTGTGGTAAAAAGATCATTTTTATTGCGTTTATTCGGCCTATTAAAGACATCGGGAGCGTTTTCCAGAATTTAATTAATGTATTCAGTTTAATAAGAAGGGGGTCAAAATTTGCCCTGAACATACCTTGATATGTTCTGGTAATTTCGATTCCCAAATATTTAAATTTTTCTGTAGCTATTTTAAAAGGGAATTTTAAAAGATGTGTTGAATCTTTCGGTTTTATTGACATAATTTTACTTTTATTCCAATTTATTCTATATCCAGAAAAAGATCCAAAGTCTTCAATTAAATTTAATATATTTGGTATAGTGATTTGAGGTTTTGTAATATACAATAATATATCATCCGCGTATAAAGATATTTTATTATATGAGTCTTTAGTATTATATCCATGAATATCAGGGTGTATTCTAATTTTTTCTGCTAGCGGTTCAATAATGAGAGCAAACAGCTGTGGTGATAATGAGCATCCTTGTCTATTTCCCCTTGATAGTTGAAATTTCGAGGATAATATGTTATTAGTAAGTATTCTAGCTGTAGGTTTGTTATATAGTAACTTAATCCATAAAATAAAATTCTCTCCCAGTTGAAATTTTTGTAATACTTTATCCATATAATTCCATTCTACTTGATCAAATGCTTTTTCAGCATCCAGCGAAATAATTGATAATTCTTGATCTTCAGATTTGTGTGAGTGCATTATGTTGAGTAGACGTCTCATATTATTAGAAGAGTATCTCTTAGGGATAAACCCTGTCTGATCTGGGTTTATTAATTTACTAATGTATTTACTTAATCTTCTAGCTAATGTTTTCGCTAATATTTTTTGATCTGTGTTTAACAATGCTATAGCTCTATAGGAGCCAGGTTCTTCTAAATCTTTATTTTTCTTAGGTATTAATGTAATCGTTGATTCCGCTAATGTATCAGGTAGTATTCGTTTTTTAAAAGCGTATTGGTACATTTTTTGTAATCTTGGTATTATTTTATCATAAAAGCTTTTATAAAATTCATTAGTAAATCCATCAGGGCCTGGTGTTTTTCCATTTTTTAATGAGTTTATTGTATCTTCTAATTCCTTAATTGAGATTTGTGCACCCAGTTCCTCTTGTTCCTTCAGCTCTAACTTTGGAAGATTACAGGTATCCAAGAACTTTGTGATATTATTGGAATCAATTATCGTTTTAGATGTATACAAATTCTCGTAAAATTGCGCAAATCTTTTATTAATATCCTTCGGTGTTGTTAATAATTCCCCTTTATCTGATTTGATCTTTGGTATAGTATGTTCCTTTTCTCGTTTTTTTAGCTGGCGGGCCAAAAGTTTATGCGGTTTATCCCCAAATTCAAAGTGCTCTTGTTTTGTAATTTGAAAAAGTCTTATAAGTTTGGCAGATAATAATTTATTTAATTTAAATTTTAAAATTATTATTTTATTATGTTTATCTATTGATGGATCTTTAGCATTATCTATATCCATTTGTCTAATAAGTTCTTCTAACTGTCTTTGTTCATTCTTATTCTTTTTATTTTGAAAAGCTTGATATGAAATTATAATACCCCTAATGTATGCTTTAAAAGATTCCCAAAGTAAAGTAGGCGATATATCTGAAGTATCTGAAGAATTAGATATGAATTTGACAGATAAATTGACTGAGGTTATCTTAGGGGTTCTTGCTTTTCAAAATTTTGGGCACACCAGAAGGACAGTTATGATTTCCCTTGTGCAATACATTCTTATAATTGCCAATGAAGTTGAGTATTGACAAACTTGTGAAGTATGAAATGTCTTAAATCTAATTATTATAAGTAAGGAATATAATGTGTTTGAGAGCATTGAAGGTCCAGGCAGGCTCTCAGATCCTGCACAAATGTATAATGAGGATTAAACGTTGATGGTGTGTGATCTAATTAAGCATATGAGTTGGATACAAAGGCACCCTTCAGTATAGGATAGTCAAGTTTAAATGCCGCAATGGACATCCACCCATTCTATATTGCCAGAACCTAAAATAGCCATTGAAAGGGTGGGATGGAAGTCCAGCATTGTTCACCCTCTTCCATAGAATTCTGGCCATGATTTTCATATTCACTCTGTAAAGATGGCTAAAGAGTTGAAAATTTGACAAGATACACCTTTATTCAGCTGTCCAAGTTGTATCCTCAGCCTGGATCCAATTGTGGGCCAACATTCACCTTTCTATATGTTTTCAACCCACTCAATGAATGGTATCCCAACTGTGGTATCCCAACTGTGCCAATGCATTAGAGACTTTGCATAGGAGGTCAATGTCCAGCCCTGTATGCACAGGAGGTTATCACTCTCCCAATCATATCCATGATATTTTCCTTCAAAAAGGTTGCTGAAACAAATGGAGATCCAACACAACATTTGATAAGTTTAAGCCTAAGCACTCTGTATTTCTTTAAGGTCATAAGTGATAGGAGCAGAATTAGGCCATTCAGCCCATCAAGTCTACTCCACCAATCAATCATGGCTGATCCATCTGTCCCTCCGAACCTTATTCTCCTGTCTTCTCCCATTAACCCCTGACACCGGTATTAATCAAGAATCTATCTATCTCTGCCTTAAAAATATCCATTAACTTGGCCTCCACAGCCTTCTGTGGCAGTAAGAATACGTATTTATGCAGAAAAAAGGGAGCAAACTGCTGCTGTTTTGTTCCATGACGCACCCTCCAAAGGTGCTCTAAACTTTATTCGATTTTATGGCAACATTTTAAGGTGGGGATCTCTGGCCTGACAAAAATAGGAATTTGCACGTAGGAATTTGTAGGCAAGTTGGGTTGAAGGGCTTGGTTACAAGCTGCATAACTCTGTGAAATAACAGAGTTAAATTATAAAATGAATGAGCCTTAAGTGGAATTAACATAATAATGAATAGATAACGGAGGAAGGATTACGAACAATGATAAAGTCTGAGGCCAAGCAAGGCTTCTGTGGTCAACATGGGGTTTGCAAAAAATTCAGATTGTCTCCTTAAATACAATAAAGTTCAACTGTGAAATGATAGGCTCAAGGATTTCATTGGACTGAAGGGAATCTGATGAGTCATGCATGTCTGTGCAGGCGGGCAGAGTGGGCCAGCTCTTTGCATGGAATGTCTCAGAAGAGTGATTGTTTAAAAATATTGTTTTTGTAATATTCTGGTCGGCTGGTCTGCTGAGCGGACGGAAACAAACAAATTATTTTTAAAAATCACTTTTCTCCATTAAATTGTGAAAAGTAAAACTGTTCTAAAATGACAGAGAATTGTAAAAATGGCCAATAGGTCCATGTCTTCATGTGGTGAGTTGTCACATCACAGTCAATGAAAAGCACCAACTAGAAGTTCCCATTGAAACAACATGGGCAGCGGACATATAAGCAAATACTGTGGACCAGCAATTGACATCTCAGAGTCCTTGGAAGAAAGATCAAATCCTCCATGTCTTTCTCCTCGATGAAAACAGATTCAGAGTACTTGTTTAGTACCTCACCAATAATCCCTGACTGCACAGATTCCTTCTTTTTTTTCTTGAGTGACCTTACCTTTTCCCTAGCTACCCTTTTGTTTTAAATGTAGGTATAAAAAGCCTTTTCTTTAATCTGATTCACAAAAGCCACTTCATGGCCCCCTTTAGGCCCTTGTAATTGCCTACTTGAGCTCTTTCCTCCTTGAGTTAAATTCAAGATTCAAGATTCAAGAGAGTTTATTGTCATGTGTCCCAGATAGGACAATGACATTCTTGCTTTGCTTCAGCACAACAGAATATAGAAGGCATGAATACAGTACAGATCAGTGTGTCCATATACCATTATATAAATATATACACACACGGATAAATAGAACATAGAGTGCAAATAAATATTTAATGGGCTATTAATGTTAAGAGTATTGATTGAGTTGAGTTTAATAGCCTGATGGCTGTGGGGAAGTAGCTGTTTCTGAACCTGGACGTTGCAGTCTTCAGGCTCCTGTACCTTCTACCTGAAGGTAGCGGGGAGATGAGTGTGTGGCCAGGATGGTGTGGGTCCTTGATGATGCTGCCAGCCTTTTTGAGGCAGCGACTGCGATAGATCCCCTCGATGCTAGGGAGGTCAGAGCCGATGTTGGACTGGGCAGTGTTTACTACTTTTTGTAGTCTTTTCCGCTCCTGGGCGCTCAAGTTGCTGAACCAAGCCACGATGCAACCGGTCAGCAGGCTCTCTACTGTGCACCTGTAGAAGTTAGAGAGAGTCCTCCTTGACATACCGATTCTCCGTAATCTTCTCAGGAAGTAGAGGCGCTGATGTGCTTTCTTTATAATTGCATCAGTGTTCCCGGACCAGGAGAGATCTTCACAGATGTGCACGCCCAGGAATTTGAAGCTCTTGACCCTTTCCACCATCGACCCGTTGATATAAACGGGACTGTGGGTCCCCATCCTACCTCTTCCAAAGTCCACAATCAGTTCCTTGGTTTTGCTGGTGTTGAGGGCCAGGTTATTATGCTGGCACCATTTGGTCAGTCGGTGGATCTCTCATCGATACTCTGAGTCGTCCCCATCAGTGATACGTCCCACAACAGTGGTGTCGTCAGCGAACTTGATGATGGAGTTCGCACTATGACCAGCTATGCAGTCATGAATATAGAGTGAGTACAGCAGGGGGCTGAGCACGCAGCCTTGAGGTGCTCCCGTGCTAATTGTTATCGAGGCTGACATCTTTCCACCAATTCGAACAGTCTGTGGTCTGTGAATGAGGAAGTCGAGGATCCAATTGCAGAGAGATGCGCAGAGACCCAGTTCTGCGAGTTTGGTCACCAGCTTGGAGGGGATGATTGTATTAAATGCCGAGCTGTAATCAATGAATAACAGCCTGACATATGAGTTTTTGTTGTCCAAGTGGTCCAGAGCGGAGTGGACCTCAAAGGCCCTGTCTGACTTCATCCTCTGAAACCTTGCATTCACTTCCTTTTTCCTTTTGACCGAATTTATAACCTCTTTGTTCATCTAAGGTTCCCTAACTTTTCCATCCTTATCCCTCCTCCTTTCTGATGCATGTCAGTCCTGAACTTTGAACTACTGGCCTTTAAATGACTCGCACGTGTGGACCAATACAGTAACAAATGTGCTCATTGTACCCTCCAGAGCTCCTGCCTAATAATGTCATAATTTTCCTTGCTCCAACTTAGTACTTTCCTACAAGGTCCACATTTCAAAACAATCTTAATATGTATGGAGTTGTATCTATTCCCAAAGTGCTCTTCCACTGAAACCAGTCACCTGGCCAGGCTCTTTTCCCAACACAATGTTTGTTTCCCAGGTTGAATTATCCAGATACTGTTTCAAGAAATCCTTTTAGATACACATAACAAATTCTGCCCTGTCTAAGCCTTTGGCACTGAGCAAGTCCCAGTCAATGTTGGGAAAGTTAAAGTCACCCCCTAAGCCAACCCTGGTGATTTGACGAAGGATCTCGACCCGAAACATCACCTAATCCTTTTCTCCAGAGATGTTGCCTAACCCGCTGAACTACTCCAGCTTTTTGTGTCTATCTCCTGTTGATTTGGCATATTTTGGTATTCTGCCTACATATCTGTTCGTCTATCTCCTGCTTGCTGTAATGAAATAAAACATGATTTGCAAAAACAACCATTCCATAGTGACACAAAGCCACAACAGGAAAAGTGGTTTGAACATGGATAATTTCAGATGGTATTAAATCAAAAGAAAAAGCTTTCAAAGCTGCCAAAGAAACAGTAAACCTGAGGACTGGGAGGGTTTCGGAAGCACTAAGGTATACCAGCAAATTATTAAAGAATAGAAAAACAGAATATGAAACTGAACTAGTGAGAAACACAAAAATAAGAGATTCTGTACATATATAAAGGAAAATTCAATGATGGCAAATGTGGTCTGCCTTTCAGCCAGAATTTAAAATTTATAATGCAGAATAAAAGAATGGCAGAGGAATTAACTATCAAAGAAGACACTCTACACCTCCCAGAAATACTGGAGAACTATGTTAATAAGCTTTCTTTTCTATCTGTTCACCAAATCTTAATCCATGCTAGTGCATTACCCCAATTCCATGTGCTCTAATCTTGTTTACCAATCTGCGTTGGACCTTGTCAAAAGCTGCCTGCAAATCCAAATAATACGTATTAAGCTCTAGTGAAACTGATAAATCCCAAATATCGGATGAATCATATTCCAGTAATTTGAAAGTGATGGCTAAGGATAAAGTAGATTATCTGGTTATCATTTTCCACAATACTTTAGATTCTGAAGTGGTCGAACAAACAAAAGTGACCCTAGAAAGAAACCCGCAACATGTTAGCCAGACGCTGTTGGAAATATGCTGCAGTCTTTAATAAAGAATATGATATCCAGACATTTAAGAAATAATAATGAGATTAAACAGTCAAGGTGGATTTCTGACAGGAAATCATGTTTGCATAATTTACTGGAGTGGATACTTTGAGGATCTGTTTGGTAGAGTAAATGAGGGAAACCAGTCTCATTTTAGTTTCGAGATACAGCGTGGAAACAGGCCCTTTGGCCCACCAAGTCCATGCTGGCCATCGATCTCACATTCACACTAGTTCTACTTTAACTCACTTTATCATCCACTCCCTAAACATGAGGGACAATTTTTGAAGAGGCCAATTAACCAACAAACTTGCACATCTGTGGGAGGAAACTGGAGCATCTGGTGGAAACCCACGTAGTCACGGGGGTTTCACAATTTCCACACAGATAATACAGGGAACATGACGATGTAGTGTCTTTTGATTTGCAGAAGGCTTTTGAAAAGCCCCATGCAGGGGGCTGCTAAACAAGATTAGTGCACATTGGAATTGGGGGGAGGGTAAGGCAGTAAAGTAAAAAAATGCTGGACATACTTAGATAATCAGATAACATCTGTAAGAACAAAATTAGAACTAATCTTTCAGGTTGAAGACTCTTTGTCAGAACCGGAAAGGAACTTGTTAAGATGCAGAGAGTGTGATGTCTATGATTGGGTAAAACTGAGGTGACTATGAAGATAAGCTGATTTTCAGAGCATACTTTAATAGTTGGTTAATTGGTGAAAATCAAAGTTTAGGAATAAATGAGGATATCTTAGCTTAGTTCTTGAACCACAATTATTTACAATCTACATCAACAAGTTTTACCGAGGGAACCAAATATATTTCCAAGTTTATTATCACAAATCTGTGGAAATATGAGTAATAATGAGGATGTAGTGAGGTTTCATGAGAATATGAAAAAGCTGAGGTACAAGCTGCATGGCAGATTTTGTACATTGTGCAAATAATTGAAATCTACTTTGGGAGAAATACAGAAATACTGAGCATTTTTGAAATGGCATGAGATTGGGAAATGGAAATGTTCAAAAGGACTGGGTATCCTTTAAAAAATCCCATAGAAATCTAAAGTGCAGGTGCAGCAAGTAGTTGACAAGGCAAATGCCATTTTGGAGTTTTTTTGCAGAAGGACAGGGGCTCGGTGAGACTAAAGCTGGAGTACTGTTTGCAATTTTGGGCCCCTTACAATAAAAAAAGGATGCACTTGTTGCAGAAGAGATGGAGCACAAAATCATTAGACTGTTTCTGGGATGGCAGGTCTACCATATATGAGAACTAGTTTAGTGTCTGGGCCTTACAGAGATTAAAAGAATTGGATACATCTCAATGAAAGTCAGTAGCAGGCTTAGAGGGATTGTTGTGGAGAGTATGAGTTTCATCATTGAGAAGTCTAGTTCTGGGGCGTAACAGTGTCGCAATATAGGGTAGGCTATTTAGGAGTGTAATAGGGAGACATTTCGTTACTTAAATAGTGGTGAATGTTTTGAAGTTCTGGCACTAAGTTCATTAAGAACTGAGTGATAGATTTCTGGATATTAGTTGAGTGAAGGGATATGGGAATAGAGCAGAGGAACGATGTTGAGGTAAAAGATATGGCATCATCTTTTGAAAGGCAGAGCCGGCCCGAAGAGGCAGATGTCCTATTCTTGCTCCCATTTTGTATGTTTTTTATGTTTGCCATCATCTGAGAGAAGGAAGGGAAAGAAGGGAGATCCTACCAAAGAGCAAAAGTCAGGAACGTACCATTCTCTTTTACATGCCAGTAAAACATCCAAAAGGTTTTCCAATTTCTATTTTATTTCTTCAAATATAAACCAATTCTTCCCACCTATTTTCCAATTTCTCCTGAGTCTGTTGATTCATCTCACGCCAATACACATCCTAACAACTGTATCTTGTCCGAATATCAAATCTCCATTTGTGACCCTAAATCATCAACGTGAATGGGATATTCCTATTTAAAGAATGGTATTCACAATAACTTTAGTATCAACACTTGTGCATTTCGCAATAAAAAAATATTGCTCCACCTGGTCAAGTTTTCCAAACCACACTAGTTCCCTTACAATAGTTCTATACTGCGTAGACCTCTATCACTTGCAAGGCACAGACTGGTAATGAACATGCTCATTCTAATGCTGCCAACGTCAGTGTCTGAAATTACATCTAGGACTTCTTTAATTGATATTGCTAAGATCAAAATTACAGTAACTAAAATTAAACAACTGCCACCTCAGCATTTCAATATCTCTGTTCTATAAAATATGTAAGCTTCCTTTCAATCCTCTAAATAAAGCATTTGATTTGAATCTAGATTCACTGAAATCACGATCAGATCTGCTGGCAATAACCTCCCACTTTTTATGTGTAAGAAGGAACTGCAGATGCTGGTTTAAACCGAAGAAAGACACAAAAAGCTGGAGTAACTCAGTGGGACAGACAGCATCTCCGGAGAGAAGGAATGGGTGACGTTTCAGGTCGAGACCCTTCTTCTCTCGACCCGAAACCTCACCCATTCCTTCTCTCCAGAGGTGCTGCCTGTCCCGCTGAGTGACTCCAGCATTTTATGTCTATCTACCACTGTTTATCTTTTGTTGATGGAGCAATAATAAGGTCTTCTGTACATACAGCTTTCAATGCCATTGTGGCTTCCAATCCTCGCCCTTCTTAATGATTTCTACACGTTGCCAGATGCTGATACTCCCAGATGAGAAAAAACTTCTAATAACATTTGGTTTTGTTCCAAGGTCTGCATCTCCCACTCTATTCCCAACAATGAATTCCTTAGGGTCGAAGTCAGACAAATCTGGGCACCAGGAATACCAAGTCTGCCATCTTATGGCCAAATTGAAGGTTGCATTGTTGAATCTGTCTTGAATTCTCTCACAATAATTCCTGCATGTGTTTCAGAAATAATTCAGTTGAAGAACTTTGATTCATTTTGTCAATGTACTCAATGTATACCCTCGGTAATCTGATATTTTACCGAGGGTATACTACCTTTTAATTTTACTAATATTCTTTGTGGATTCCGATCTTACCTCATTCTGTATCTTTAAGTCAGATTCTGGCCAGGAGACCTATTTCTAAATCTCTTCCTGAGAGTCTTGTAACCTGAGGCCTGAAAAAAATGCCAAATTATCAAATCATGTCTCCCGAATCAATTAAACCTACGGATGCCTCTATCTCTCCTCAGGATATCACAGTATCTGCATTGACAACTGTAGAACATGAAATGGAACATCAAAATTAAAATCTAGTTTTGGTATCTTAGATTAGCCAAACAACATTGTGAGAACATTTTACAAAATGAGTAGATGGTCCATCTCTATCAACATTGCTTCATCAAGATTCAGATACGAGGGAGAATATGGTCTTGTGTGATATCCCAATGTATCCTGTCATGGGAACCTGGGGGCCACTCAGGGCCCTTCGGGCAGCATGGTGGCACAGCAGCGGAGTTACTGCCTTACAGCGTCATGAGACCCGAGTTTCATCCTGACTGTGGGTGCTGTCTGTACGGAGTTTGTACATTTTCCCTGTGACTGGGTGCTCCAGTTACATCCCACGTTCCAAAGATGTGCGGGTTTGTAGGCTGATTGTGTTCTGTAAATTGTCCTTAGTGTGTCGGATAGGAGGGTGGCATGGTGGTGCAGTGGTAGAGTTGCTGCCTTACAGCGCCAGAGACCCGGGTTCGATCCTGACTCCAGGTGCTTGTATGTTCTCTCCGTGACCTGTGTGGGTTTTCTACAGGAGTTTCCTCCCACACTCCAAAGACATACAGGTTTGTAGGCTAATAGGCCTGGTAAAAATTGTAAATTATCACTAGTGTGTGTGGGTTCGTGTTAATGTGCAGGGATTGCTGGTCGGTGCAGACTCGGTGGGCCAAAGGGCCTGTTTCCGTGCTGCATCTCTAAACTGAACTAAACTAAACTTTCCTGTATGATCATCAAGATTCCACCTCCTGTTGAATGAGTTGTTCCCAAATTAGGTAACAAGTGTATTCTAGCTAAGCACAGTCGTACAAAGTCCTGATCAAGGTCTCAACTTGAATATCAACACATCCTTTTTGCCTCCACAGATATTGCTGAGTTCCTCCAGCAGTTTTTTCTGCAGCGTACAATGACCACTCGCACTCGAAAAGACTCATCAGTTGGAGTTTGTCACTAGTTTGTGGCCAGGAACAAATTAGAAGAAACAATACTTCCAAAGCGGTGTTGAGTTGCAAACTCAGGAAACTCACAGGTCGTCAGAAAATCTGACGGTGTAAATCACTCTGGATAGACCCTGCACTGCTCAGCAAGATGTCAAGATAGATAATGGTTCACAACCAGGTCTGATAATAAAATAGGATTTACAAAGTAATCTGTTTCCTATTCTTCGTTTTAGTATTGCCTGTCTTTCCAAATCGATATCCAGTAAATAAGAGTGGCATGATTTGTGATGGCATATGTTTTTAAAAAACCTCTCTCATTCAATTTAGCAATGCTACCATTAGTCAAAGGCTTCACTCAATCCTCATTGTGTGAAAAAAATAACCATGTAATCTAAAACAGTGACTTGCCAGATGAGAGGCTTGAAGACTGTAAAAGCTTGTTCACATGGGAATAAGATACAAGACCAAGCTACCCTTGTGCCTGAGGTGATGGTAAAGTTGGTTGGAGGGCCTTTTCAGGACTCATAAATTCATACTACCACAGTTCAGCCAAGCAGTACTGTCATTTATTCCTCTCGCTCAAAACAAACCATTTTGTAAATATAAATGTGCACACTTTCAATTTATTATTTCATCTTTACGAACACTCTAACAAGGAAAGGATACCCGAGGCAGATTATATCTTGCATGACAGAAATGCTCATAGCTTTGTAGGCTTGGCCCTTGCACCCTGTGTTTACCCTGGTGACACTCGATGTTACTCCACGGAAGAACCTTACCAGTGTATAAAGCTCAACAGTGTTAATTGGGCATAAAAGTGCTGATGTTGAAAGCAAAATTCTAGTGGCTTCAAAGCTTGACAATTGCCTTGCAGGAGTTTTCAGCATTAATCTTACCACCATGTTTCTACGAACAGTACATCTATTTCCAAAGCCAAATCAGAAGACAATGAAAAGGAAACTGAGGGTGAAGGACCACATGACACCTGCTCAATTCCATTGCTCAGCCAGCATGTACCAATTCCAAATGCTGGCGCAATTACATCTCAATGCTGAGTTCCTGTTCCATAATTTTTCCTGTGGAAATTTCCAGTAGCAAAATGCTCTCTGCAATCAGTTTTCATCACAGTTTCTCGAGAAGTGTGTGATCGTGTAGGGAAAAAAAACCTGTCCTCATTCTTTGTCCAACTGTTGTCTTCATTGGCATTTTGGTCATCCATTTGCCAAGTGCTTTCAGTTTAAATAGTAGTCGTAAGCCAGTTACTTACTTTTCAAAACAATCCAAGCACTTATCCTCGATGTGTGGATTCATTTAAATGTTCACATAAGTGATAGGGAACTTTAATTAGAGAATTGATTGATGATTTTCTGCATGTGTTGAGCTTCAAGCAAGCTCAGGATCCATGCTTTTCATCCAAATTTAGAGTCAACCATTTAAGATTAACAGTCGTAATAAAAACAGAAAATGCTGGACATACTCAGTTCAGGCAACAGCTGTAGATAAAGAAAGAGAAGCAATGTTTCAGATACACAACCTCCCTGACCGCTAAAGTCAGCTCTATTTCTCTACTCACCAAATGCTCAGTTTACTTTATTGTCACGTGTATCAAAGTGCAGTGAAAAGCTTTTGTTGCATGCTAACCAGTCAGCAGAAAGACAATACATGATTACAATCGATCCATTTGCAGTGCACAGATACATGTTAAGGGAATAACCTTTAATGCAAGGTAAAGCCAGCAAAGTCCGATCAAGGATAGTCCGAGGGTCATCAAAGAGTAGACAGTGGTTCCGTACTGCTCGCTGGTTGTGGTAGGATGATTCAGTTGCCTGAAAACAGCTGGGAAGAAACTGTCCCCGAAACTGATGGTGTGCGTTTTCATATCTTTTGTTTGATGGGAGCGGGGAGAAGAGGGAGTGGCCAGGGTGTGACTCGTCCTTGATTATGCTGCTTGCCTTGCCGAGGCAGTGTGAGGTATAAATGGAGTCAATAGAAGGGAGGATGGTTTGTGTGATGGTCTGGGCTGCGTCTACAATTCGCTACAATTTCTTGCAGTCTTGGATGGAGCTGTTCCCAAACCAAGCTGTGATGCATCCTGTCAAATGCTTTCTATGGTGCATGTGTAAAAGTTGATGAGAATTGTAGGGGACATGCCAAACCTCCTAAGCTTACTAAAAGCCCTGTCTCACGGTGCGAGTTGACCCACGAGGTACCCCGAGCGAAAGACTCGTGGTTGTGCATGAGATTCCAAGTGTATGATCAAGAGTTTAACCGAGTTCCCACGGGTATGACTCAAGTTTGCCGTTAACTGTCATTTCTGCAATGTTCCTAGTTCGTCTCCCGAGTTAACAAGTTCCTTTCCTGAGTTACTCTTGAGCCAACATTCAATGAAGGTCTGTTTTAATAAGCAACATCTCCATCCTGCGGCTTTGGAGGCTGCATCTATTAATGTGACCTACAAAGGGAAAATGCGCACCGTCCAGTGCCAGAGCAGTTATACTGATGATTTGTTTGAAACACACATCACGTAGTTAGAAGACCAGCAGGCGGAGGTTTGCTATATTTTAATTGAATTTACTGCCAGGTCTACACACTAGAGACTGGAGATGAAATCTTTGAATGTGCACGGATGCGCACATCAGATTGTTGGGAGACGGAGCTCAGGGTTCGCCTCCTGAGCTGCTTTGGTGCCCAGGCGTGAGTTGAAGTGGAGGGAGGTTGAGGGGGGGGGGTCAGGTTAAACTCACCCATTTGACAGAGGCAGAGGATTACGAGGATCCAGCGAGACTCGGATTGCATGGAGAGCCGAGACTGCCCTGCTGGTGGCCAACTTCCCCCTGTCCTCCGTCGCCGCTCCCAGCCGGCCGGCAGGAGCTGTGCATGGTGCCCGCCACCGGAGTCGTGTCTGACTGCCTGGGCAGCCTGAGGCAGATGCGCCCTGCCCGGGGAGAGAGACTGCGGGGGAGAGTACCTCACTCTGACTGTGATAGGGAGAGACAGAGGCGCACACACACACACACACACACACAGTGTGGAGTTCCTCTGACTGACTGACTGTGTGTGGGTGTGGGGGGTGGGACAGTGAGAGAGAGAGACACACACACACACAGGCAGCGTGGAGTACCTTTAACTGTGTGTGGGAGAGAGAGACAGAGGCAGACACACACACAACGGGCAGTGTGTACCTCAGTCTGTGTGTGTGTGTAGGGGGGAGAGAGAGAGACAGAGACAGTGTGGACCTCTGACTGTATGAAGGAGAGAGAGAGAGAGAGAGAGAGAGAGAGAGAGAGAGAGAGGCACTGAGGCAGTGTGGTGTACTTCGGCGTGACTGTGGGGGAGAGTGAAAGAGCGCACAGGACCTCAGTCTATCTGTGTGTGTGGGAGGGAAGAGAGACTAAGCAGAATACATCGGTCTTATTGTGTGAGGGGGGAGAAAGAGAGAGGAGGGGGGGAGAAAGAGAGAGGTGGGGGGGGGGGAGTTGAAGTGCTGAGCCACCGGGAGATCAGGTTGGTTATTGCGAACCGAGCGGTGGTGTTGGACGAAGCGATCGCCAAGCCTACGCTTGGTCTCACCGATGTAGAGCAACTGACATCTAGAGCAGCGGATGCAATAGATGAGGTTGGAGGAGGTGCAAGTGAACCTCTGCCGCACCTGGAAAGACTGCTTGGGTCCTTGAATGGAGTCAAGGGGGGAGGTAAAACGACAAATGTAGCAATTCCTGCGGTTGCAAGGGAAAGTGCCAGGAGAGGGGGTGGTTTGGGTGTGAAGGGACGAATTGACCATGGGGGGAGACGTGTATATACACACACAAAGCAGAGTTTACTGTGTATGTGGGAGACACAGATGGACTTACCTCGGTCTTACTGTGTGTGGGAGGGGGAGAAAGAGACGTACACTCACAGAGGCAGAGTCTCTCAGCCCGTGTGAGAGGGAGGGAGAGAGAGAGAGAGACACACACACACAAGGTGGATGTGAAATCTCACCTGCCTGTTTCAGTGACAGGCACCCGCCGCCAGTGAATGAAGACACCCCCATCTGTCTCCCTCCTCTCCCTCCACTCTCCACCCTCTCTCCTCCACCCCCCTCCCCCAATTTGGAAATGTCATCCCATCACCCATTCCTTATCTCCAGAGATGCTGCCTGCCCGCTGAGTTAAAGAGTTCCCACGGTAGACTCACGAGTCACTAAGGTAAACGCACCGGCCACTACGTTCTTACAACGTGTTTAAATGTTTCAAATTTTAACCTCAAGAGTACATTTTACTCGTGGAAAAGTTTAAACATGTTTGAATTTTTCCAAGAGTTAACAAGTGTCACGGGTACCTGCCGTTAGCGCCAAGAGTCGCTAAGTTGCGTCCACGAGTTCCGACGTTCCCGCTACGTTAATCGTACGTGATTACCACGAGTTAAATTTGTATTAAGCTCGGCGTACCTCGTGGGTCAGCTCGCACCGTGAGACAGGGGTTTAATGGAGTAGAGGCAGTAAATGCTGCTTGGCCTGTTGAGTATTTCCAATATGTTTTTCTTATTTCACACATCCCACATGTGGAAGTATTTTTCATTTTACTTACCTGGCGAGGTTGAATAGATAGGTTGAAGCACAAGGAGGTGCATGCAAAGAACAAGAACAAGACAATGCTGGTTTACTCGGCTTTTATTGTAGATCTGCTCCTAAATGAACAGTGACTGCTGCACACTTCTGCTCATGCTGCCGTACATGGCTATTGGTGCATTTAATCATAATAAAATACAATGTATTTGTTGAAATTTGCTTCTTTTGTACAGAGATTTTTCCAAAAGAAGCAAATTGCAACAGTATTTTTGTGACTCAATCTGCCTAGTTTTGGGGAGAACTCATTTTTCTATTTGGTGTATGTGGTACTTCGGGGAGCCCGCCCGAAGGCTCATCGGACCATCGTAGACTCCGGAGACCCAACCAAACATTAGCCAAACAATGGACCCGCCCAAAGACTCGTCAGTTGGTGGGACCCTGTCCAAAGGCTCGTCAGTCAGCGAGACCCTGCCCGAAGGCATGATGAACAGCGGAACCGGGAGGGAGATGGAGACATCAGAAGCAAGGAGCAAGGTGAACCAGGGTAATGCCTCCAGCTGTTCGGCCGCAGGAGGCGCCCCTAGGACACAAAGATGTTCGGACGAGGAGAGGGACGTTGGTTTGCGGGAACTACTCCAGTACATCGAGCGTGCGGGCTGACTGGACTTTGGAAATGGTGCCAAAACATGACATATGCAAAAAGAATTTCATCGTGCAGATGCTTATGTGACAAATAAAGCCCCATTGAACCAATGAACATGGGGATAGGCAATAAATGCGAATCTTGCCAAAGATATTAACGTCCTGAAAAATGAAAGACTGAAGCAAAAACAAAAGTAGATTTTGTAGATAAAATATTAAGGAATGCTGAGCAAATCAATGCATTCAGAGAATGCTACTCAATATTACTTTTTAGCCTGATGCCCTCACTTTCTGTAACTCAATTTGTACCCCTCACTTTCTCCCCACACTTTCTGACTCTCACTTTCTGTCCATCAATTTCCATCCCACACATTTTAACCCGCACTTCTACCGCACTTTCTGCTGCTCACTTTTGACACATTTTACATTCTAAACCTCCTTTTCTACCATACATATTATACCCTTCATTTTCTCCCCCTCACTGTCTATTCCGCACTTACCACCTGCCACTTTCTACCTCACACTTTCTGCGCTCTGTTGGTTGACCTTTCCTTCTATCCCCTTTTTTCTGGTCCTCACTTTCTAGCCCTCACTTTTACCTCTAATTTTCTAACCTTAGCAATGTACCCTCACTTTTTACTCCTTACTTTTAATCCCTCATGTTCTGCCTCTCACTTTCTTTGCATCAAAATGTCTTCCTCTTTGATCAAGTATTGCTCATCTCTTTGTACACTTCTTCAAAGGTTCAATGCCAGTGCCTGATGAAGTATGCCCTGCGATGTTTTCTGAATTCTTAGCCAGCCCAGCCCCATAGGTTTTGAGGATATACTGCTTGAACTGGTTTGAAAGGTCTGAGCTGATTGATGAGGCCAATGAATGAACCACAGACTCTCCCACAGATGGAATGGGATGTGCTTGATCAGTTAGATGGGGGGGGAGGTGGGTAGTTTATGAGGTGGCATGTTTCTTCTGCAGTTGCACAGGACATTTGTGTGCCCCGATACATAAACTTGAAAGTTCTTAATAACATTCTCAAGATTTCTTCTCCAATTTGACCAGTCAATGGCCAGGAATTCTCTTCAGACAATGGGGAAGCTGGGGTTTTTTCAAGTAAGTTTTAATGACATTCTTGGATATTTTCCTTTCCTTTCTCTGCCAGGTATTTTTTTTCAAAGCTAGGAATAGAATACCTGTTTTTGGATCATAATATAAATGCAAAGTATTCGTACTTATCTAGCTAAAACATGTCATTCGTGATTAATTGCTGTGATGGGAAACATGTGAAGAGCCATGGGGAAGAAGCAGGGATGCAGTACTAATTGAATACATGTAGGCCAGGCAGGGTGGGCTGAATACTATTATGCCTAATTTATTGGATATCATGAGTTCCTCCTTTAAAGCCCTGATTCTCCCTTTCCTTCTTTAAATGCATTGCTTCAGTGATTCTGACTGTTTACAGCCACCCCGTCTAAAACATCATTTTTGGCTTCAAATAGACAATAGACAATAGACAATAGGTGCAGGAGTAGGCCATTCGGCCCTTCGAGCCAGCACCGCCATGCAATGTGATCATGGCTGATCATCCCCAATCAGTACCCCGTTCCTGCCTTCTCCCCATATCCCCTGACTCGGCTATTTTTAAGAGCCCTATCTAGCTCTCTCTTGAAAGCATCCAGAGAACCTGCCTCCACCACCCTCTGAGGTAGAGAATTCCACAGACACAGCACTCTCTGTGAGAAAAAGTGTTTCCTCGTCTCCGTTCTAAATGGCTTAATCCTTATTCTTAAACTGTGGCCCCTGGTTCTGGACTCCAACATCGGGAACATGTTTCCTGCCTCTAGCGTGTCCAAGCCCTTAACAATCTTATATGTTTCAATGAGATGCCCTCTCATCCTTCTAAACTCCAGAGTGTACAAGCCCAGCTGATCCATTCTCTCAGCATATGACAGTCCCGCCATCCCGGGAATTAACCTTGTAAACCTATGCTGCACTCCCTCAATAGCAAGAATGTCCTTCCTCAAATTAGGGGACCAAAACTGCACACAATACTCCAGGTGTGGGCTCACTAGGGCTCTGTACAACTGCAGAAGGACCTCTTTGCTCCTATATTCGATTCCTCTTGTTATAAAGGCCATGCCATTCGCTTTCTTCACTGCCTGCTGTACCTGCATGCTTACTTTCATAGACTGATGTACAAGGACCCCCAGATCCCGTTGTACTTCCCCTTTTCCCAACTTGACGCCATTTAGATAGTAATCTGCCTTCCTGGCTGCGGCGCGGTGGGAACTTTAAATCTCTGACCGCCAGCCTGCGGCCTACACCAACCTGAAGCCGCGGTCTCCGGTGGGGAGGCACCGATTCAGGACTTACCTGGACTTTTTACCTTGTCTGCACATCTGGATGCCCGCAGCAACGGCTGCGGAGGGTTGAGGTCCCGACCACGGGGGGAAATGGAGGAGGACTGGCCAAATTTTGTGCCTTCCACCACAGTGATGAATGCTGTGGTGGATGTTTGTGTTAAATTTTTTGTGTGTTTTTGTGTGTTCTTTTTCATTGTACCGCTGCTGGCAAATTCATTTCACTTGCACTTTATGTGCATGTGACGAATAAAACTGATTGTATTGTATTTATCCACATTAAACTTCATCTGCCATGCATCTGCCCACTCCCCCAACCTGTCCAAGTCACCCTGCATTCTCATAGCATCCTCCTCACAGTTCACACTGCCACCCAGCTTTGTGTCATCTGCAAATTTGCTAATGTTACTTTGAATCCCTTCATCCAAATCATTGATGTATATTGTAAATAGCTGCAGTCCCAGCACCGAGCCTTGCGGTACCCCACTAGTCACTGCCTGCCATTCTGAAAGGGATTTTTAAAATAATTCCTCATTGAAGCATATTGCCATATTTTATCAAAGTGAAGATACTATCAAATCCTAATTTTTGTTTTCACAAAGATCAACTCAGACATTATCAGTATATTTAAAATTTGTGAGAACACACTTGTTCTATGCCAACACAGCATCGGGGAACATGACTGGGCTTTGACGGTAGCAGTGCGCATGACATTTACAGTATAATGCTTTGAATTAACCAAGCACTTTATTAGTTGTTATCTTTTGGTGTTCATGCCATTTTAGTTATAACTTATGTTAGCTTTGTATTTTCCTATATACTCCATACTACCTGTGGTACAATGTTGGACCGAGGAGCTTTCTCAGATAAATTGTTGTCACAAAGAGCTCCCGATTATATAATTGGAAAAAGTTTCTATTTTGGTCAGGAGAACTCACAACGTGTTTCAAAGAAACATAGAATTTTCAATGACGTTTAGGTTTATTATTGTCACGTGTACCAAGGTACTGTGAAAAGGTTTATTTGCCTGCTATCAAAATCAAATCAGATAATACTCTTCAGGAATGCAATCAAGCCAAATGCAAGTGCTAAAGGTAGAGCGAAGAGAAAGATACCAATGTGCAGAATATAGTTCTCAGCATTGTAGTAAAACATTTCCAGAGAGAGCGTGCAATGTCCGCAATGAGATAACTTGGAGAATTGGAACTGTACCCGAGCTTATGGAAGGACCATGCAGAGTATAAATACAGAAGATAAGAAGCTGTTCCTGAGTCTGGAGGTACCAGCTTTCTGCCCAATACGAGCAGGGGGAAGAAAGAATGACCAGGGTGAGAAGGGTCCTTGATTATGTTGGCTGCTATCCCATCACCAACGTCTCTATTTCATGATGAGATTGGGGACATTTGGCATGTCTCCAGTGAATCGTTGCAAACTTCTACAAGGTGCACCAAAGAAAAGCATACTTCTGGGTTGCATCACAGCTCTGCCCAAGAACTGAGAGTTGTAGATGGAGCCCAGTCCATCACATGGACCAAACTTCCCACCATTGACTCCATCTACACTTCACCCTGCCTTAGAAAAGAACCGAACATAATCAAAGACTTATCCTACCCCAGTCATTCCTTCTTCTTCCTGCACCCATGCAGCAGAAGGTACAGAAGCTTGAAAGCACACACATACCAGACTCGGGAACAGCTTTTTCCCCTGTTTTATTAGGCTTCTTACCGGTCATTCCATAAGCCAGGTTTCCGTTTGATTCACCTCTACCTCATTGAGGACATATAACTCTGTCTAAGGGTACATTTAGTAATGTACAACAATACTAAAAAGTATATTCTGCACTCTGTATCTTCCCCTTTGTTCTATCTGGACCTTTGCAGTGTATGGCAGGGCTCTGAGGAGCACAACAATCTAGGAATGCAGGTACATAGTTCCTTGAAAATGGCGTCACAGATAGATAGGGTGGTCAAGAGACTTACGGCACATTGGCCTTATAGGATCATAGAGTCATAGAGTGATACAGCGTGGGAACCGACCCTTCGGCCCAACTTGTCCACACCGGCCAACATACCCCAGCTACACATCCCACCTGGCAGCGTTTACGCCATATCCCTCCAAACCTGTCCTATCCATGTACCTGTCTAACTGTTTCTTAAACATTGGGATAGTCCCTGCCTCAGCTACCTCCTCTGGCAGTTTGTTCCATACACCCACCACCCTTTTTGTGAAAAAGTTATCCCTCAGATTCCTATTAAATCTTTTCCCCTTCACCTTAAACCTATGTCCTCTGGTCCTCGATTAGCCTACTCTGGGCAAGAGTCTGTATCTACCCAATCTATTCCTCTCATGATTTTATACACCTCTATAAGATCACTCCCTCATCCTCCTGCACTCCAAGGAATAGAGTCCCAGGCTACTCAACCTCTCCCTATAGCTCAGACCCTCCAGTCCTAGCAACATCCTCGTTAAAACCTATGTCAGAGGTCCTCAGTCAGAGGAAAGAGTATAGATGTTGGGAGGTTATGTTTCAGTTGTATAAAATGTTGGTGAGGCATCATTTGGACTGTGTTCAGTTTTGGTCACCCTGTTATAGGAAAGATGTTAGTAAGCTGGAAAGGGTGCAGAAAAGATTTACATAGATGTTGCCAGGATTTGAGGGAGAGGTTGAGCAGGCTATGCTAGGACTTTATTCCTTGCAGCGCAGGAGAATGAGTGGTGGTCTTAGAGAGGTATATAAGATCATGATTGGAAAAGATAAGGTAAATGCACAGTGTCTTTTACCCAAAGTATGGGAAGCAAGAAACAGAGGACATAGGTTTAAGGTGATAGGGGAAATATTTAATAGGAAACTGAGGGGCAACCTTTTCCACACAAAGGGTGATGGGTATATGGAAGAAGCTGCCAGAGGAGGTTGTTGGGCCAGGTACAATCACAACTTTAAAAGACATTTAACAGGTGCATGTATAGGGAAGATTTATAAGGATATGGGTCAAACACAAGCAGGTGTGACTAGTAGAGATGGGGCACCTTGGACGGCTTGGGCAAGTGGGGCCGAAATGCCTATTTCCATGCTATATGACTATGACTATTCTAATTGAGTTTGAACTGACTGTATCCATGTATGGTATATCTGACCTGTTTGCAAAACAAAGCTTTTCATTGTATCTTGGTATATGTGACAATAATAACCCAAAACCTAAACCTTGTGAATGAAGTTCGAGCAGAATTTGTCCGCACAGTCGTGAGTGCATGGGGTGCATAGTAGGGGACTGAGAATGGATCCTTTTGGGGCACCGGTGTTGACAATTAAAGTGGAGGATTTGTTGTTGCTTATCCCCACTGATTATGGCGTGTGACAGAACGTTGAGGATCCAGTGACAGAGGGGGTGCCGACTCCTAGGTCCAGGAGTTTGGAGATAAATTTGGATGAGATTATGGTGTTGAAATTCTGAGACAGCATCATTTAGCAGTAACTTACTAGTTAGATCAGCTCGACCCAGTTTGTATCAATATTATTTGGGTCCCACACAATAAAATAATGTTGTTTGAAGAAGAACAATGTGATTCTTTGTGAATTGATAACCATTCAGCAATTTCACCACACTTATTGCCTGTGGATGCTTATGGTTTTTGTTGAAGTTGAGTGCGTTTTGAGTTTTTCTACACACCAGTTACAGAAACCTTCCACGTAATTTGAACCGTATGAAAGTACATTCATTCAAGTACATGCCTTATTGCTTTATTTCCCTTTAAAGTGCTTCTTTCTGCCCTTTTAAGAATAATCTGTTTATGTGTCATATGAATACCAGACTTCAAGAATGCAGCATGTAAAGTGATTTATAATTTCCATAATACAAGTAATCCTAGATTACAACAGAGAACAAAATAGGGAGTTTCTTCCCTTTCAGTGTGTCATTTTTGGCATTACATTACATGTCAGAACATTGGACTGACTGAGTGCAATTAATAGTTGAGCCAACCATTTCCTTCCAAATTAAGGTTTATGTGTTAGATTTCACGTGCAGAAATAACCATCTTGATTAATTCTCAATCCAAAATGGCAATGGATAGAAATTCAGAACAGTGTTGAATTATAATTGGGGTTACATTTTACACTAGAAACATTTACTTCAACATATTGAAGTTACTTAAGAAGGGCAGCAAAGATAAACCAGGAAACCACATGCCGGTGAGCCTGACACCTGTGGTGGGAACGTTTTGGAAGGGATTCTGAAGGATAGGATCTACTAGCATTTGGATAGGCAAGGAGTGATTAGGGATAGTAAGCATGGCTTTATGTGTGGTTAAATCCTGTCTCATGAATCTGAAAGATTTTTTTGAAGATGTCAGGAAAAGAGCAGTGGACCTTATCTTTGGGGATGTTAGCAACATCTTTGATAATCTCCCGCATGGAGGCTAGTCTGGAAGGTTACATCGCATGGAATCCAAGGTGAACTAGACAAATGGCTTCAAAATTGGCTTGGAAAAAGGAGTTAAATGTAGTTGTAGTTGTGGAGGTTCGTTTTAAATAATTTGATGCCAGTAACCAATAATGTACTACAAGGGTTGGTTCTGGGTCCACTGTTGTTTGTTATCTACATTAACGATTTGGATGACAATGGTTTAAAGCTTCAAGTTCTTAAGAGTAAATATCACCACCAACTTGTCCTGGACCAGCCATATCAAAGCTGTGGCCAAGAAAGCACACCAATGCCTCAACTTCCTTAGAAGGCTTAGGAGGTTCGGCATGTCCCCAACTACTCTCACCAACTTCTACAAATGCACCGTAGAGAGCATTTTATCAGGATGCATCACAGCATGGTTTGGGAACAGCTCTATCCAAGACTGCACGAAATTGCAGAATTGTGAATGTAGCCCAAACCATCACGCAAACCAACCTCCCTTCCATTGACTGCATCTGCACTTCATGCTGTCTCAGCAAGGCCACCAGCATAATCAAGGACGAGTCTCACTCACTCCCTCTTCTCCTCTCTCCTATAGGCAAGGTAGAAAGTGAGAAAATGCATACCTCCAGATTCAGGGACAGTTTCTTCCCAGCTGTTATCAGGCAACTGAACCATCCTGTCACCAACTAGTGAGCTGTCCTGACCCACCATCTACCTCATTGGAATGACATTCAACCTATCTTTTATCAGAATTTACTGGACTATCTCTTGCACTAAATGTTATTCCCTTATCCTATGTCTGTACACTCTGGACAGCTTGATTGTAATCATGTAATCTTTCCACTGGCTGGACAGCATGCAACAAAAAACTTTTCACTGTACCACGTTACACGTGACAACAATAAACTAAACTAGTTAATATTGTTAGTACACTTGCAGATGTCACTAAGTTGGTGGTAGAATGGATAGTGAGGAAGGATATCTTAAATCAATTGCAAAGGTGGGGTAAGGAATGGCAAATGGAATCGACGCCGCTCAATTAGTCAGATTGGTCCAGGTTCAGCGTTGAATTGCAATTGCTCGTTTGGCAGTGAAAATCCTTGATGGTCTTGCCCCTCTCATATCAGTTTAACTTCGTTCACCTACAATATTTTGCAATTCTCCAATTCTGTCCTTTTGAACACACCCAGTTCCATTTTGATCAGAATTACTTACACAATTATTGCAATGCTGACAAAGAACATTCAGTTCATTGGGTCCATGATGCACCAGCAAAACAATCCCTTCAATCCCATTCCCCTCCTGCAACATACTCTGTCTATGCCAACATGGCAGCTTGAGCTACCTAGTTCCAAGGCACCCCATTCCACTCTTTCTCTTTAGAATCAATTGTTGAAACCTGCTACCTGTCCTAATATTTATGTTAAGTCGTTCAGTATCAAATTCTGTCCATTAACACGCCCTGAGATGCATCTTACTTTGATAAAGATGTGAGAATAAACGCGTCATTGTTAAAGTGATGTCACATTAAGCATATTTGATAATTGCAGAGCTCTAAAGGAATAACTAAGAGATGGGTAGGAAGGAACTGCAGATGCTGGTTTACATCGAAGATAGACACAAAATGCCGGAGTAACTCAAGAGCGACAGGCATCTCTGGAGAGAATGAATGGGTGACGTTTTGGGTCGAGACCCTTCTTCAGACTGAGAGTCAGGTCAGGGGAGGGAGGCACAGAGATATGGAAGGGTAAGGTGTGAAAAAAATAGGTATGTTACAATACTTACCTTCAGCGGCGCTGCAATTCTGCCACTGGCTGTGTGCACGATTTTGGCGCCTTTGAGTGGGGGGCGGGGTTAAAACACGGGTTTCTCCTACCTTGTCCTGGATTATATTTCGTTGGAGTGCAAGCTTTTGCTGAAGAATCGTTCCAACGGGCGTTCTGTGTATTTTTTTTTAATTCGCCCGACAATTTCAGCGCTGGAGTTATTTTAAAATCAACTTCTAAAGCCTTCACATATTAAGTTGCGAAACGGTGATTTTTTTCCCCCGAACGAACCGGCTGTATTTTTCATGCCGATACGGGTTTAAATTCACCGCAACCGCAACGTTCCAAATGATCGCGTTCCAGAAAAACCCACTCGCAAGATGATTTAAATGGCCATTAATTTACAGGTATTAAACATTCAATTCCTTCCATTTGGCCTATAAATCCATGACAATGAGATTTAAAAATTATGTTATATTGTGAATTCTTGTGTGAATGTCATTTGGACACTTAGGCTATTTAAAAATGTTAATCTATTCTTAAGAAATTGATAGATGTTTAGATCTAGTAATTGAATTTTGTAATTAGCTACAATTAGGTAACTAACTAATTATATGCTTTAATTTCATGTCATCTAAGTAAGATTGTTTCATATTTGTTTCAGAATGCTTCAATCTATAATAACTGAAAATTTCTTTCAGTTCTCTTAATTTTTAAGAAAGTTATGGGCTTTTGACTGTCCTCGATCACAGCTTTTGTATTAAGTCAATGGAAAAGCAATAGGGAACAAGATGCTAATTTCCGAGTATGAAAATGGCCATAACTTTTTTAATACTGAAGATATGAAAGTGAATTAGGTGTCAAATTAAACGTTTTTTTATGCTTTATCTGATGGGATAAATTACAGACTTGATTTTTCAAATCTCAAAATTTTGTAACATTGCTAAAAACAAGCCATCAAAGGGGATGAAGGCCAAGGAAAATGTAGAATAGATAAACGTTACCTATTTCCTTCGCTCCATAGATGCTGCTGCACCCGCTGAGTTTCTCCAGCATTTTTGTGTACCTTAGAATAGATAATTGTTAGCTAGGAGAAGTTGACAACGAAGCAGAAACAGAGATAACATTTAATCAGACTAGTCGGAGATGGATTTGGTTGAATATCTTTTAATGGAATTCAATGAGCCAAACAGCAGCCTTTCAGTGTTTAATGGCCCTCTGTGAAACTACAATATTTTTGGAAACACGATGATGCATTAGGTCAGAGCAGTTAAGAAAAACAATATTTGTTGAACATACTACTTTGTTTTTTCTCTGGATGAGTCCGAGCCCTCAGGCTGAGCGGAGGCTATGGACGTTTCGTCTATAGGGAGCGCTGTCGAGTGCGATGGTGTCCCGGGGAGACAGGGGCGGTTGTGAGCCTCTTGGTCGCGGCCCGCTCGTTGTCCGGGTTTCCCACACCACCGCTTGTCATTGGGTTACACACCGTGCTGTTTACCGAGCCGCGACCGCGACCGCGGGACTGCCGGGATAGTAGGAGCCGGATCTGGAGGACCGCAGGAAGTCCTCCCAGCTGCCGCTGATGCCCAACGACAAGATGGCTGTCGGTGGCAAGTTGGAGCCAGCAGCCACCAGCATAGCAGAATTTTACACGTACAAAGGAGGATAGCTGGAGACGAAGGTTCCTGCTTCCGTGCTGCTGGGATACTATTAGACCAATATATGGACAGAAATGGGGTCCCAGACCCTCCAAATCTTGAGACAGGGCGTCTGGGCTTCCATCACTGGCGGATGGTATTATGATCCTCATCAAAACACATTTGTCAATGCTTTCCATCTCTACATCTGGCTCTTCTTCCTTTGTTTCCCATTCACATTGTACATGGTGAGTGCATGGTTGTGCATTTTTACTTATAATCGGTCTATTTGCTTTGAAATTCGCTATTGGGATTTCGGGGAAGAGCATGTGCAGGGTATGTTCTATACATCGTGAAAGATTCCCGTCTCCAAGCTTGTGTGCGAGTAATAAAGTGGGACTTCTGGTCCAAAATAAATAAATTCGGGACTGATCTCTGTGGAGGAAATGGAAATAACAAGGTAGTCACAGTTAAGCTGTATAAATGCCAGCGAATGTAAAAGCAGCTCGAATACAAAGAATGATTTTTTGGGGTAAAACATTTGAGTTTCAGATTTAGACACGACGTGGTCTATATTTAATTTTGTTTTTAATGGATTCATTTGTGTTTATATTTGACGTCATTTTATGTACAATTCCTTACAAACAAGACGAGATTCACCTCTTAAACTTTTTTTTATGATTCAATTAAACATGCTATCCTATTTTTTTTAAATGTAAACCTACTTTGTTATTCCGATTGGACAGGTTGCTGTATTCTCAGCTGCGACTGTATTTTGCCAGCTGGTGTTGTTTATTTTTCTATTTTGTTACTGGTTGTAATGTCACCTGATTCATTTAGTAGGTCATGCTTCTGGAAAATTTGACTTATTAAAGGTAAGAATAAATGAGTTGATGTATGTGCAGTGTACGAGGCAATCTCTCTGGGATTAGAAAGTTAATGTTTCACAAATACACAGCAGCAGTAACTAATAATCTTTTTATAATAAATGAAAGGCTTTGTGTGCAGCTTTTGGTAAACACAAAGTTTACCAAAAGTTTAGTACATGATTAGTATACAGGCTGCAAAAATATGAAAGGTTAGACATATTCACATTTATGATGCCTTTTCTGTCACAGCTTCAATCACTTCTAAAGTGCTTATTGGACACGGATACATCTTGAAGAGTAGTTACTGTTGTACCATGGGAAATGTGAAAGCTAATTTTCACACAACAAACGTCCACAAATAACACTGAGATATTCTGTTAAAGAAATGTTGAGTGAGCATTAAAGGACATGGGTGGCAAACAAGTACCATACATTTGGTGGAACCTTGGGGCTTATCTGAAAGGTGGCATGTGCCGATATATGATGCCCACCAGTCAGGTTAGGTTTTTGAGTTTGAATCCTTGTCATGAGCTGTAATAGGTTTTGTAGCAGCAACTTGCATTAATGGAGCATCATTTACATACATTATTCCAAGGTGTTTTGCTGGAGATATTATTTGAGTAGTGTAATTTGAGGGTATTTTTGCTTCAAAAAGAGGGAAAAAATAAATTTTGTGTTTCCTTTGTCTCCTTGTGCCCATTCATGATTTTTGAGGTTGGTATACTGCTGACTATGGGAGCAGCTAGTACCCGAATACAATGCAATTAGTTTTTCTGTTTTGCTTTGTGCATTTCTTTGCATCAGAAGATAATTTGCATGGCTGAAAGGGAACACTGAGTAGTTGGGGGGGATTGCAACTTTCCTGGATTAACTTTTGACTATTAAAAGTAATCCAGATGATAAGATACAAGGGCGTATATATATAACATTGTTTTTTGATTTAAATCATGAAGTCATGGCATTGTATAGCTCAGAAATGGGCCCTTCGGTCTTCTACATCCATGCCGACCTTGTAGCCCAGCTACACTAACCCGATTTTCCCGCAGTAGGATGGTATCCTTCTATGCCTTGCCAATTTATCTGTCTAGATGTCTCTTGGATGTAATAATTGTATCTGATTCTCCCACCCCCTTGGGCAGCACATTTGAGAAATTAATACTGTGTAAAAATGAAAATTAGCTCTTAAATATCCTTTAAAACTCCTTCCTCTCATCATAAACTATGTGTTTTTGACATTTCTATAATGGGAACGATAAGGATCCTATCTGTCCCCCTCATAATTTTGTATGCTTTGAACATTTTTATCGTAGAAATACTGTTTGAAAAGAATAGTCAGAGAAGTACGGACGATGCAAGTATCGATCAAAGTTGTTGATCTTAAACAAAAAATACATTTTGGGTGGCACAGTGGCATAACAGCGGAGCTGCTGCTTTACAGTGCCGAAGTTCTGGGTTCGATCCTGACTGGGTGTTGTCTGTACAGATTTTGTACGTTCTCCTTGTGACTGCGTGGGTTTTCTGGGTGCCGTGGTTTCCTCCCACACTCCAATGACGTACTGGTTTGTAGGTGAATTGGCTTTGGTAAAAATTGTAAATTTTCCCCAGTGTGTAGGATAGTGTTATGTACGGGGTGATCTCTGGTCAGTGCAAACTCTGTGAGTCGAAGGGCCTGTTTCTGCTTTGTATCTCCAAAATCTAAATAAAGTGAGTTTAGAAGAGGAAGGATGAGGATCCACAAACCTGGGCAATGGCAGGTAGAGTCAAAAGCACAAACATCCTGGATATGCATATCTGTGAAGATCTGTCCTGGTTAGCGCATTAATGCAATCACAGAAGAAAGCCCATCAACGCTGCTACTTCGTGTGAAGATTGAGGCGATTCGTTATGTTAAAGAATACTTTCTTGAACCTCTACAGGCATACGACATATTGTATGGTTGCCACATGGCCTGTTTCAGCAAATTAAATTCCCAGGAATGAAAAAAAAAGCAAAAAGTGGTAAACACTGCCCTGTCCATCATGTGTATTCACCTTCCCACCATCGAAGAGATCGATAAGAGACCCACGCCTTCGTGGCTACACTCTCATTTCACTCCCGCCATTGGGAAGAAAGTACAGGAGCCTGAAAACTGTAACGTCCAGGTTCAGGAGTAGCTTCTTCCTTACAACCATCAGGCTATTAAACACTCTCTCCTCCAAATAAGCTCCAAACTAGAGACTTGGGAGCATTATTTTTATCTTTGCACTATGGGTTTTCCAGTGTTCTATGTTTGCATATCTGTAGCTGCAAGTAAGAATTTCATCGTTCTGTTTTGGAACATCATATCTATCTATCTATATACTTTTAAAACTCTGTGTGTGTTTGTGGGTGTCAGATTTGGCCTTTGATTCCTTGGTCCGCCAAAACCACACGCGAAAACTCCGATATTTTTTCCATTTCGCTAGACATTACACTATACCCTAACACACTCCTTATTAGATTTAGACATTTTTATGTACACATTTTAAAATAAATCCCCCCCCCCCCCCACACACTCATTTTGTTGCCTCCTGCTGGCCAGCCACCATAACGGCTGCTGCCGCCCGGCTCTGCTCCAAAAACGCCAACATTTTTCTTCTTTCACGGGCGATTTTTGCTGCTGCCGCCCTCCACTAAACCCCCCCTCCCCCCCCAGCCGACTCAAGCACCCGGCTCTCCTCCAAAAACGCCGACATTTTTATTTTTCGCTGCTGCCGCCCGGCTCACCTCCACTACCCCCCCCTCCAGGCCAGCTCTCTCACGCTGGCTTAAGCCAAACATCAGCTCTTCCCCCTCTGCTTTTCGCCGTCCTCTGTCCGAGGACGCCGAAAAGCAGCGGCGGAACAACCCATCTTTGCCTTCAGCCAGCGTGATAGAGCCGGCGCGTCAACGGCCTGTCGGCCCGCAGCCCCATTGAGGGCGTACGTAGCGTCTCGACGGCCGTACGCAGCCTATGCCGTCAACACGCTGTGTACGCCGTCAAGACGCTGCGTACGACGTCGAGACGCTGCGTACGGCCATCCAGATGCTACCTACGCCGTCAAGACGCTGAAGCACGTTGGGGAACCAGACCCCGGGGTCTGAAGCACGTTCGGGAACCAGACCCAACGGGTCTGCACTTGGTCTAGTATACTTTTAAAACTCTGTGTGTGTGTGTGTGTGTGTGTGTGTCATTTTGCCTTTAAAACGTATCTTGTCGAAGAACAGACACCGAAACGGGGAAATGTTTACATATTTCAGTAGAGATTTTCCTTGTGATTTTAGAAATCCACTCCTCTGTACATTTGGTACATTATTTTCCAGACTTTTTAATTAAAATTGTTGACCAATCTGACCTTTTTTAAAATCTGACCGCACCCCAGCTGCTGACATTACAATAACAGTGTTTTTTTTTTACATCTTCTGGTAGAAAGTTTCTTTATGATTTCAAAAATCCAATCCCCAATAAATTTGGTCAATTATTTCCCGAGATATTTACTAAAATTTATCACCAAACTGACATTTAAAAAAAAATATTAAGGCTGCCCAGCTGCTGACCTCACAATGCCTTTCCTCGTGGCCCCCCCCGCCGCACTGGATTAATGCACCTGCTGTCAACGCGCATGCGGAGTTTTCCACGAGGTACGTTAGCCCACCCCCACCGTTCTTCAAATGGCGCAGAAAGAACGAGAAAGTTCTGCAGCAAAGATCCTACAGCTCCGCTCCGCTATAGGATCTTTGTTCTGCAGATCCCGAGGTCAGCGACGCTCACGCGCTGAAGATCTTTCTCCTCACTGCCTGAGCAGCTTGTGAAGCCACGCCCCACCCCCGCCCGCCTGCTCATTCCAGCTGAGGGTTTCCAGAGTCAGGCCGGAGAGTCAAGCCTCTCTCTGCTTTTCGCAGCCCACTCGCTCGGCTCTCCTCCACCCCCCTCTTCTCCTCACCTCCTCCCCTCTCCTCCCACCCTCTCTCCCCTCTCCTCTGTCCCCGTCACAGGGGATGACCTCCTCTCCTTGTCCGCGGCCCGATTCTCTGTAATGCTGGCGGAAGCCACGATCGGCCGGTCCTCCACTGCTTTTGGCAGTCCTCAGCAAAGAGCCTATAGCTCGCTATAGGATCTTTGGTCCTCAAATCGCTGCGGGCTGGCTCGGGCCCCCGCAAGCTGCCGCCCCACTTCTCTCTCTCTCTCTCTCTCTCCCTCTCCCCCCTCTCTCCCTCTCTCCCTCTCTCCCTCTCCCCCCTCTCTCCCTCTCTCCATCCTCTCTCCCTCTCCCCCCTCTCTCCCTCTCCCCCCTCTCTCCCTCTCCCCCCTCTCTCTCTCCCCCTCTCTCTCTCTCCCTCTCTCTCCCTCTCTCTCTCTCTGTCTCTCTCTCTCCCCCCTCTCTCTCCCCTCTCTCTCTCTCTCACCCTCTCTCCCCCTTCCCCCTCTCTCTCCCCCTTCCTCTCCCTCAGCCCCCTGCCCTCCCCCACCTTCCCTCCCCTCCACCACCTTCCCTCCCCTAAACCTCCCTCCACCCTCCCCTCCACCCTCCCCTACCCCCTTCCCCATCCCCTCACCACCCTCCCCCTCACCCTCCCTTCCCCCCACCTCTCCCCCTTCCCTTCCCCCCCTCAGCCCCCCTCTCTCCTCCCATCTCTCTCTCCCCCTCCTCCCCATCCTTACCCACACTCCCTCTCCTCCTCCCCTCCACCCCCCTCTCCCTCTGTCTCTTGCCCTTCTGTCTCTGCCCCCCCTCTCTCTGTCTCTCCCCATTTTCTCTCTGCCCTCACTCTCTACCCCCCCCTCCCTCTCTAGAAGCGCCTGCGAGTTGGGGGCTATGCGTCAGTGGATAGGGCGGTTATGGGGTAAAAGGAGCAAATTAATAATAATATAATATCAAGGGGGGTAGTTAGTGTGTGTGCGGTGGGGGGGGTAGATAGTGTGTGTGACGCTGCATGCAGCCCCCAGTCCCCCCCCTCCCCCGCAACCGCGCATTGGGGAAACAGACCCAACGGGTCTGCACTTGGTCTAGTATAATATAAAATTCTGATCTTGGATGTTTACTTGTGGGGATGTTTGCTTGTTTGAACTTTTTCTTTGATTCACATCTCCTCGAAAACCCGACACGGTAACGGTAACATTTTTACATATGCCCGTAGAGATTTACCTATTGATTTCAAAAATCTCCTCATCTGTAAATTTGATTCATTATTTCCCGCGTTTTTTACTAAAATTGTTCACCAATCTGACATCTTTTTAAAATCTAATGTGCTGAAGCCAGCTGGATGACATCACAATGTCTTCGCTCCTCGCGCCCAGCTGCCCCCCCCCCCCCCGCCTCTCCCACCCCCGGCTCTGGATTTAAGCCGTTGAACACGTGATGAAGTCACAGGGGACGAGCTCCTCTCCGTCTCCCCCGCCCGATCGTCTGTCACTGGTGGGTGCGTTTACCCTCACGAAAGCCACGATTGGCCGGCCCTCCGTTGTTTTTCACAGTCCTCAAATCGCTCCGGGCATCGCTTTGGTCCACACCGGCCGTAGCCTAGCTCGGGCTCGGTGCCTGTTGGGGAGGCTTGTGCTTTATGACTAGGGTAGGTGCTGCCTCTACCCCCTCCCCCTCCCTCTCTACCCCCTCCCCCGGGCAGAGAAAGAGAGAGAGGGGGAGAGAGAGGGATGGAGGGGAGAGGGGGGGATGGAGAGGGGAGAGGAGAGGGGGGTGATATGGCCCTTTCTCTCTGCCCCCTGCTCTCTCTCTGCCCCCCGCTCTCTCTCTGCCCCCCCGCTCTCTCTCTGCCCCCCCGCTCTCTCTCTGCCCCCCGCTCTCTCTCTGCCCCCCGCTCTCTCTCTGCCCCCCGCTCTCTCTCTGCCCCCCGCTCTCTCTCTGCCCCCCGCTCTCTCTCTGCCCCCCGCTCTCTCTCTGCCCCCCGCTCTCTCTCTGCCCCCCGCTCTCTCTCTGCCCCCCCGTTTTCTCTGCCCCCCGTTTTCTCTGCCCCCCGTTTTCTCTGCCCCCCGTTTTCTCTGCCCCCCGTTTTCTCTGCCCCCCGTTTCTCTGCCCCCCGTTCTCTCTGCCCCCCGTTCTCTCTGCCCCCCGTTCTCTCTGCCCCCCGTTCTCTCTGCCCCCCGTTCTCTCTGCCCCCCGTTCTCTCTGCCCCCCGCTCTCTGCCCCCCCGCTCTCTGCCCCCCCGCTCTCTGCCCCCCCGCTCTCTGCCCCCCGCTCTCTGCCCCCCCGCTCTCTGCCCCCCCGCTCTCTGCCCCCCGCTCTCTGCCCCCCCTGCTCTCTGCCCCCCCTGCTCTCTGCCCCCCCGCTCTCTGCCCCCCCGCTCTCTGCCCCCCCGCTCTCTGCCCCCCGCTCTCTCTGCCCCCCCCGCTCTCTCTGCCCCCCCCGCTCTCTCTGCCCCCCCCGCTCTCTCTGCCCCCCCCGCTCTCCTGCCCCCCCCCCGCTCTCCCTGCCCCCCCCCGCTCTCTCTGCCCCCCCCGCTCTCTCTGCCCCCCCGCTCTCTCTGCCCCCCCGCTCTCTCTGCCCCCCGCTCTCTCTGCCCCCCCGCTCTCTCTGCCCCCCCGCTCTCTCTGCCCCCTGCTCTCTCTGCCCCCCGCTCTCTCTGCCCCCCGCTCTCTCTGCCCCCCGCTCTCTCTGCCCCCCGCTCTCTCTGCCCCCCGCTCTCTCTGCCCCCCGCTCTCTCTGCCCCCGCTCTCTCTGCCCCCCGCTCTCTCTGCCCCCGCTCTCTCTGCCCCCCGCTCTCTCTGCCCCCCGCTCTCTCTGCCCCCCGCTCTCTCTGCCCCCCGCTCTCTCTGCCCCCCGCTCTCTCTGCCCCCCGCTCTCTCTGCCCCCCGCTCTCTCTGCCCCCCGCTCTCTCTGCCCCCCGCTCTCTCTGCCCCCCCGCTCTCTCTGCCCCCCGCTCTCTCTGCCCCCCGCTCTCTCTGCCCCCCGCTCTCTCTGCCCCCCCGCTCTCTCTGCCCCCCCGCTCTCTCTGCCCCCCCGCTCTCTCTGCCCCCCCGCTCTCTCTGCCCCCCCGCTCTCTCTGCCCCCCCGCTCTCTCTGCCCCCCCGCTCTCTCTGCCCCCCCGCTCTCTCTGCCCCCCCGCTCTCTCTGCCCCCCCCGCTCTCTCTGCCCCCCGCTCTCTCTGCCCCCCGCTCTCTCTGCCCCCCCGCTCTCTCTGCCCCCCCGCTCTCTCTGCCCCCCGCTCTCTCTGCCCCCCCGCTCTCTCTGCCCCCCCGCTCTCTCTGCCCCCCCGCTCTCTCTGCCCCCCCGCTCTCTCTGCCCCCCCGCTCTCTCTGCCCCCCCGCTCTCTCTGCCCCCCCGCTCTCTCTGCCCCCCCGCTCTCTCTGCCCCCCCGCTCTCTCTGCTCCCCCGCTCTCTCTGCCCCCCCGTTCTCTCTGCCCCCCGTTCTCTCTGCCCCCCCGTTCTCTCTGCCCCCCCGTTCTCTCTGCCACCCCCCGCACTCTCTGCCCCCCCCCCGCACTCTCTGCCCCCCCCGGTCTCTCTGCCCCCCCGCTCTCTCTCTGACCCCCGCCCCCCCCAGTCTGCCCCCCCCTCCCTCTCTTCCCCCCCTCCCTTTCAAGGGAGTGGTGAATATTGGGACCTATGGGTGAGTGGTTGAGTATTGGGTTCGGGAACCAGCCCTTCCCTGTGATGCCGTCCCCCCCCCACCCCTCAATCTCTACCCCCCTCCCTCTCCACCCCCCCCTCTAGCTGCACCTGCGCAGTTGGGGGTTATGCGTGTGGACAGGGCGGGGATGGGATAAAAGGAGCGAAAGAATAATAATATAATATCAGGGGGGGGTTAGTGTATGCATCTCCAAATATTTGTTTTACTGGAACATCACAATGATATAGTACTTTTAGATTGCAAATGGTGCTGCTTTGATTTTAGTCATTGGATTGTATTATGAACTTTGATTGCTATTAGAGTGAAGCATTGAAACACCTCCATTTCTAATGAAGAGTCTTTTCTAATGAAGGGACCTGAAATATTGACTGGCTTCTCTTTCCACCCATGCTGTTTGACTCGCTGAATTCTTCCAGGATTTCTATTATAGTGGCATTGAAACACATTTTACCACCTTAACACAATCATGTACCCATTGTCAATACATTTTTTTTTAGCTGGATGTTGGAAGTGAATTTAGGATTGTAATAACCCAATATTTGTAACTGGAGAATGGAAGGAAAAGAAAAAATAAATAAATGTTACATCATTTGAGTACTATTACTGTTCTAATTGTTGATTTGGGGCAAACTGTTAAGGTTAACTTAATACCACGTCCGTGTTAAGAATGGTCTTTAAAGACATTCCTAAAACATGCCTTTAAATCTAGTGTCACCAATTCTGATCTCTCAACTTGATAAGAATGAGAATTGTTTATATATTTAAAAAAAATATATATAATTTTGACGTCAAATGCTGTATCTCAAATCTTATCTGGCTTCCTACAGGTGGGTGTGGGTGTGAGTGTGTCAATCTCTTACAATATGAAGACTACAAACAACAATGGGCCAGTCTATACCTTGGCCTGCTCCACCATACAATGAGATCACAGCTGATCTGTTACCATGCGACACTTTACTGCAAAACGAGCTCCATGTTCTTTGATTAGTTTGAGCCTCCTCAGATTTGTTTCAGCCTCCATGAAAATTTGCTATCCTCTGGATGATGGTGTTTTTGCTCAACTCGCTCTTGAATGTTGTCCCCTTTATTATAAGATGCTGACCTTCGATTCCAGACATCCCGGCCTGTAAGAACTCATTGTGCTTCAATATACTCTCTCAGTTGGAAGTATATCTTTCCTTTTGTTAGCAGCCCAGATTACCAGATACAATCCTGCTGGGGCCTGCATAATTGGAGCAAGAAATCTCTTCTACTCTTGTAATCAAATCGTCGTGCAGTATGTAGGCCAATGTAAGATTTGATTTCTTAATTGTTTGCTGTAAATGCATGATTTTATAAATAAATAATAAATGCATCATTACTGCTTTCTAATCTGCCAGCACTGTTTTTAAAAACGCTGGAATTTTGGAAGGTGCATCTGCTGCTCTGTGATAACCACCTTCAAATCTCCAGGATGCAGATCATCTGATTTTGGAATTTATTGTCATTTTAATCTCATAATATTTTCTAATACTCATTTTTTACTGATGCTAATTTATTTGAGCTTTTCATTCATTTTACATCTGTCATTATCCTCTTTTGGGAGGGTTTCCTTATCTTCTAGGCAGTCATTTGCAAAATAATCAATTATTTAACTTTAGATTTTAGAGATACAGCATGGAAACAGGCCCTTCAGCCAACCTAGTCCGTGCCGACCAGCCATCACCTTTTACACTAGCGCTATCCTATACACTTGGGACACTTTACAATATTTGCCAAAGCCAATTAACCTACAAACCTGTACGTGTTTGGAGTGAGGGAGGAAACCAGAGCACCTGGAGAAAACTCATGAGGACACAGGGAGAAAGTACAAGCTGTACAATGAATGAATGAATGCTATTTATTGTCATTCAAACCTAGGCTTGAATGAAATATCATTACTACAGTTTTTTTTTTTACATTACAAAAAACCCCAAGACCCACACTTAACACAGTTTACATAAACATCCATCACAGTGAGTCTCCAACACCTCCTCACTGTGATGGAAGGCAAAGTCGTATCTCTTCCCTTTATTCTTCACCCGCGGTCCAGCAGTCCAACTGCAGCGTCTAGGCGAACTGGGGCTCCGGTGTTAAAGCCCCGGCGGACGATGGTAAGTCCTGTGGCCATTTAGCCACGCCGGGCGATGCCAGGCCCCGGCTCCGTGTCCTTCAAACCCCGCGGTTCAAGCAGTCCAACCCGCAGTCCAACTGCAGCGTCTAGGCGAACTGGGGCTCCGATGTTAAAGCCCCCGGCAGACGATGGTAAGTCCCGTGGCCGCTAACCCACGCCGGGCGATGTTAGGCCTCGCTCCGTGTCCTCCAAACCTCGCGATTCCAGCGGGAGAAGTCGCCGTTGCGGGAGCTCCGAAAAGCCCTCCCACCAGGACCTGGAGCTCCGATGTTCCTGTCCACCGGGCCCGCAGCCGGAGCTTCCGAAACTCCAAAGTCGGGTCGCAGCCGAGCGCCACCACAGCTCTCCCCGCTCCAAAGCCGGCCAGCTCCGCGATGTCAGGTCCCAGGCCGTGACTGGAGCCCTCAGGCTGGTCCCAGCCGGAGGCCGCCGCCAGCTCCACAATGTTAGGCCCAACCACATCGGAGATCCGACAGGGAAAAAGTCGGGTCCCCGTACAGGGAAGAGATTAACGGTTTCCCCAACATCCCCCCCCTCCACCCACCACATATACACAGCTAAAAAAATAAAAAAAACTAAGCTCAAGACATACATTTAACAAGACAAAAATTTAAAAAAAAGACGGACAACTGTAGTTGAGCCGCTGCCGTTAGGCGCCGCCACTCCCTCCCAAGACAACACCCGTAGTCAGGATTGAACCCAGGTCTCCGGTGCTGTAAGACAGAAACTCTGCCACTGTGCTGCCCTATTGCCTGCAGATCTGAAGTGATCTCAATGAATCTAAATTCTCTGCTATTCTCTTCTCCCAATTTCATTTTCCTGTATTAGTCAATGATTTCATAACAACAGCAGTTTAACAGAAAAAAAAAAGCACAGAGGCATCATGAGGGGTACTGCATTATTTCTTTAGGAAACCGAGACAATGGATTGTCTTGACGAAAGCTTCATGCATGTTGCAAATCCTTTGTCTATAATTGAAGAAGCTGCTTCCAGGACTAGACCCGCCAACTTACAAATAATTGTAATTGTATATTCTGTCAGCTACTATGACTAGTAAATTTAGTAGCTGGAAATGAAGAAAATGAAACTTATGAACTTCAATTTTAATGAGTAGTTATGTTGCATATGACACCAAAATGCTTCCCACATATATTTCACTGTTGGACAGAGCCTATACAGAATTTTAAAAGAGAAATCCTATCTGCAGTATTTCATGGAGAAATGGAGGTGAGGGGGGCAGAATTTAAAGAAGATTTGCAGAGAAAGATTTTTTTTACACTTTGGTGGGTGCTTAGAACGTACTGCCAGGGGTGGTGGTGCAAGCAGCTATGATAGTGGCGTTCAAGAGGCTTGTTGATAAGTGCATGGTTATGGAGCAATATGGATCACACACGCAGAGGAGATTAGTTTAGCTTCGCATCATGTTTGTCTTGGACATTGTGGGCTGAGTGATAGTCTTTGGTTGAGGACAGAATTGGTTCATTTGTGATAATTGCTGATTTAAATTGTCTTCGAACATTCACTATTGCGATTTGTAAGTGAAGAGCAGCCACTGTTAAAGGAGGGTCATTGAAACATCATTTGATTAGTACGGGTGTCAGGGGTTATGGGGGTATGGCAGGAGAATGTGGTTAGGAGGGAGAGATATATCAGCTATCTGATCTATCTGATTGATTGTCAGAGTAGACTTGATGGGCCGAATGGCCTAATTCTGCTCCTATCATTTATGACCTTATGAAACCTTATTTTGGCAAAAGTTACCTTCTTGGTGGAAGGAGAGAAGCTGGTATTTGGTGCAATCAGATGTTGTGTATTTGAACTTGATTTGAATCTCTGTTCAGACAGATTTTCACATTTTTATTTCCTTCATCAGTGTTTGACAGATTTGAAGATGAAATTTAAATATGATTTCTGCTTTGGGTTTCAAGAAATAATTTTCCACTGTGGGCACTTAATCCATAAGCTGCAAATTACCTTTCCTTAAGAACAGTTAGAAGAGGCAGCATATTGGCACTCAAAGTGTCGGTTCAGATTAATGTTAAAGTTTGAGTGAATTGAGGGAAATTACACGATTGTGTTAAAATAGTATTTATAGCAGGATATTCCACTGCAGAAAACATTTTTCTTAAGTATAATACATACTGTATTAAATTTTGTTTCTGATACACAATTTAGTTAATGTCTTTCCTGCATATGAAAGCTGAAATTATGGTCAGACGGTTTTACTGTGCTGTTTCACATCATGTGATCTGAACCTTTTTATGTCAACAAAAATGATTCTAGTTTCACCAACTTGAAGAAGGATTACATTACAAAAAAATAGTACTCATGCTTTTTTAAATCTTATACACCGACAAAGTTAGAGCTTTTGCTTCTATGCAGTTAAACGTAAGAAAACCATAGCCATTTTTCAAATATATTTAAAGAACTTTCATGCAAAACCATTGCAATATCTGGCAGAAAAAAGTCTAAATAATTCAGAAGCACTATCGGTGAACTTTATTAAACCAGGAGCATAGTGAGATATTAGAATAGCGTGGCTAGAGACAAAGTCAACAGATATATGGCAGTTGCTTGGATAAGAAAGCAAAAACTAACAATTTAGGCCAGAATAAAATTTCAAGTGTCTTTGAATTTGAAATAGTCAGTCAGTATTGGCTGAATTTTATTTTAGTTCAGAACAGGTCATTGGGCATTATTCATCCAAATGTAACCATGGATAAATACACAGAAAAGTTCACCTATGATTCACTATGTGAGCCATAGCCCTGTAGAAAAGGAAATTGGTTTTTGAAACATTCCTTGAATTAATGCCTCCAGATTACGCCTTTTCTGGAAGCTGGCGGCCAGCTTCTGGAGAAAGCAAGTAATGTGCCTGGAAAGGTCATTGATCTGAAATCATAATTCCCTCTCTTTTCAAATGCTGCCTGATCAGCTGTGTATTTACAATACACAGCAATTTTTTCCTTGTGTTTGAATAGTGTTTCTATGAAATATTTACCATAGTTTTTATTTTTTTCATTTTTATTTTTGTTATTATTAGAAGTACATTAAATTACAATCAATTACATTAATACACCACGTATATCTTATTACATTTAATGTACCCCTTCATTTTTTAAAGCTATTAAAAAAAAGGTTGAAATTGAGAAAATAGAGAAAGTGAAAGAAAATAGTGTTAGTGTAAAAGCGTGACGAAAGGAAAGAAGAAAGACCCTTTAGATGAGAAATTAGAGAAAGGAAATTAAGAGATAGACCCTAGAAAGAAAAAAGAGAAAGAAGAAAAAAGAGAAAGACAGATACTCTATTATAAACAAAAGGGATATACCAGCTCGCCACCTTCATCCCCCCTTTACCAAGTCCTGACATCGGTGCCTTTTTAAAGTACTGTTGCACCTTATGCTTGTAGTAATTCTATAAATGATGACCACGTCCTATAGAAGTGATCTGATTTGCCTGCCAGGAGGAGTCTTATCTCTTTCAGGTGTAATGTTTCAAACATATTTGAAATCCACATGTTTATTGTTGGAATAGGAGCATTTTTCCAGAATTTTAGAATAAGCTTTTTTCCAGTTATTAACCCGTAATCAAATAGGTTCTTTTGAAACACCTTTAGTTCAGGGCTACCTTCCGTTGTTCCAAAGATAATCCATTCTGCTTTTGGTATCAGTTTTATTTTAAATAGTTTTGTAAAGATTTCAAAAATTTCAATCCAAAATTTTTGAATATTTATACAAAAGACAAATGAATGCGCTATAGTAGCTTCTTGAGACTGACATTTATCACAGATAGGTGATACGTTGGGAAAAAGTTTACTTATTTTGTTTTTTGAGTAGTATGATCTGTGTAAAATTTTTAATTGAATTAAAGTGTGTCTTACATTAATCGAGCATTTGTGCACATTTAATAAATGTTCATCCCACCTCTCTTTACCATAGTTAATATGAATTGTTCTTTAATCAAGCGGGATTGATATATTATTGAGGATTTAGCTGAAGTTATGTCAATATCCTCTCACTTTACTCCAAGCACAAGCATTCACTCTTTCTGGTGGACACTGTCTTGATTTTCCAACAGCTTGCAGACAATCACGTGCCAAGCTGAAACTGTTCTCGTAGAATTTGGTCAATTTACCTTTTACTTTACCGTTTGCCCATTTTGTTGTTGTCTTGTCTGATCAGGATTCAGCCATTTCAAAGCCAACTATATTGCATTGAGGTTGGACTTGAATTTAGGCCAGACTGGGAAAAGGTGCTAGATTTTATGATGGGGGTCTTGCAGCTTTGTGATATTTGCATTTTCTTTAAATTCCAGATTGTCATTAATTGAATTTAAATTTCATACCAAGTGTTGGGATTTGAACTTGTATATCTGTTATTATTTTCTATGGATGACCTCTTGCTATGCATGCTGAATATATTTGGTCAAAAATCTAAAGCCTGTCTGCGGCTCTTCTTTGCTTATGTAGATCTTAAACTTGCTCTTGGTTTATTTTCTATTCTGAAAGTTTGTGATCCAAATCCTAGTTGATAGCAGTATGCATTATTGATCAAGGAAGGAGAAACATTTTTTTTTGTTCAAAAGTTAATGAGAATTGTTTTTAATCAGCCAAGGCAATATTGAACTGTAGATTATCAGCACATACATAATATGAAGCGTGTTAACTTCAGAGACAGTTTACTCTTTTCTGGGTGTTTGGCTGTCCACGCATGATCATTGCACATTTCCTAACTCTCCACGCCATCACATTTTAAGTTTTGTTCAAGCTTTACTCCCACTTCCTCTCATTGCTTGACCACTCCCATCACCACAATATCAGTAAGCTTCACTAGGTTTACAACCAAATCACTTGTTTGATATCGTTCCAATTATGGCTTTGGCTGTACCTTTCTTGTTGATTAATCTGTTGTTATCAGCCAATACAGCGTATGAACAGAGTTGTTGGGGAATAAAACCTACATTGTGTGATTGATGTGACTAAATCATCCTGATGTTTTAGCTGGTTCAATTGCCTGTTTTGAGGATGATATATTTGATGGGTTTGAGAATGTATAGAAACTTTTGCAACAGTCTTCAAGATACAAGGACCATGATGAGTCAAATTGTATTTACCTGGGCATACCTTTTTTATTTCACTAAGTGGAACCATTTATGTTTCTGAATGTGCTGGAGTAACTCAGCAGGTCAGGCAGCAAAATAGATAGGCAATGTTTCAGGTCGGGACCCTGCCCAAGAATCCAGCATCAGCAGTTCCTTGTCGATATAATTCTTAATTAAAAAAAAAAAATTCTATGGATGTACGGAAACTTAATTATTTCTTCTATGTAAAGCACTTTGGTTTCAACACGAGTTGATTTAAACGTGCTGTATAAATAAAATTGACTTACTTAAGTCAATTTTATTTATACAGCACGTTTAAATCAACCCGTGTTAAATGTGGTGGTTTTCTAATGGCAACAATTGCAAATAAATAAAATGTATCCATTCTTATTCAATCCAAATAGAATAATGCAAAAAGATTTGTAATGCATCTGTTTGTGGGGAAAGAACCAAGCTTATTGGAATATCAATAATTCAAAAACTGGACTGGTGGCTTATTGTTAGACAGAGACAGTATCCATTAAGTGTGCACAGTAGTTACAATAAGTGGAATTTATTAACTATTATTAATTAATTTGTTGTTATTTCAGAGAAGAATTTGTATCCAGATCTACAAGACCAGTAAAAGTACTTGCAAAGTGGCAAATGACAAGCTGATTGCTCAAGATTGCTCAAAGAGTTGTTTCTTCAGTGTTGCAATAGAATGTAGGCCTGGTTGATGTAGGATTTGTTTGAAAGCATCCCCATTTGAATCATGCAAATGCAACTCACCAGGTCTCCATGTTGCATCATTGTATGCTGGATTTGCAGTTAAGTAAATGCAAAATCAAGTTTATTTTGTCCACTTTCATGCGCTTTCAGATTTGCATTGCAATGTAGAAAGGTGGCTGCTGTCTTTGTGCAGTTGGTTCACTGTTGCAGTTATAACTTTGCAAAAGTTGCCTAATGTCAGTTTACTCCCTTGTCATGATGAGCTGAAGAAATAACTTGCCACAATTCCAGATACAAGGACATCAATATAGTAGTTACAAAAAACTCTGGTCGTGAGTTTATGATCCAATCATTTATTTTGGGGCTTTGTCTGCCTTCTCTGACCCTTTTTCACTCTTCTCGACTATCCCACAATCTATTCTTAAGGGGTTGGACAGGCTAGATACAGGAAGATTGTTCCCGATGTTGGGGAAGTCCAGAACAAGGGGTCACAGTTTAAGGATAAGGGGGAAGTCTTTTAGGACCGAGATGAGAAAAACATTTTTCACACAGAGAGTGGTGAATCTGTGGAATTCTCTGCCACAGAAGGTAGTTGAGGCCAGTTCATTGGCTATATTTAAGAGGGAGTTAGATGTGGCCCTTGTGGCTAAAGGGATCAGGGGGTATGGAGAGAAGGCAGGTACAGGATACTGAGTTGGATAATCAGCCATGATCATATTGAATGGCGGTGCAGGCTCGAAGGGCCGAATGGCCCACTCCTGCACCTATTTTCTCTGTTTCTATGTTTCTATTTCCTGGCTCCCCTTAATTTCCTGAGTTATATTTCCATGGGCAATGTATATATATTTTTGTCCAACAGATATTCCCATGGACTGGTACGGAGAAATAGCTGACCAATCAACTGCAGAGGATAACACAGCTGATACCAAAGCTGCTGTGCCAAAGGATTTTTGTTCCTCATAATTAGTCAGTCAAGTCAAGGCACATTTATTTATATAGCACATTTAAAAAACAACTCTCGTTGGCCAAAGTGCTTTACATTTCTTATAAGAATAGCACAAACAAAACAAACTACATAAATACATACATGTAGCCCTCACTCAGAGGACGTCAGGAAAGGCTTGGGAATATAGATAAGTCTTTAGTCTTGACTTAAAAGAGTCTATGGAGGGGGCAGTTCTGATGGGAAACGGGATGCTGTTCCACAGTCTAGGGGCTGCAACCGCAAAGGCACGGTCGCCCCAGAGCTTATGCCTAGACCGCGGGATATTCAGCAACCCTAATTCGGCCGATCTGAGGGGCCTGGAGGTGGGTGAGAAGACTTTTTATGTAGGTGGGGGCAAGCCCATTGAGGGCTTTGTAGACATGGAGGAGGATCTTGAAGTTTATATGGAACCGCACAGGGAGCCAGTGGAGAGAGGCCAGGATTGGGGTGATGTGGTCCCTTTTTTGGGTGCCCGTCAGGAGTCTCGCTTTGTACCAGTTGCAGGCGGGACAGGGAAGATTGGCTGATGCCAGTGTAAAGGGAGTTGCAGTGATCTAGGCGGGATGAGCCAGGATTTTGCCATGTGCCTTTTCATGCCTTTTTTGATGATTTCAGGAAGATAATGCCTATTTCACGATTGAGTGCCTAAATCAGCCTTTTTTTGCCATTTTAACGTAACTTACAAGAAAATTTACACCACCGGGACGAAACCCGGCTGCAAGTAGGTGTGAAGTGGTGATTGGAGAGGGGTGCATGGGAAAGGATTCAGTCTTTGCAGACTGGAGTCATGCTTTAAGTAGGTGTGAAGTGTTGGTTGGGGATGGGGTGTGGGGAATATGGATAGATAGATAGACATTTATTGTCACAAACACCAATTGGTGCAGTGAAATTTGACTTGCCATGCAGCACACAAATAAAGATTACATCAAAGAATTTAACAACATAAAAACATCCCCCCACAATGGTTCCCACTGTGGGGGAAGGCAGCAAAGTCCAGTCCCATCCCCAGTTCACCCATAGTCGGGGCCTATTGAGGCCTCTGCAGTCGCCGATACGGCAGCCCGATGCCTCAGGCCCTCTCACCGGATGATGAAGCTCCGGCGTCGGGTGAACACTCTCAGCGGCCCGGAGTGTCTGGAGCGGCCGCTCCCTCCCAGTAGACCGTGGCTCCCGAAGTCCACGAGCCGCGCTGGTCGATGCTCCGACTCTGGCGACCTCGTCGTGAGATCCCAGGCTCTGCGGTGTTTAGGGTTCAGCGCCGCCCACGGCTGGAAGCTCCGCAGACCGCTGACCGCTGACCGCAGCTTCGCGATGTTGGTGCCGGCTGTCATAGCACTCCAGAGCTTACTGCATGGCGACCCGGGTTAGGCAACGCCCGCTCCACGATGGTACTTCAGCGCTGTGCCGCCGCCGAAGCTGAAGTCCTGGCCGGTCCCGGCAGGAAAACGCCGCTCCAGTCTGCCCGTAGGCCGCGAGGAAGGGGCGAAGATACGGCTCGGAGAAAAGCCGCAACTCCGACCGGTAGGTACTGAGAAAATAGTTTCCCCCTAACCCCACCCCCCACCCCCCACATAAAAAGACTAAAGACCTCCAAACAAACACTTTCAACTAACTAAAAATAACAAAAAGGGTGAAAAAACTAACAGCTGCTGGCAGGGCAGCCATACTCGACGGCGCCCCAGGTGGTAAGAATATCAGGGTTAAGTTTCTGTTTATCGAACCTGCAGTAGAACTCGTTCAGGTTGTTGGTCAGCTGACGATTGTGCAAGGGGGGGGGGTTCCTCTTGTAGCTTGTGATTTCTTGCAAGCCCTTCCACACTGAAGAAGAGTCATTTGCTGAGAACTTGCTCAACTTCTCAGAGTACCTTTCCTTGGCAGCTCTGATTCCTCTTCTCAGCTTATACTTGGCCTGCCTGTAGAGGTCTGCATCCCCGCTCCTGTAGGATCTACCCCTGCAAGCGTCAAAATGCCTAAAGTCTAGTCAACGCCTTGTAAAAAATGGAACGATTTGGTGAGAGTGTACGGGAGTGATATATTCTCTACAGACAACTGTGTGCTGTTTTGCAAAGCATGTGAGAAAGCAGTGAATCGTGAGAAGAAATATTTCGTCTCCCAGCATGTACAGACACTAAACACAAGTCGGCGGCAGAGAAACTGAAGGTAGGAAATACGCAAGCTTGTCTCCTCACAACATTTACTGCTGGCTCCAGTCGCAAATCTGAGTTTTCGAGTGATCTGGGCAAAGCATTCATTGATGCTGGAATTCCACTGTGGAAATTGGAAAACCTCTCAGAGGATTTTTAGAGAAATACACAGAGGAACATATACCGAGCGAGTCATCATTACGGAAAATTATGTTGACAGAAACTTCAACATTGTTGTGCAGAAAATTAGAGATGACATTTCACGCAACAAAATATGGATCTCAATTGACAAGACAACCGATGCTGTGGGCAGATGTGTTGCCAATGTGGTCATCGGTACACTGGAGGCAGGTCAACCATCAAAGGAGTATTTCTTGACATCGGAAGTATTGGAGAAGTCAAAGAGCACAACTATTGCTCTGTTGTTTACATCTTCACTTGCTGTACTTTGTACTTAAAGTTCCTGGCGATGTAGGTAAAGACATACAAGGAAAATGTGAGAGAGTGATTTTAGCAAACAAAGATCTTGAAGAAATACAAAACATAGCTAAAGTTCTCAAAGGTAGTTGCAATGCACAAGATATCAAAGAACAAGGACAAAGGACATTTATTGTCACATACACCAATTGGCGTAGTGAAATTTGAGTTGCTATTGCAGCACACCAATAAAAATAAAACACAACATTAAACAATTTAACATTAAACATAAAAACATCCCCCCACAATGGTTCCCACTGTGAGGGAAGGCCGCAAAGTCGAGTCTTCTTCCTCTATGTTCACCCGTGGTCGGGGCCTATTTGAGGCCTCCGCAGTCGCCGCGACAGCGGCCCGATGTTTCAGGTCCTCTCGCCAGATGATGGAGCTCCTGCGTCGGAAGAACACTCTCAGTGGCCCGGAGTGTCTGGAACGGCCGCTTGCTGCCAGAGACCGCGGCTCCAGAAGTAGAGTTTGTACCTTGTTTCAGGTATGCCCGAGTGACCTTAGCTTGGGTAGAAAGAAGTTTTTCACAAGTGATGCATGTTCTGTCTGACAGACGGCATAGTTTAACACCAGATAATTTGATAAAAATGCTAGTAGTTATGTGCAACCAGGCAACTTTGGTAATTTAATGTAGTATACCTTTATATTATAATTTTTAACCATATTTTGGTGGTGGAAATAAATGCCTTTTCGTGCCTTTTTTGTAATTTTGTTATGCCTTTTTCCCTGCAGAGATTTTTAGCGCCTAAACATCCTGGCTCTACTCATAATTATAAATCTTTCCTATTCATTAAAGGCCAAGCCATTTTTTGACAAGATGAAAGGTAATTTAGGGAAATAGAGACATTGCCAAGCACATATAAAGTGCATTCAGAAAGTATCCAGACCCCTTCACTTTTTCCACATTTTGTTACGTTACAGCCATTTTAAAATGGATTAAATTCATTTTTTTATCATCAATCTACACACAATACCCCAGAATGAAGAAGCAAAAACAGGTGCTTAGAAATTTTTGCGAAGTAATTAAAAAGAAAGAACTGAAATATCACATTTACATAAGTATTCAGACCCTTTGCTATGACACTCAAAATTGAGCTTAGGTTCATCCTGTTTCCATTGATTATCCTTGAGATGTTTCTACAACTTGATTGGTGCACCAGTGGTAAATTACATTGATTGGACATGATTTGGAAAGGCACACACCTATCTATATAAGGTCCCACAGTTGACAGTGCATGTCAGAGCAAAAACCAAACCATGAAGACGAAGACCTCCGAGACAGGATTGTGTCGAGACACAGATCTGGGGAAGGGTATAAAACAATTTCTGCAGCATTGCAGGTCCTGAAGAGCACAGTGGCCTCTGTCATTCTTAAATGGAAGAACTTTGGAACCACCAGGACTCTTCATAGAGCTGGCCGCCCGGCCAAACTGAGCAATCGGGGAGAAGGACCTTGGTCAGGGAGGTGACCAAGAACCCGATGGTCACTCTGACAGAGTTCCTCTGTGGAGATGCGAGAACCTTCCAGAAGGACAACTATATCTGCAGCACTCCACCTATCAGGCCTTTATGGTAGAGTGGCCAGACGGAAGCCACTCCTCACATGGCACATGACAGCCCGCTTGGTGTTTGCCAAAAGGCACCTAAAGGACTCTCAGACCATGAGAAACAAGATTCTCTGGTCTGGTGAAACCAAGACTGAACTCTTTGGCCTGAATGCCAAGCGTCACGTCTGGAGGAAACCAGGCACCGTGGGGATGTTTTTCAGCGGCAAGAACTGGGAGAATAGTCAGGATCAAGGGAAAGATGAACGGAGCAAAGTACAGAGTGATCCTTGATGAAAACCTGCTCCAGAGCGTTCTGAACCTCAGACTGGGGCGGAGGTTCACCTTCTAACAGGACAACGACCCTAAGCACACAGCCAAGACAATGTAGGAGTGAGTGGCTTTGTGACAAGTCTGTGAATGTCCTTGAGTGGGCCAGCAGGAGCCCGGACTTGAACCTGATCGAACATCTCTGGAGGGACCTGAAAATAGCTGTGCATCGACACTCCCCATCCAACCTGACAGAGTTTGAGAGGATCTGCAGAGAAGAATGGGAGAAATTACCCAAATACAGGTGTGCCAAGCTTGTAACGTCATACCTAAGAAGATTTGAGGTTGTAATCGCTGCCAAAGGTGCCTCAATAAAGTACTGGGTAAAGGGTCTGAATACTTATGTAGATGTGATATTTCAGTTATTTATTTTTAATTACTTTGCAAAAAATTCTAAATACCTGTTTTTGCTTTTTTATTATGAGGTATTTGTAGATTGATGAGTAAAAATGTTTTTTAATCCATTTTAGAATAAGGCTATAACATAACAAAATGTGGAAAAAGTGAAGGGGTCTGAACACTTTCTGAATGCATTGTATACTATTTTTCAGTGCTGTTTGGGATCAGGCAAACTAAATGCAAATTGGTAAATCTGACTGTCCAAATTGGTAATTATCTTGATGTGTTTTGATCTATCAGAAACTCACTGGCATTAAAGTATACCTGCCATGGTTTAACATGAATTGTTCCTTGTACTTGAATTGAGGGAGACAGTAAATAGTATATTTTATAAAACAAAAATGTTGCTAATGAAGATGATTGATTTGAGAACTAGCAGCCAAGAGGTTACACCCTATGGGTGTGTCATTGCATTTGAAAACAAAAGCAATACTAATTATTTATAAATGGAGCATTTATGTTCTTGCCCCTTGGCTTTGATTATTGTTACTGCCAACTTTTTTGTTGTTGACAATGAGCGAAAGCAGCTGCGTGCATTATTGGATCATGCAGGCTGTCAGCAACGTGCAGTTCACCATGAGTGATAAAAAACAAACTCAGATACGATGTGTTCAGACTGTGTAGTGTGTTACATTTAAGTTATTTTTACCCATTGACCTTTTAAGTTCAGTAGAAAGCTTGCCAATTTGACAATTTTGTTCACATATTTTAAAAAAATTCAAGAGTTCAATCTACAAAACAGCATTTGTAAAATGGGTCTGAACAAGGGTCTCGACCCAAATCATCACCCATTTCTGCTCTCCAGAGATGCTGCCTGTCCTGCTGAGTTACTCCAGCTTTTTGTGTCTATCTTCGGTTTAAACCAGCATCTGCAGCTCCTTCTTACACATTTGTAAAACAACATCTGGAATAATGGAAGGTGGACAAAAATGCTGGAGAAACTCAGCGGGTGAGGCAGCATCTACGGAGCGAAGGAAATTGGCAACGTTTCGGCCTCACTCTGGCCATGGAGGAGGCCCAGGACAGAAAGGTCGGATTCGGAATTGGAGGGGGAGTTGAAGTGTTGAGCCACCGGGAGATCAGGTTGGTTATATTGTGTAAGAACTATGCCAATTCAATAGACAATAGGTGCAGGAGTAGGCCATTCGGCCCTTCGAGCCAGCACCGCCATTTAATGTGATCGTGGCTGATCATCCACAATCAGTACCCTGTTCCTGCCTTCTCACCATATCCCCTGACTCTGCTATCTTGTAGAGCTCTATCTAACTCTCTTTTGAAAGCATCCAGAGAATTGGCCTCCACTGCCTTCTGAGGCAGAGAATTCCACAGATTCACAACTGTGGGTGAAAAAGTATTTCCTCATCTCCGTTCTAAATGGCCTACCCCTTATTCTTAAACTGTCGCCCCTGATTCTAGACTGCCCCAACATCGGGAACATGTTTCCTGCCTCTAGCATTTCCAATCCCTTAATAATCTTGTATGTTTCAATAAGATACCCTCTCATCCTTCTAAATTCCTGAGTATACAAGCCCAGCTGCTCCATTCTATCAACATATGACAGTCCCGCTGTCAAAGTTTGTCTCTTAAAAAGCAGACAGCAACAAAATTGTTAAAGGTAAACCAAGGCAATCTTTAATCGATTCGTCAAATGGGAGTGATGAGATCTACAAAGAGCACACACGTTGCTCAGTGCTTCTCGGGCTCCACTCACAGAACAAAGGAAAGTTAGTGCAATTATACATTTTTCTTATCAGTAAAACACTCCTACCAAGTCAGAATATGGCATGATTGAAAGATTCTATTGCCTTTCAGAATATAGCAAAAGCTGGGTCCAAATCAAGCTCATCCAATAACAAGTTATTACTTATCTCTGGAGCATCAACTATTTCTTCAATCTTGGCTTCTTTATGGCCTTGAAAGAAGCACATGTTATTACGCAGGTTTCTATCTTAATGTCTTTACTAAAAAGACAACCTGTCCTCCATATTGTGTTCCATATAATTTGCAGTCATTCAGACTTGGCACCGAGCTATTTTTTTGTTCTACTAGACCATGCTTTTGTAAAAGAACGACTCCATTTTGTAAACTATATTACATTTCATTATTAGCTCTTTCACCGCCATCCCGGGAATTAACCTCGTGAACCTCCGTTGCACTCCCTCATTAGCAAGAATGTCCTTCCTCAAATTTGGAGACCAAAACTGCACAAAATACTCCAGGTGTGGTCTCACTTGGGCCCTGTACAACTGCAGAAGGACCTCTTTGCTCCTATACTCAACTCCTCTTGTTATGAAGGCCAACATGCCATTAGCTTTCTTCACTGCCTGCTGTACCTGCTTGCTTAATTTAAGTGACTGATGAACAAGGACTTGCATATCTTGTTGTACTTCCCTTTTCCCAACTTTACACCATTCAGATAATAATCTGCCTTCCTGTTTTTGCCACCAAAGTGGATAACCTCACATTTATCCACATTAAACGGCATCTGCCTTGCATCTGCCCACTAACCCAACCTGTCCAAGTCGCCCTGCTCCTCATAGCATCCTCCTCACAGTTCACACTGCCACCCAGCTTTGTGTCATCTGCAAATTTGTTAAAGTTACTTTAATCCCTTCATCTAAATCATTGTAAATAGCTGCTGTCCCAGCACCAAGCCTTGCGATACCCCACTAGTCTCTACCTGACAGTCTGAAAGGGACCTGTTAATCCCTACTCTTTGGTTCCTGTCTGCCAACCAATTTTCTATCCATGTCAGTACCCTACCCCCAATACCATATACTCTAATTTTGACCACTAATCTCCTCTGTGGGGCCTTATCAAATGCTTTCTGAAAGTCCAGGTACACTACATCCACTGGCTCTCCCCTTGTCCATTTTCGTAGTTACATTCTCAAAAAATTCCAGAAGATTAGTCAAGCATGATTTCCCCTTCGTAAATCCATGCTGACTCGGACCGATCCTGTTACTGCTATCCAAATGTGCTGCTATTTTGGAAGATTCTGGAAATCTGAAATGAAAACATAAAATCCTGGAAATGCTAAGCAGCATTCTTGAAGAGGGTAAGAAACAGTTAATGTTTCAGGTGTATGTCATTATGATCAATTATGTTCAGGTGGTAGACAAAAATGCTGGAGAAACTCAGCCGGTGAGGCAGCATCTATGGAGCGAAGGAATAGGTGACATTTTGGGTCGAGACCCTTCTTCAGACTGATGTGGGTATGGGGGGGGGGGGCGGGAAGAAGAAAGGAAGAGGCAGAGACAGTAGGCTGTGCGAGAGCTAGGAAGAGGAGGGGAAGGAGGGAGAAAGCAAGGACTACCTGAAATTGGAGAAGTCAATGTTCATACCACTGGGGTGTAAACTACCCAAGTGAAATTGCAGCACCTCGTATTTCGCTTGGGTAGTTTACACTCCAGCAGTATGAACATTGACTTCTCCAATTTCAGGTAGTCCTTGCTTTCTCCCTCCTTCCCCTTCCCAGCTCTCCCACAGCCTACTGTCTCTGCCTCTTCCTTTCTTCTTCCCCCCTCCCCCCCCCCCCACTTCCACATCAGTCTGAAGAAGGGTCTCGACCCGAAACGTCGCATATTCCTTTGCTCCATAGATGCTGCCTCACCCGCTGTGTTTCTCCAGCATTTTTGTCTACCTTTGATTTTTTCAGCATCTGCAGTTCTTTCTTAAAAATTATGTTCAGGTGGTTCTGCACAACTAAAATTTATAATAGCACCTTGAGCTCAAATTAGATCACTGTCTTGCACATTGCTAACCGAGCTGTTATATTCTGCTATACGTGGCAAAATCAATTTTCATTCCAGAATATTCATAAACTGAATAGAAAGCTAATTAATACCTGGGATTTAAACATTTTACTGGATTAAACTGAGAATCACCCAGTCACTACCCACAGATATAAGGCATTTTACAAAGATATTTGATTTTGTGGGGCTACTAAATTCATGTGCCTGAGAGTGCACAAATTGGGTGCTTTCTGAGGCATATAACAAAACTAAAGTGGGAGAGTAATATAATAATATCACTCCCATTTCAGATAATGATATAATAGTGATTAATGGGAAACAAATTTCAGAGCAGTCAATTAGAGTTAAATCTAGTTTTTGGTTAATCTTAAATGTATTGTATTTTGTTCTAACGTCGTTGCCCTATTACTCTGTTGGCTTTACTAACAAAATAAAGTATCCTTTGTGCTTCATTTGCCACCACCTTATGTATTCATTTTTGAAATCTTCACTGCCTGTTCGCTAACATTTTTGTCCATTTTTCTGACTTGATTACTTTCCTCAAATGTACGACTTAACATTTAAGTGATTTGAATTAGTTACTACTTTTCTGCTCACCTGACAAATTGGTTTATATTGTCCTGCATCTTGCAACTTGCATTCTTTTTTTCAGTTTTCATCGTTTTAGTGTAACTCAGCGAGTCAGGCTGCATCTCTGGAGCACATTGATAGATGACGTTTTGGGTTAGCACCCTTCAGACTGATTGTGGGGGGGGGGGGAGCTGGAAAAGTGGTGGGGGCAGGACACCACCTGGTAAATTAAAGGAGGATACAGGTGGGGGGCAGGGGGGGGGGAACGTTGATTGGCAGATGTTTGAACAAAGGGTAGTGATCAAAAAAGCAAAACATTGAGAGATAAGGATAGAAGAGGATGCAAATTATGAAATCGTAATGGGCCTGTCCCACTTAGGCGATCTTTCAGGCAATTACAGGCGACTCGGCTGTTGCCGGGGTGTCGCCTGTATGGTCTCCTCAATCGCCCAAAGAGTCGTACTTTTTTTCTGGTCGTCGCTGGATTTTGAAATGTTCAAAACTTTTCGGCGACAGTCGGCGCCTGTGGGCTTGACGTCAACGATCGTAGCCTGACGTAGGTGCTGTCACCAGGATGATGTAGGTTGTCGCCAGGATTATGTAGGTTGCCGCCGGTGCTGACTTCAGTGAATTCCATTGGCGACTACCTACATCAACCAGCGACAGGTACCGGCGACTGAATTGTCTTAAGTTGTCTTCAATTGTCGCCGACAGAGTCGTACCTAGTTGTAGCTTGTCGCGGGTGGACGTAGGTGTGGTCGTAGGTGGACGTCCTAATGGGTCGCCGGTTGTCGGTAGCTTGACGTCTACTAGGTGGTAGGTTGTTGTAGACATTGTTGTAGGGGGGTCCAGTCGCCGTTTTTTCGGTGACCTGCTACGACTATGACAGTCGCTGGCAGTCACCGAAAAAATCGCCTAAGTGGGACAGACCCATAAGTTATCTGTAAGTTAGTTGCCTAAAATTGAAGAATTCAATGTTCATACCATTAGGTTGTAAGTTACCCAATGATAATCTAATGGTATAAACATTGAGAAAAAAGACACACAGTGCTGGAGTAACTCGGCATGCCAGGCAGCATCTCTGGAAAAAATGGATAGATGATGTTTTGGGTTCTGCCCTGAAAATAATTTTTCATTCAGAATATTCATGAATTGAATAGAAAGTCTGGTACCTGCAGATTTAAACATTTACAAGATTAAACTAATAGCAAATTATATCGTAGATCAGTAAACTAGGCCTTTCCCAGTTGAGAACTTTGGGATTCTTGTTTATTTTTGATCCTTATTCATAATCATACTAAATCTAACTGAATTACGAGCCCTGCCACATTCTTCTTCTTCCAATAATGCTCCTTCCACTTTTCCTGCTTCGCTCTTCAAAGTAAGCATTAAACTCTACTTTTACCCACCCTTTCCTTTGAGTGCTACTTAATAGTTTAAACAATTCTCCTGAATGTAATTCTGTGGCCATTTATTTTTGTTCATTGATTTTATCTCTCTTAATAGTGTTAAGTAATGGAAATCTCCCATTACTGCTCCATTATTTTAGTACTGTCATAAACTTGCCTACATTTTTGGAATTTAAAAAAGTCTCAGTAACAGTAATCTTCAAAACCATAGATTGTCTTAAAACCCATCTGATTCAGTGATCTCTCATTCATCCCCACCCAATAAGTCTTAACTAAAGAAGCAACATTAGAACATTTCTAATCCAAATCCATGTGTAGCTTGAAAAGACCTTTGATCATGATTGCCTACAATTTACTTGCTTTAAAGGTCTGTCTCACTGTGCGAGTTGGCCCATGAGTGACCCCGAGTTTAAAACAAATTTAACCCGTGGTAATCACATACAATTAACGTAGCGGGAACGTCGGAACTCGTGGACGCAACTTAGCGACTCTTGGCGCTAACGGGGAGGTACACGTGAAACTTGTTAACTCTTGCAAAAGTTCAAACATGTTTGAACTTTTCCACGAGTAAAATGTACTCTTGAGGTTAAAATTTGAAACATTTTAAACTCGTTGTAAGAACGTAGTGGCCCGTGCGTTTAACTTTGTGACTCGTGAGTCTACCGTGGGAACTCTTTTTAGAAACAATAATCAGGGACAGAAATATCAGTTACTTAGACTTTTTAAAGACAAATTCTGCTTAACAAAGTTAAGTAAGTTATTGATAAGGTGACAGAGTGGGTAGAAAAGAAAAAATTGCTTTAAGTTTATATATAAATTTTGTGTATTTGGGACTGAGCTCACAACCTTAAGACAAACCAGTATTGAGGAACAGCGTGAGAACATTTTATGACACTTCATGGCAGCCTAATCTGAGGTTTGCCAGTCACGTCCAGAAGCCATCTCTACCAGTGCTGTTGAAGAAGACAGGGTTGTGTTCACCTCTCCTGCACCCCTGTTCCGTAGGACAACACCAACTCTTTCATTATGCGGATGTTAAAGGCTGGGTTTTATTGTCAAGCCATGATGCCAGATTCCCGATCTCTTTACTGAACTTTACTGAATCAAAGGGTTCTATAGGAGGTGCTGCCTCAAAAAGGCAGCCAGCATTGTCATGGACCCACACTACCCTGGCCATGCTCTCATTTCATTCCTGCTGAGCAGAAGGTATAAGAATCTGAAAACCATGACCTCCAGGTTCAAGAACAGCTTCTTCCCAACAACCATCGGGCTTTTGAACGCAACAAATGCTAACTAAACTATGAACTACAAACTGCCTTGTTTGCACTAAGGACTTTGGGATTTTTGCAATAATACTGGATTTTTTAACATATATTTTCTTTGTTTAGTATATTATCTATGAGTATTGTGTTTACTGGCCTGTTTTGCTGCTGCAACTGGGAACTCTTTAACTCAGAGGGCAGGCAGCATCTCTGGAGAGAAGGAATGGGTGATGGGATGACATTTCCAAATTGGGGGGTGGGGGTGGAGGAGAGAGGGTGGAGAGTGGAGGGAGAGGGAGGGGAGACAGATGGGGGTGGCTTCATTCACTGGCTGCGGGTGCCTGTCACTGAAACAGGTAGGTGAGATTTCACATCCACCTTGTGTGTGTGTCTCTCTCTACCTCCCTCCCTCTCACACAGGCTGAGAGACTCTGCCTCTGTGAGTGTACGTCCCTTTCTCCCCCTCTCCCTGGGCTCTATACGCTCATTGTTTCCTATGAGAGACTTTGAAAAATAAGAATCACATTTCACACATTGATTTTATGACTTTTAATTCTTAACATGACCATAATCACAATCTTTTACACCACCCATCACCACTCAGTTATACAGAGCTGCAGCCTGCTGCGTTAGCTGCTTTGCAATCTGAATATGGAGACGGCCGTCTTAGTGGAGCAGATTCACCATTTGATGAAGGGACAGACCTGGGAGATTAGTTCCGTTATCCCTCTGATGCACGGAGCGGGCGATGCCTTGCCGGGTCGCCGCTCCGGAGTGCTGTGACCGCCGACCACCAACATCAAGCAGCCGCGGTCTGCGGTTTGTGGTCTGCGGTCTGAGGGCGGCGCTGGGTCGAAAAACCGCGGAGTCAGAGTCGAAGCTCCAACCTGGACTCCAATAGCCTTCTTGCAAACATTTTCTCCAAATGAGCCAATTTAAACAAGGCAGGCTTTTTATAGTATGTAAAAAAAAAAGCATGACATTTTTTTAACATGTGATGATTTTTAAACACTTCGATATACATTGTTGCCTCAAGATTAACGGGAGAGGAACTTGGTACACTCGGGAGACGAACTTGGAACATCGCAGAAATTAGAAGTAAACGGGAAACTTAGACATACCCGTGGGAACTCGGTTAAACTCGGGATCATAAACTTGTAGTATCGTACGCAACCACGAGTCTTTCACTCGGGGTCACTCGTGGGTCAACTCGCACAGTGAGACAGCCCTTTAAGTAACAAACTTAAAATGGAGAGAAATGATTATGTTCTGGATATTCATAACTTCAAATTGCTATTATTATTCCTAGCTTTCAAAAAATGGTTTCAAATCAAATAGGTTTTATGGTTGATTTGTTTATGATTTCCTTTTATTATTTTCACATGCGAGAAAGAGGAAAATATGTGTAAAAGTATTTGTTTAGTTGACCCAGCTAATTGAAAGACAGGCATGTGGAGGAGCACAAACTGCAGTAGTGCATTTCAAGTGGCAAATTAAGTTGCATTTTAAGTCCAAAAAGTGCATTTTAAAGTGGCACATTTTCCAACATGCCACTCAGAAATAATTGGACATATTCCCCAAGAAGAAGATGTTGTGAGAAAGAGCGGGACTTGTTGAGTGTTCAGAAAAGGAATGGCATCTGAAGGTAAAGCTGCCTTTGCATTGTAAGCAGGAAAAAACCCCATTCATGTTTAGTACCAGTCAGCTCAGCATTGCTTAAATTTGTGGACTCTTATCCAGAAACATTAATTGAAATCCCACCATCTCAAGTGGATAGAGATAACCTGAAACCACCAGATTGTGAAAAATACCCACTTGATTCTTGTGTGTTCATTTAGGAAGGAGAGCTGCTATCATTATCTGTAAGATAGACATAAAATGCTGGAGTAACTCAGCGGGTCAAGCAGGTGACGTTTTGGGTCGAAACCCTTAAGACATTCAAAGGTATTTTTGAAGCTACATCTAAACTTAGATTAGAAATCCTCTAATGTTACTCTTTTATTTAAGACTTGAGTCTGAAGAAGGGTTTCGACCCAAAATGTCACCTATTCCTTTTGTCCAGAGATGCTGCCTGACCTGCTAAGTTATCTTCAGTGTAAACCAGCATCTGTAGTTTCTACCTACACATGCTATCACTATCATGTCTGGCTTGTATGTGATTCCTTGCTCACCAGTGTGTTCGACTCTTAACTTTCTCTTAAGTGCAGATCCAATAAGGAAATACCTCATCAAAGCAGTTGGGGGAATTCAAGTTTAATTAGTTGAATACATCTCCTATTCAAATTAGCTTTCAAAGCTAATTTTGAGCAGTGATGTCATCAACTAACAGATTTCCATAAAAACCTAACTGGTTCACAATTATCCTATAGAAAAGTAAAATCTACTGCCCTTTGTCCAAAATCAGGGAAATGTTTAAAAATAATCTTCAATTTGCACAAGATGAATCAAGAGTTAGAATGTGGGGCTCTCCTTAAAAGACTCAAAAGAGATTTTGATATATGTAAGCCAATTACAAATTCTTGATTAAGTTGTATTTATTGACAGGGATTAAGAAAGTTAATATCTGCATAATTTTCCTTGTAATCATATGCAATAGAAAATCCTCTAGAGTCAGTGTAGGACAGAATTTTCCAAGCAGATGCTGTGAAAAAAATACTTTGGATATCAATAATTATATGTATTTGTCATATTTGCTTTCACATTGCTTTTGACTGTTGCATTTCCTTGGGTAAATGGGTTGAAACTTTTGTGGAGCTTGGTAGTGTGAATATTGTATGACCCCTGGCTGCTGATGTAGCTTTGTGCCCTTTTTGTAGTTTAGTAAATCCAAGCAGTTTGTCATCAAATACTATAAATTTATTTTAACTTGGACTACAACATTTTGCTAATTCATATTGAATTATGTTTGTTCATTGGTGTGTAAGAGATTTGTTGTGGTGCAACAAGGCTGCCTGACAATTTTAATGGAATTTTTTGAGGACCGTTTTTGTGGACATAAGTGGGAACCAATGGAGGTTATTTAGCAGGGCTTATTTTAAGAAGTGCTGTAAAGTTCCTTATGGGTCTGTCCCACTTAGGCGATTTTTTGGGTGACTACAGGCGACTGCCGCAAAATTTTCAACATGTTGAAATTTTTTTGCCGACTGGCGACAATTTTTGTTGTCGTAGGTTCTGTCGCCAGGTGTTGCAAGTGAATTCCATTAAAACTAATCCCTGCCAATCACCTAAAGAGTCGCCTAAGTGGGACAGGCTCTTTACTCTAAGAACTTGTGGTTATGAATGATAAATTAACATGAATAAAAAGGCAACAATAGCAAGAGAATGTAAAATGCTGCCTGACTTGCTGAATTCCTCCAACTCTTTTTTTCCCTCATACAAAGGTTAGTTTGGTTTGGCCAATGATATTACAGTGAATAGGGACCACAAAGATTAGTGCTTGATTCTCATCAAATTATAATTTCAGTTATGTTGCAAGTAAAGGAGCAGAACACAATATACCAAGTATGTTGAGTGGAGGCTTGGTCAGAAAGTGAACTGTGAAGAGGATAAAGAGTTTGTCAAGGAGGGTTTGAGTGGATAAGTAGGTTGCAGATATAGTGTCAAGTGAAAAAAATGTGTTAGTCATCAGAGCAGGCAGAATAGAGAACAAATTAAACGGTAAGGAACTACAAAATGTTGAACAGAAATCTGAATGTTGATACATGATAAACAGTAAATTTGCAGGTTGAGTATGCAATTTGTATATATTATGCGAGGCCGGATATATATATATATATATATATATATGTATGTGTGTGTTAATTGGTGTGAAAATGGTTATCTTCAAAGAGTAGTTGAACATCAAAGAATACGGTATTTTCATTTGAGATTTCAAAAGGCATTGACTGAGGGTGGTGCAGTGGTAGAGTTGTTGCCTAATAGTACCAGACATCTAAGTTCGATCCTGACCACGGGTGCAGTATGTACGGAGTTTGCACATTCTCCTTGTGACTGTGTGGGATTTCTCTGGTGCTCCCGTCTGCACTGTATTTCCAAAGTCTAAAGAGTAGATGCTGAGGGGGAGGTGGTAGTGTAGATGGTGGGGAAGATGCTGGTCAATCATAAAAGATGAAATAGCGGCACATTTGGATAGCAGTAACAGGACTGGTCCGAGTCAGCATGGATTTACGAAGGGGAAATCATGCTTGACTAATCTTCTGGAATTTTTTGAGGATGTAACTCGGAAAATGGACAAGGGAAAGCCAGTGGATGTAGCGTATCTGGTCTTTCAGAAAGCATTTGATAAGGTCCCACATAGGAGATTAGTGGGCAAAATTAGGGCACAGGGTATTGGGGGTTGAGTGCTGACATGGATAGAAAATTGGTTGGCAGACAGGAAACAGAGTAGGGATTAACGGGTCCCTTTCAGAATGGCAGGCAGTGACTAGTGGGGTACCGCAAGGCTTGGTGCTGGGACCGCAGCTATTTATAATATATATCAATGATTTAGATCAGGGGTCGGCAACCTTGTTCTGCATAGGGGCCGGGACGCATATCTGTGAGCGGATGGTGGGCCACATCAATCACGTGTACCCATGGATCCCGCCCCGGATGGCAGGCATCAAATCACGTGTTCACAGAAGGTAGACAAAAATGCTGGAGAAATTCAGCGGGTGAGGCAGCCTCATGCAATCCTTGCATGTCTCACCCGCTGAGTCTCTCCAGCATTTTTCCAGCATCTGCAGTTCTTTCTTAAACGTTTTCACAGAAGGTGCGCGGCCGTGCCGGCGGCTTTGCGCAGGATGCGGCACAGGCAAAGTTCGACTGCGCTCGGGGAAGCACTCGGCCGCACTCGGGGAGGCGCTCGGCGGGCCGGATGATTACGGGGAAAAAATCCGCCTGCGGGCCGGATGATTTCAGGTTACGGGCCGCATTCGGCCCGGGGGCCGTAGGTTGCCGACCGCTGATTTAGATGAAGGGATTCAAAATAACACTAGCAAATTTGCAGATGACACATAGCTAGGTGGCCGTGAGAACTGCGAGGAGGATGCTATGAGAATGCAGGGTGACTTGGACAGGTTGGGTGAGTGGGCAGATGCATGGTAGATGCAGTTTAATGTGGATAAATGTGAGGTTATCCACTTTGGTAGCAAAAACAGGAAGGCAGATTATTATCTAAATGGTGTCAAGTTGGGAAAAAGGGAAGTCGAACGGAATCTGGGGGGTCCTAGTTCATCAGTCAATGAAAGTAAGCATGCAAGTACAGCAGGCAGTGAAGAAAGCGAATGGTGTGTTGGCCATAACAAGAGGAGTTGAGTATAGGAGCAAAGAGGTCCTCCTGCAGTTGTACAGGGCCCTAGTGAGACCACACCTGGAGTATTGAGTGCAGTTTTGCCTCCAAATTTGAGGAAGGACATTCTTGCTATTGAGGGAGTGCAGCATAGGATCACAAGGCTAATTCCCTGGATGGCGGGACTGTCGTATGCTGAGAGAATGGAGTGGCTGGGCTTGTATACTCTGGAATTTAGAAGGATGAGTGGAGATCTTATTGAAACATATAAAATTATTAAGGGTTTGGACACGCTAGAGGCAGGAAACATGTTCCCGATGTTGGGGGAGTCCAGAACCAGGGGCCACACTTTAAGAATAAGGGGTAAGCCATTTAGAACAGAGATGAGGAAATACCTTTTCACACAGAGAGTTGTGAGTCTGTGGAATTCTCTGCCTCAGAGGGCGGTGGAGGCCGGTTCTCTAGATACTTTCAAGAGAGAGCTCGATAGGGCTCTTAAAGATAGCGGAGTCAGGGGATATGGGGAGAAGGCGGGAATGGGGTACTGATTGTGGATGATCAGCCATGATCACATTGAATGGCGGTGCGGGCTCGAAGGGCCGAATGGCCTACTCCTGCACCTATTTTCTATGTTGAGAGATTGTTGACGGACTGGAGAGTAATATTTGAGGAAAAGTCTTAGAAGCTGAGTCAACCTTTTATAGCAAAGTTGTGAGGTTATTTTACTGGGATTGTAAAATTGTAAAATAATTACAAATCTCACCCCAAAAGTACTATCGGTGTTGATTGCTTTAGTATACTTGGGGCTAACATTGATGAATGAATTTGTAAGGTACTCAAAGATGCTGGGATTAAACAAGGTCATAGCATCAGCACAGCACATAATTCTCAGACAATTTCGCCATCTCCAACGGGATCCCATGACCAGCCACATCTTGCCATCTCCACCCCTTTCCGCATTCCGCAGAGATCATTCCCTACGCAACTGCCTGGTCAACTTGTTCCTTCCCACCCAAAGCACCCCCTCCCCAGATACTTTCCCCTGCAACCACAGGAGATGCAACACTTGTCCCTATATCTCCCCCCTCGACTCCATCCAAGGACCCCAACATTCTTTTCAGGTGAGGCAGAGGTTCATTTGCACCTCCCTCAAACTTATCTTCTGTATCCACTGTTCAAGGTGTGGACTTCTATCTGTCGGTGAGACCAAGCGGAGACTCGGCGATCGTTTCGCTGAACACCTCTGCTCACTTTGCCTGAACCTACCAAATCTCCCGGTTGCTCAACACTTTAACTCCCCCTCTCATTCCATCACTGACCATTCTGTCCTGGGCCTCCTCCATTGTCAGAGTGAACCCATTGCAAATTGGAGGAACAGCACCTCATATTCCACGGGCAGCTTACACCCCAGTTGTATGAACATTGACTTCTCTAACTTCAAGTAACCTTTGCTATCCCTCCCTCTCCATCTCTCCCCCTTCCCAGTTCTCCTACCAGTCTGACTATCTCCGACTACATTTTATCTGTTTGCTTTTTTGTTACCTTCTCCCAGCTAACATTGATCTATTCCACATTTTCCTTGAACACCACCCCTTTGTCCTGTTTTCACACCTTACACTTCCTTATCTATATATCTTCCTCTCCTCTGACATCAGTCTGAAGAAGGGTCTTGACCTGAAACGTCACCCATTCCTTCTCCCCAGAGATGCTGCCTGTCCCGCTGAGTTACTCCAGCATTTTGTGTCTATCTTGTATTTATGCTTCATTAGTTTCTTACTTTTCCTTCTCTTTACACCTGGAAGACTCGTACTACCAAACTTCAATTCTGATAAACGTTCATCATACTGGAGTATTAACCACAGCTTTACTTTCCACAAGTACTGTCTGACCTCAATATCCAGTATTTAATTTTTATATTAAATTTCAGTAATGGTACCCTTGGCAGAAGAATTTTGTTTCTTCTGAAATATATTGTGAAATGGCAAAATGCTAGGCCAACAGATGCATGAAAATCTTCCTGAAGATCGATAGAGTATTTTAGTCATTTAAATAAAGTTGCTATAATCTTTATCTTTAATGGGAAACTAACAGAAAAGTACTGTATTAATAAAGTATAATTCTTTCATTTATTGGGGGACTTCAATCTAAAAGAATTGGAAAAATCAAATTGACAAAGGCAGTGTAAATGCGAAGTTCTTGGTGTTTTAGAGCAGTGCTTCTTAAATTATTTCTGTGTTATTCACCCTTGAGTCTTTATCACAAAATCTCATTCACCCTCGACTAAATGTTCTTATGTTTTTTGGTAATTTTCGTCTTATTGAGTATAATTTTATGTATAATTTATTTTGTCACATGAGCAAAAAACATAAATTAACTCATTCACCCCAAAATAATTTCATTCATCCTTGGGTGAACCATTCACCAGTTTGGGGAAGAAGGGTCTCGACCCGAAACGTTGCCTATTTCCTCCGCTCCGTAGATGCTGCCTCACTCGCTGAGTTTCTCCGGCATTTTTGTCTACCACCAGTTTAAGAAGCACTGTTTTAGAGAGAGTTTATTAGAACAACAACCAGAGCACAGGATATAGCAGTTTTAATAGTTGGTATTGGTTTAATATTGTCATGTGTGCAGAGTTAAAATGGAAAGACTGTTTGTATGCTATCCAGGTAGTTCTTACCATACTTGAGTACAATCAAATCATGCGCAAGTGCAACAAATAGTGCAAAAAGAGGAACGAGACAATATAGTGTACAGCTGCAGAGAAAGTGCAGTTAAAAGTACAAGAGCCTCAACAAGGCAGTTTGGGAGATGGGGATAACTGCAAGGAAGAAGCTGTTCATGAATCTGGAGGTATGTGCTTTCAAGCTTTTGTATCTTTTGCCTAATGTGAGAGAGGAGGAAATGACTGGGGCATAAGTGGTCCTTGATTACATTAGCTGCTTTCCTGAGGTAGCATGAAAGGTCGATGGGGGTTGATGTGGGAAAGGTTTGTTTGTGTGATAGATTGGACTGTGAAAACGACTCTCTGCAGTTTCCTATGGTCTTAAAACAAAGCAATTGCCAAACCAAATTGTGATGCATGCTGATAGGATGCTTTCTGTCTTTCGGTAGGTGCATCTGTAGAAATTAGTGAGTGCCTTTCTTGGAAGTAGAGACATTGATGTGCATTTTTAATTGTAGCATCAGGGTGGTTGAACTAGGACAAATTGGTATAGTTACATCCAGGAATTTGAAGCTGTTGACCATCTGCACTTCAGTATTATTGATGCTAACTGGGTGGGGGTGGGATGGGGGGTTGTAAACTATTCATTTCCTGAACATTGAGGGAGAGGTTGTTGTCTTTACACATTGCTATTAGGATCTCCAACTTCTTCCTGTTCTCATCATCATCATATGACATCGGGTTTGCTATGGGGGTGTCGTCTGCAGACTTGTAAATGTTGAGAGAGCAGAAGTTGATCACACTGTTGAGAGGGGACAAGAAGTATTGTAAGGGGCTCCAAACACAGCTTTGCGGGGTTTTGAATTATCACGGAGGACATACTGTCGCCTATTGTTATTGATGATGGTCTATGCATCAGGAAGTTAAGGATTCAGTTGTCGAGGATGGCGCTGAGTCCTAGTACCAGGAGTTTGGAGGTGAGTTTGGTTGGACGTATGCCATTGTAGGTGGCACTGTGGTCACTGAATTTCAGTCTGATCCTCGTTATCCAGACGATTTGATTAAAATATTTAAGATGTTGGAGAGTCTTGACGGTGGATGAGGAGAGTTTTTTTTTCTTGTAGGTAGATTGAGAGCTATTTAAAAATAAAATATCACCCATTTAAAGGAAATAAGACAAAATATTTTCTCTTGAAATGATGTGTTTTGGACTACGTGAGAGGAGATGATAGGAGTTTTTGAATGTTTTTTAATGCAGAGGTAAGCAGATTATTGATAAAATGGGGATAGAAGGTCACAGCAGGGAATACAGAATAGAGGTTACAATTGAATCAGACATGATAATATGAAGTGGTGGAGCAAGCTTGACAGGTGAGGTGATTTACTCCTGCTCCTAATTCGTACATTCATCGGGATAACTGGGATTTTGATCGGCCTTGAGTTCTCAACGATGATCTTCTACTAATGGTTGCAGTCCTCATTTAAACTGCCTGACACCCTTGTCAGCCTTATTTTGGTTGCAAATACTCTTGATGGCAGCAGTAAAGTTTATCACTTGCCAGGGAGGAGAATAGAAGAGATTTGGTTCTGTTGGGTGTTGCAGTATCTGTAGGCTACCTTTGTATGTTCGTATGCTGTTCAATCGTTTTGTTCCCTCCTCTTGGGAGAAACATTTGAAAGATTCCTGTTAAATTTTAATTAGTTTCTATTTTTATCTATTAAAATGTGTCCTTAAAATATATTAATCAGAAGAGAGCACCTCTTTAGAATTGGGTCTGCAGGTGTCTCTTTAGTGTTCCGAAATGTGGTGCATCAAATGTTTGAAAGTTTGTCTTTTGAGGGAACAAATTTAGGAATCTGTCATACAACACAGAAACTTGCCCATTGGCCCAACTTGTCCATGCCAAACAAGATGCCACAATTATGCTAATCCGATCTGCCTGCGTTTGGCTCGTATCCCTCTGAACCTTCCCTATATATGTACCTATCCAAATGTCTTTTAAATGTTGTTATTGTACCTTCCTCAACTACCTCCTCTGGCAACTTATTCCGTATACCTACCACATTCTATGGAACATGATGCCCCACTGGTTTATTTTAAATCTTAAACCTGTGTTTTCTGTTTTTTAGATTCCCCTACCCGGGGGGGGGGGGGGGGGGGGGTGGAGACTAAATTTAATCTATGACCCTCATGTTTTATACACCTCTCATATGATGCAATAATTCAAGATGGGATCATTCCTTCAAGATAATGGACAGAGTTGGCTTCCATGCCCTCAGATGTTTTGGGTGTTCCCCAGGGCACCGAGGCTGTCATGCCATGTACATTTGTCATCCAAATTGTTGATATAGATAACAGACAACAAGGGTTCCAGCTGAGTCACAGGTCTCCAGTCTGAGAAACAGCATTCCACCACCACCCTCTGCTTTCTATCATGAAGCTAATTCTGTACCCAGTTTGTTAGCTCTCCATGCATCCCGTGCGATCTGACTTTCCAGACCAGCCTATCATGTGGAACATTATCAAAGGCCTTGCTGAAGTCTGCATAGACTATGTCTACGGTTCCACCCTCGTCAAACTTTTTGGTTAGTTCTTACAAAGCAAATCAGATTTGTGAGACACTATCCTACACACAGAACCGGGCTGACTATCCCTTAAATCCATGTCTTTCCAAATATTGTATCTATCAGAATCCTCTCCAGTAACCCTCCTCCTACAGATATTGTGCTTACTGGTCGATCGTTCCCTGTTTTTTGTTTGCAGAATTTCTTAAATAGACGCCCAACAATCATCTCCCTCCAGTCGTCTGGCACCTCACCAGTTTCTAATGATTCGTATGTCTCAGCCAGGACTCCATTCATTTCTTCTTTGGCTTCCTACTCTGTCCTTGGATATATCTGATCTGGCCTGGGAGATTTCTGTACCTTTGTATGTCTTATTTTCATTGCCGGTCTGTCTTCATAGCTGTAGACTTATACATCTTTGGAGTGTGGGAGGAAACCGGAGCACCCGGAAATAACCAACATGGTCACAGGCGGAATGTGAAAACTCCATTCAGATAACACCTGTCGCCCGTATCGAACTCGGGTCTTTGGAGCTGTAAGGCAGCGACTCCTGCTGCGGCACAGTGACGCGCTATTTTATATAATTTTATGTTGAAAGAAGAAATAATGCACTTATTCAACAGGTGTCTGTCTAGCTCATGTTTCTCGATGCGGCTGCGAGTACTGATGATACTAAGCAAATACATTGATACTGGTGGAGCTTCCTGATCACAAGAACCCATCTGTGCTAGTGTTATACCTTAAATATAGAATAGTTCAGTAATATTTTCTATCTTAAGCTTCTGGTTTGAGCTGCACACGCACACACGCATTTTGTACCAGAAAGAATTGTCACGCTTAAGTTGCTTAACCTATTTTTTAAAAAATGGAAATAGAGATTACAAATCTAACTAACCTCAGCCTTTTGTTAGACTCCACATGGAAATCTTGGAAATAATGCTATTCATTTGGCTTCCATTTCTTATTACATATTTGATCATATGTAGAATGCATAGACCAGAGGAAATATCATGGTTACTTTATAGTATTGGTTTGGGAGACAGAAAAAAAAAAGTTGAAAGTGAATAATGAACACCATGCCGCTACAACATGCATTTCAGATTTCTTTGGATAGTTTCGAGTGTTTTAATCTATTTTTGAATATCTAGGTTGTAATATTGGTATAATGTCTCATTTCAACTGTATACATTTATAGAACAGCCTGCGTGTACTGTTGATCCTTGCCAAATCTCCTTGTGTACACAGTTCCAGTTTGTTTCATTTTTATGTGATTACTTTGGTTCTTTTACACTGCACTCTTGCTATGTTAGAGGTATTTTCTTTTTCCTTAGATGAAAGTACATCTTGGAGCTGGGCAATTGGAACACAGCAAAAAAAAAAATGCAGGCAATTTCCAAGGCATTCCCTGACACGGAAAGTAATTTGATTATTTTTGTCCTTAAGTACATAATACTTGTCAATCTTTTTGGAAACACACCAAACACTTATTTAATAACTAGTAATTTTCAGTAAATTGTCTTCAAGCTTCTGTGAGCCTGACTGAAATATCATCAATTATTGTGGAAGAAAATACATTTCTCGGGCAACAAACTCTTAAACATGCCAGCAGTCTGATCAGATAAAACAAATTTTGAAAATGAATTAAAATCAAAGAATATGATAAGGAAGACCAGTCAGGCATTAAAGTATTCATGTAGGTCGTGAAGGTTTGAGAATGAAGGGAGTTGAACCTTGGTCAGATCTCCACTGCCTGGCTTCTGTTTTCCACAGCTGAAAGTCATTGAGGGAGGATTTATTGCCCGAATTTGACTACAAAACAACCTCATTTTGCATACACTTCTTTTTGAGAAACTTGCTAAAACTCTTGAAATGACGGGTACATTTTATAGATTAAAACCAAGCTCCAGAAAAATCAGTAAATATTTATAATTATTAAGAGTTCTTTCCAGACAGAATCGGCTTCTCATACTGGAGACATTGAGACATTCTTGGCTGCACTCTGGATTTAATGCTTACATTGTTGAAACATTATATGGATAACTAAAAACTTCCACTGTGGTTTTGGAAGTTAACAGTTCTAATAGAAAGCAAATCCAGGTCAAATAATTTGTCTTTTTTCCAGTTTCAACCAAAGTTGTATCATGTTCTCTGTAATTAGTGGTCAATGAAGCATAGATTGTTGGATTGATTCCTGGGTTGAGGGATTTGTCTGAACTGAAATTACTGTGAAAGGGGAGGAATCCATTTAAATATTATTTTTGAATACATTAATGCCGATCTGAGGTGAGAGTATATCATTTGAGGAGAAAAAACAAATAACAGTCTCAGTCAGCAAAGGAAGTTGAATGCTCAGCAGAGGTTTGCTGGGAAATGAGTTGAGGGAGCAGGAGATGGGTCTCATGGACACGATACACTTGGAAAGCAGATGAGGGGAAAGAATCTGTATAAAGAAATTATTTTTACCTATCTATCTTTCTCCAAGATCCTCCTCAAAACCAAACTGTTTCACCGAACTTGGAACAGCTCATAATGCTTTACTGACTTGGTGTCAAATTTTGTTTTATAATACAGAATTCGGAGGAGTGGCTTAACTTTTGTTTATACTTGTGTAGAACACAAAGTACTGCAGTAATTTAGTGAGTCACGAAAAATCTCTGAAAGACATGGACAGGTGACATCAGATTGGGAGGTTTCATGGTTATACTTGTTTGTACTGTTGGGCTACAAAAAAAATTACTTAAGCTGACTTGGAAACAATTTTGCATGCATCCACAAGTCTGCAGCCTGACTACCACAAAATAATTTAGCAGCAGAAGCACTTGGAGCCAACTCATGGGTTATTTGAACAAACATAACACATTTACAAAATAAAATCTGTTGGGATTTTGGTAAGAGTAGTGGGCAACACAGTGGTGCAGCTGTTAGAGCTGCTGCCTCATAACGCCAGAGTCCCGAGTTTGATCCTGACCTTGGGTGTTCTCCGTGGAGTTTGCATGTTTTCCCTGTGACTGCATGGGTTTCCTCCGGGTGCTTTTCCTCCCACATTCCGAAGACGTTTGTTGGTTAATTGGCATCTGTAAACTTCTCCTCGTGTGTATGCGTAAATTGGATAACAGAATTACTGTGACTGGGTAATCGAAGGTCAGCATGGAATCCGAGCCGAAGGGCCTGTTTCCATGCTGTATCTCTAAACTAGTGATCGGACAAACATTAGAAATCTTCTACCCCTTTTCTGTGTGTAGGCCCCTCTAAGCTTTTTTCACTGTTTTTGGACTGTGTGTATGATGATGCTAAATTGTTGGCCGAATTAAACTGCCACAGTAGTGTTCTCTGAATTATCCCACAGTCCTTTTGGCAATGTGCAATTGTTTGTCTTGGTTTCTGAACATTTAAAAGCAGACGTCAGTTTATTTTTTCCCTTCCCTCGCAAACTTCCCATCAAAGACTATCGTCCGTTGTTAACATGGATTAATTGCACTACTTTGCAATACACTACAATAATTGCCATTATCTTGAATGCATTTATGACAGAACCAAAGTAATTTTTGAAACTATGTTCTGGTAAAAGTAATCTTACAAAATGAGAAACTTGCAATAAGCCAATTTATTTACAATTAGCTGATTTATGTTTTTGTCTGTACCTCACAAAACCCCCCCAAAATAGTAATATTTGACGATAATGTCCTTGGAGACTATTTATCAAGATAAAATGCACATTCTAGTTTCGTCCCAATACCCCATAAAGAAGATAAACACAAAATGCTGGAGTAACTCAGCGGGACAGGCAACATCTCTGGATAGAACGAATGGGTGACGTTTTGGTTTGAGACCCTTCTTTAGACTTCTTTAGAAATATGAGCTGCTGCTCCAATTTACGGTGGGCCTCTCTCTGGCCATGGAGGAGGCAAATCACATTTAATTTCAGAGTATTATTCTCCTATTATTATGTTATTTAATAACATAGTCAAACTAATTCATAATATGAAGACACGATATATATGATGGCATTGCCTAGCTTAGAAACATACCTTTCGGCTCACCATATCCATGCTGGCCATTATGCCTGCCAATACCAATCGCACTTCCTTGCAATAATTCCACATCCCTCCGTCTTGCTCATTCCAGATGACAACAAATGTTGTGATTGTTCCTACCTCCATCACTTTCTCTAGCAGCTACTTCCCTCTCACCTCACACCTCTGCTCTAAACTTTCATAGCAAATGACAAACTGAATGCTTCTTATAAATTGCACTTAAAATGATCCAGCAATGAACTGCTTTCTTAGACTTATTGCTTCATCTTTCACTATTTTAACACACATTTAAGTCATTTTCATCAGTTATTCGTTTCTTACTATTTGCCTTCTATTCACCCAGTTTAAATTGGTATTTAAAGAGCAGACACATCACACAAAGCAATATTAAAATGAAAAAAAAGGAAATCGCCCCATAACAAGAAATAACTTGCTTCTGATACACAGCTATGGTCACCAAAGGAAGACAATTAAATTATGAAATTGTTATAAAAATCTGGTTGTATGGGGTAAACGGGACTTCTTCCTTTCATTGTTAATCATCACAATAAAATCCCAATAATACATGGAAATTTACACACACACACACACACACACACACACACACACACACACACACAGACACACAGGCACACACACACAGACACACACACACAGACACACACACATTCTCCCCAAAATCCACAAACCTGACTGTCCTGGTAGAGCCATTGTTTTTGCCTGTTCGTGTCCCACAAAACTTATTTCCACATACCTCGACTCCATCCTATCTCCCCCCTCTGGTTAAATCCCTCCCTACTTATGTTCAAGACACCTCACACACTCTTCGTATACTCCATGACTTCCGTTTTCCAGGACCCCATTCCCTCATCTTCTCCATGGATGTCCAGTCACTCTACACCTCCATCCCCCACCAGGAGGGTCTTAAAGCCCTCCGTTTTTTCCTCGACCGCAGAACCAATCAATCCCTGCCTACTGATACTCTCCTCCTAGCGGAGCTGGTCCTTACCCTTAACAACTTTTCGTTTGACTCCTCCCATTTCCTTCAAACACAAGGCGTAGCTATGGGCACGCGCATGGGCCAAGCTATGTCTGCCTCTTTGTAGGGTACGTCCAACAATCCCCCCCACTCGTAACAAGGGCAGAGTCCCACTTGTCCTCACCTTCCACCCTACGAGCCGTCACATACAACAAATAATCCTCCGACATTTTCACCTCCTCCAACGGGATCCCACCACTGGCCACATCTTCCCATCTCCTCCCCAATCTGTTTTCCGCAGAGACTGCTCCCTCCGTAACTCCCTGGTCAATTCGTCCCTTCACACCCAAACCACCCCCTCTCCTGGCACTTTCCCTTGCAACCGCAGGAATTGCTACACTTGTCGTTTTACCTCCCCCCTTGACTCCATTCAAGGACCCAAGCAGTCTTTCCAGGTGCGGCAGAGGTTCACCTGCACCTCCTCCAACCTCATCTATTGCATCCGCTGCTCTAGATGTCAGTTGCTCTACATCGGTGAGACCAAGCGTAGGCTTGGCGATCGCTTCGTCCAACACCTCCGCTCGGTTCGCAATAACCAACCTGATCTCCCGGTGGCTCAGCACTTCAACTCCCCCTCCCATTCCGAATCCAACCTTTCTGTCCTGGGCCTCCTCCATGGCCAGAGTGAGGCCCACCGTAAATTGGAAGAGCAACACCTCATATTTCGCTTGGGCAGTTTACACCCCAGCGGTATGAACATTGACTTCTCCAATTTCAGGTAGTCCCTGCTTTCTCCTCCCCTTCCCAGCTCTCCCTCAGCCCACTGTCTCTGCCTTTTCCATTCTTCTTCCCGTCCCCCACCCTCACATCAGTCTGAAGAAGGGTCTCGACCCGAAACGTCGCCCATTTCCTTCGCTCCATAGATGCTGCGTCACCTGGCTGAGTTTCTCCAGCATTTTTGTCTACGTTCGATTTTCCAGTATCTGCAGTTCCTTCTTAAACTTTTTATTATAGGTTGTTGGGTAAATAGATGGTGGCTCTGCACTTGCCGTCTGCAATCCCTCGACAGAATTACGTTTGTGATACTTTGTACATTTAAAAATAAAACTAAGAAAAGTAGATAATCAGAGGCAATCAGTGGACAAAAGGTGACTTTCATTTATATTCACCCAACAATGCATTTACCCAACAATTTAGTATGCATTTTCTCTTCTTGCAGGCCCTTCCTTCAAGCATGATCATTGTTGGAAGCTACAGTGCTGTCATAGCAGCTGTATTTATTGTACTTAAAGCAGTGAACTATCGATTGCACCGCACGCTGGATGAAGGGGAAATAGTGGATAGGAGCAACAGTGAGGTAACTGAAAGAAATCCAAAAACTGAACAGCAAGATGGACCGTCCAGAAGAAATAACAGCAGTGGATCAGGGTGAGTGAGTGCCAAAATATATGCTTGATTCTGGTCATTCAAAACTGCAACTTTTTAAATATACGCTCTTGGTTGCAGTTAATATTTGCTTTTGGCTACTACTATGCTCAAAAGTTGGCAATCATTTGACTCATTAGAAATGCGATATTACTGAAAAGTAAGTTGGGTTTTGTGCAAGTTGACCAGAGTTTTAATTATGCATGATTTATCTTTATAAGTGGTTCAGCAAAAATCAGTCTTAAGACTTTTAATGTTATTTTGTGTGTACAGAAAAGTTCAAATCAAATTGTTGAAACATTTTCTTAATACCAGGTTTATGGCTTAAATTATTTCATCAAATCATTTATATTCATATTCCATAGTCCAGTGTTATTTACGTGACCCATTTATCAAATAAACCCACCAAATAGAAATAAGTGGATTCTTTAGAAGATTGCAACCCAATTTTTAAATGTGGAAAAGTTATGGGGATGATCTGATGTGTATGTGATGTGAATTGTTTCATGAGTTGTGCAAGTGGTGGAGAGTCTTGTGATTTTTTTCTGGATTGTTTCTTACAGATGACATAACATTTAAGAAATAAAATGTAACTTTGTTGACTAAGGGCCTCTTTGCTGTTTGGCTATTCTGTGTAGCAGCAAAATGCATGTTGAATTTCTCAGTAATTGAACAGTGTTGAATATGCTTAGAACACTGGTGTTACATAACCTTGACCTGTCGTATAGGTGGCAGGTTTATATGGTGAGAACAAATATTGATGTTCATCTCCTTTTGGATGTTGCAGACATCTTTCACAGTCAATTAATTTTGAAGTGTAATCATTATAGTTGCGTGGTCGGATTCCAAATGGAGCATATGGTTTTCTTGATAGTAATGTGATAAATAGCGGCATTGGATGACATTTAAACGGGATAAGAACTATTCTCCACTTCCTATAGTGTCTTTGGATACTTTAGGTTTGAAAAGACTATAAACAATGCAAACCCATCATTATTAATTGAAGAAATACTTTCAGGAGGGTGATATGGAAAATGCTTCCAGCAGAAGCAGTTAAAATTCTGATTAAAAGAAAAACTTCTAAAAATAGGCCGGTAAGTGCTGTTTAGAAACACGATTAAAGTAAAGATTCAATGTTATCCTAACTTAACTTTGAAATAATAATCAGTATGAATTATAAATGGGAACTATTATCTCAACAAAGCTCCAAACAGATTTTCAGTTTTGCAGTTAAATCTTCAGAAACTACCTTTTGTAATCTTTCTGTATAGAACCAATAGAGTTAATTTTTCTTGCTACTATGAAAACCAGTGGAATTTGTCTTAATCAAGCGCTAGTGTTCTTAAAATGATAACGAGAAGTTACCTTGCTGGGTTTTCACTTTGGCTTTTCTCTTAACTTTCAATATGTAAGATTTTTCTTAGACCATATCTTTTTGGTATATAGAAAGTTTAACTACATGAACCTGAGAGCTGAATCAATTACTGTATTTGAGGAATTAAGAGGAATTAAATAAGTAAATACATTTAAATTCTTTATCTTATGACATGTAAAGCACTTGGCATTCAATAAAGTGCATGTGAAACATTGCCAAATGGTAAGTTATATTTGTATATTAGGGTGCCACAAATAATCAATGAAGTAAATGATCAGTCATACTGCTTTTGATTTGATTGAGGATAAAATGTTGATTCAAGACACAGGGAGTACTCCCAGGGCTCTGAATAGTGCCAAAGAATATTTTCATCCACTTGAGGTATCAGGCAGAAAAGGCCTTGTATTGTATGGGCATGTAAGAAGGTGGAACTTGATTTGATGGCTTTAAATTGAAAGCAACAATGGTCTTAAGAAACTTGTGTAATACCTTTTCAATCATTCCATGAAATAGGAGAATAGGTTCTGCACAACAGCTGACAATAAGCAAAACAATGCTCTGTTATGTAAAGTGGACTCTGGCTGATTTGGCTTGTGTTTGTCCAGTAGATTGAGAGGCTGATATTAGCACCCAATATCATTGATCCTATCAGGAAATTCTAAAGTAACCTGACAGTTTGAATCAATCCATTGTCATTGTTTGCATATAGAGTGGCATATTTTTGTTTGCTCTTTTTTAAAATTAATTCTCACAGATTTTGTCTTTATAACAATTTCTGTTTTAAGTACTAAGGTATTGCATTGTATATGATCAACAGAAATATTTGTGGGTTGCAGTTCACAGAATCCATCCATTTCTAATTGGTGCGATGAATTTCCTGCATTCAGCAGGGACCTACCATCACAATGATTAGGCGTTGTCTCAAATTCTGCTAAAGTTTTGACATTCCTTTTTCAGATTAAAGTCCAGTCATGTTACTTGTGTGTCCGAGTCAGAGTTAACATTCTGCTCAATAAATGGACAAAGGTTCCTCTCTATTTAGTTTATATAATTGTATGTAATTGATAATATAGTGATATGCCACTTTCCAGGAGTCAATTACTGGGAGTGTCATTCGTGTACTTGTCCCAAAGAATAAAATCCCATGACTTTTAAATACATTAAAGAATGTTTTAATTATTGAAATTTGTTGCAAATAATCTTGGCTCGAACATCATTAGTGTCTACATCAGTATTCCGAAGAAGATTCTTTTCTGTAACAGAGCTGTCATGGTGATAATTGACAATTTGATTATAATGAGTAATTGTAATGTAAGGTTATTATCTGCAAGAGGATTTTGGCAATGTGAATGTTATTTTTTGCTTTGTTATTCTATGGTTGTCTGACAGAGAAGAATCAAGTTTAAAGGATTTTCTTCCAAATCACTGGCAAATGTGAGATGCGGAGGCTTGTTTTATGGCTCTGCATATATCTTGCACTCATCATATGGTCATTATAAGTAATACGTGTAGTGTATAAAGGGCAGACGTCCTTGCATTGAAAGAAAATGTAAAATAAATTTTAAAATTCTAATTTCATCAGCTGCTAACTATTTCACTGAATTCAACTGTTTTTCTTTGAATTCATTTTTGGTGATTGCTCTTTTGTATTAGCCAGTGCACGGCTTACCACAGGTTGGAAGTATACCATTTGAATCCATGAATAGTGGAAGAAGAAGTCAGTAATGTAATTGAATTGAAGAGTTGGTTCTCAGTAGTGAAAATTGCACTCCTGGGTTGAGTTCTTATATCAAGCTGTTAAATTTGCAGAAGATTGTGGTAGAGCATGCAGAATAAAATATAGCAAGTTTAGATTGAATGCTGAAACACATGGACATGAATGATGTGACACGCATCTATTTCCTTCGAGACAAAATCAGTGTTTATGCTTGTATTCTTCAGCAGAAGTCAACGAATAATGATCGGATTTCAGAAAGGCTGGTTATTTTTCTCCAGCCTGTCCTATAGCACACAGGCTGTGGTCAGTTCAATGTTCTTTGTGACATAAAACTAAACACAAATAGCAACGTTTTTTGAATTAGATACTAAGATGTTGTGTTTTGTATAGGTCTGTGGCATACAGAGCATTTATTTTGTACAACGTTTTTAGATTATGGAAGACGGCGGGGGGAGGGGAGGTAATATGAAGGAGAAAATAATTGTATTTAATAGTGTATTAAGAGCAATTAATGCGGTGAGTGATTATTACTTGGTTGAATTGGACCTGATATATTCAAAACAGTTTACTTGTAAAATGCAGTAAGCTCTATTTTCTGGATTATTTTTGGTTTCATGTACACCCATTTATGGGAGGGATTCCTGTTGGGACTAAGACAATTGAATTTGAAATTCATAAGACATAGCCGAATTGGGCCATTCAGCCAATCGAGTCTACACTGCCATTCATTCATGCCCTATCCACCTATCCTTCTCAAACTCATTCTCCTGCCTTCTCCCTATAGAATCTGACACCCATACTAATCAGGAAATTCAGTGAATCCAGAATGCACAAAGCTGAATATTTCCATTAAAAAATCAATTCAAAGACATATATTAGATGAATGCAATATATTAGATGAACGTATAAAAAAAAATTTGTCCAGGGGTTATTTTTGCAAAAAATACTGTAGATGTAACCTGTGCAATAAACATTGTTTTGGTGTGTCTTTGTTTTTAGACTTGAGCAATGAAATTTGATAACTGGGGTGGGTATTTATGAAAACATTACAGTAAGCATTCAACTGAAAATTATTGTAATCTGAATTGCATATTTATGGGTGAGATTTTCAATAACTGTGAGGCATTTTCTCAGTTCCTTTTTGTATTTGGTGAGTCGTTGTGTGTCTTTTTCGATGCTGGATTATGCCCATGTGTATCAGGTGTGGCACAGTAGATTAGGGTAGCAGTGCACTCTGCAATTAAGCATGTAACTGCTGCTGTATTTTGTACATCATCGACCGTGCAATGGAAAATTACTGAACTGCAACCCCAAGGGGTAGGAAGGAAAATTAAGGAAATATTACTTTTCTGGTGTGGTTTCTATGAATCCACTTGAAGGAGTAATTAACATAGAGCAAGCTGGCATATCAATGAAAGGGGTTTGGCAATGTTTAGTTACCAATAGGTACCATTTTGGTAAAATAAGATGGCCACTAACTGCTGAGTGTAGGTCACTAACTTAGCAGACTGCATTATTAGTCAAGGTTTTTTCTGACACTCGTTGAAATGGGAGCTGTACAGAAAATCTCTAATTCAAATAGTTACCATTTACAGTGCCCACCATAATGTTTGGGACAAAGACCCATCATTTATTTATTTGCCTCTGTACTCCACAATTTGAACTTTGTAATAGAAAAAAAAAATCACATGTGGTTAAAGTGCACATTGTCAGATATTAATAACGGCCATATTTATACATTTTGGTTTCACCATGTAGAAAATACAGCAGTGTTTATACATAATCCCCCCATTTCAGGGCACCATAATGTTTTGGACACAGCAATGTCATGTAAATGAAAGTAGTCATGTTTAATATTTTGTTGCATATCCTTTGCATGCAATGACTGCTGAAGTCTGCGATTCATGGACATCATCAGTTGCTGGGTGTGTTCTCTGGTGATGCTCTGCCAGGCCTGTATTGCAGCCATCTTTAGCTTATGCTTGTTTTGGGGGCTTGTCCCCTTCAGTTTTCTCTTCAGCATATAAAAGGAAAACTCAATTGGGTTCAGATCGGGTGATTGGCGACTAAAAAATGTACCATTTTTTAGCTTTGAAAAACTCCTTTGTTGCTTTAGCAGTATGTTTGGGATCATTGTCTTGCTGTAGAATGAACCGCCAGCCAATGAGTTTTGAGGCATTTGTTTAAACTTGAGCAGATATGCTACTATCATCAGCAGTTGTATCATCAATGAAGATAAGTGAGCCAGTACCTTCACCAGCCATACATGCCCAGGCCATAACACCCCCACCACCGTGTTTCACAGATGAGGTGGTATGCTTTGGATCTTAGGCAGTTCCTTCTCTCCTCCATACTTTACTCTTGCCATCACTCTGATATAAGTTAATTTTCGCCTCATGTTGGTTGGTCTTTTAAGTACTTCTTGGCAAACTGTAACCTGGCCATCATGTTTTTGCGGCTAACCAGTGGTTTGCATCTTGCAGTGTAGCCTCTGTATTTCTGTTCATGAAATCTTCTGCGGACTGTGGTCATTGACAAATCCACACCTGACTCCTGAAGTGTTTCTGATCTGTCGGACAGGTGTTTGGGGATTTTTCTTTCTTATAGAGAGAATTATTCTGACATCAGCTGTGGAGGTCTTCCTTGGCCTGCCAGTACCTTTGCGATTAGTAAGCTCACCAGTGCTCTCTTCTTAATGATGTTCCAAACAGTTGATTTTGGTAAGCCTAAGGTTTGGCTGATGTCTCCAACAGTTTTATTATTGTTGATCAGTCTCATAATGGTTTCTTTGCCTTTCATTGGTACAACTTTGGTCCTCATGTTGATAAACAGCAATAAAAGTTTTCAAACGTGATGTAAAGACTGGAGGAAAGACTAGGTGCTGAAAGCTCTCTTATACCTGCATTAAGGGGGCAATTAAACACACCTGAGCAATTACAAACACCTGTTCCAAACACCCCATGTTATTGGGGGTAGGTTACTGACATGGATAGAAAATTGGTTGACAGGACAGGAAACAAAGAGTTGGGATTAACAGGTCACTTTCGGAATGGCAGGCAGTGACTAGTAGGGTACCGCAAGGCTCGTTTTAGCTATTTACAATATACATTCATGATTTAGATAAAGGGTTTAAAAGTAATATTAGCAAATTTGTAGATGACACAAAACTGGGTGGTAGTGTGAACTGAGGAGGATGCTATGAGGATGCAGGGTGACTTGGACAGGTTGGGTAAGTGGGCAGATGCATAGCAGATGCAGTTTAATGTGGATAAATGTGAAGTTATGCACTTTGGTGGCAAAATCAGGAAGGCAGATTATTATCTGAATGGTGTCATGTTGGGAAAATGGGAAGTATAATGGGATCAGGGGGTCCTTGTTCATCAGTCAATGAAAGGAAGCATGCAGGTACGGCAGGCAGTGAAGAAAGCGAATGGCATGTTGGCCTTCATAACAAGAGGAGTTGAGTATAGAGGGCCTTCTGCACTTGTACAGGGCCCTAGTGAGACCACACCTGGAGTATTGTGTGCAGTTTTGGTCTCCAAATTTGAGGAAGGACATTCTTGCTATTGAGGGAGTGCAGCTTAGGTTCACAAGGTTAATTTCCGGGATCGTGGGACTGTCATATGTTGATAGAATGGAGCGGCTGGACTTGTATACTCTGGAATTTAGAAGATTGAGAGTGGATCTTATTGAAACATATAAGATTATTAAGGGTTTGGACACGCTAGAGGCAGGAAACATGTTCCCGATGTTGGGGGAGTCCAAAACCAGGGGCCACAGTTTAAGAATAAGGGAGATGAGGAAACACTTTTTCACACTGAGAGTTGTGAATCTGAGGAATTCTCTGCCTCAGAAGGCAGTGGAGGCCAATTCTCTGGATGCTCTCAAGAGAGTTAGATAGAGCTCTTAACGATAGTGGAGTCGGGGGAGATGGGGAGAAGGCAGGAACGGGGTACTGATTGTGGATGATCAGCCATGATCACAGTGATGGCTCGAGGGGCCGAATGGCCTACTCCTGCACTTATTGTCTATTGTCTATTGAAGCCATGTGTCCCAAACATTATGGTGCCCTGAAATGGGGGTATTATGTATAAACACAGCTGTAATTTCTACATAGTGAAACCAAAATGTATAAAAAATATCCGTTAATAAAATCTGACAATGTGCACTTTAACCACATGCAATTTTTTTGCAATTACAAATCTCAAATTGTGGAGTACAGTGGCAAATAAATAAATGATGGGTCTTTGTCCCAAACATTATGGAGGGCACTGTAACTAGAAAATAAATAAGCACATTTTAAAAACAGTGGGAAGCAAAGAAAATAGGTGTCTTAACTTCCCAAAATAAATGTGTTCTTCTGATGATTTAAACATCTAAGCAGAAATTGGTGGGTGCCTGGAACGTGCTGCCCAAGTGGTGGTTGAGGCAGATGTTAGTGGCATCTGAGATACTTTTAGGTAGACATATGGATAGAGAGGGATTTGGATTATGTGCTGGTAGATAAGAGATGGTCTTGGCATCATGTTTTGCGCAGACCTTGTGGGACGAAGGGCCTGTTCGTGTGTTGTACTGTTCTATGTTCGATGTAATATTTGTAACTGGCACTGCATGCATTGATTAATATGATGGTTGTGCAACCAGCCATTAGAGACTGGTTTAGCTTCCATTATTCTGCATTGGAATTCAAATAATATATGTGGAAGTGCAAGAGCCTTGTCCGTAGAAGTATAATGAAGTAGTTGCCTTGTTCAAAAGTAAAATGTTTCAAATTGGCGAAGGAGAAACTTGCAGTTTAGAGTTACCAATTCCTTTAGCAAGTGAAATCCTCAACTCAATGATGGCATTTGTTTGAGCCAGAAGTCCTTGGATTCCAGTCCCAATCCAGAGAATCAAGCATGCCATTTGGCACTTCAATACAATATTGAAGGGATGCATGTACTTTTAAATTAGACATTAAATCTTATTGCCACTCCAGTGAATGCAAAGGATTGTTTGGCACTATTTCAAGAGCAGGGGAACTCCCTGATGTCCTGTCCACTGTCCATCCCTTAATCAACATTACTAAAACAGAATTGCACATTGTTACATTGTTGTGCACAATTTTGCTGTTTTCTGTACCTTATTTTCAGACTTCAAAGAGTACATAATTTGGCTATAGGTAATTTTTGGATGACCTGAGGCTGTGGAAGAATCTATCTATCGACATACAAAGGAAAAAGTCAAAGGTTTCAAATTACATCATTAAACCATGACAGGAAAAGCTTGATCAGCTGTATTTTGTAATGTGATTTTCTCCCCTTTTCCCTGCACAGATTTCCCCTGCCATGCTCCTTCACCAGCCAAGAGGACAAGCTGCCAGGCCTCTACCAATGCTGTCAACCTGGGCACAAGGAGGTGTGTGAAAATGGCCCATGGTAACTTGTCCCATGAATCCCACTGCCGCCCCTGATCCCCCTTCCACCCTTCAACCTTTGTTCATTGCTCCACAATTACTTTAACAGGTGTTGACCTTAACCCAGTGGTAGTACTCTAAGTCTCTGACTTAGAAACTCTGGGTTCAAGCTCCTACCAGATCCGTAATCATATCATTTGACACCGTCATTATGATGATTTCACTGTTTCACCTGTTCCATGATAGTTAATAGTAGGAAGCTTGACACCCTTGGTAGTTAAGGCTCCTGAAATTTAATCATCTTGGCAAATTGGAACCTGGATTAGATTTCTTTCTTGAAATCACTGTTTCAATATATGTAGGGTAGAACAATGTAATGACAAGGAAGAATCTTATTTGGGGGCAGCTTGGTGTTGTTTCGGAATTTATAAAGTGTGACAATTGGATGGTTGCTTTCTATGTCCAAAGTAATGCTGACAGTTGAGCGTTCCTGTGCTGAAAGAACAACACAATGAATGATGCATCTCACTGGGTTATGAGTTTATACCTCCAGCCATCCAATTTGGGAAGAAAGCTGTATTTATCAATATGATGGTGCATGGTGAGAGTTACAAAATAACTTATTTGTGTATAATAATTTGGTTTGTATGTACTTGAGCACGTATCTACTGCATTTACCATCCAGATAGATCTAAATTAAAATTCATATTTGGAAACTAACAAGCCATTATGCATCTTTATTACAGAATAAACCATGAAAGGAAATTGGAATGTTCTGCTGATCATTTGATCTGGGTGGGGAAAATAATAAACTGTTATGATTTAATATTTATTGAATCCAAATCATTGTCAGGTCTGTGCTTCACTTTAAAATAAATGGAACTGATTCAAGGAGAAGTTGATGGGATTGTGAGCGAGAATAGGTTTATTGATTACAGTGAACTAGTTGGGATTGTGACTGATGGAAATGCTTGGATATCTGCCACAGACTTGATAGGCCAAATATGAGTACAGGGGTTCATTAGATTATAAGATCATAAATGATAGGAGTAGAATTAGGCCATTCGGCCCATCGTTTACTCTGCCAATCAATCTTGGCTGATCTCTCCCTTCTAACCCCATTCTCCTGCCTTCTCCCCATAACCCCTGACACTTGTACCAATGAAGAATATATCTCTGCCTTAAATATATCCATTGACTGCTTCCACAGCCTTCTGTGGCAAAGAATTCCACAGATTCACCACCCTCCGAAGAAATCCATCCTCTTTTCCTTCCTAAAAGAACGTCATTTAATTTTGAGGCTATGAGCGCTAGTCCTAGACTCCCCCACTAGTGGAAACATCCTCTCCATGTCCACTCTGTCCAAGCCTTTCATTATTCTGTACGTTTCAATGAAGTCCCCCCCCCCAAAGTCCTGAGTTTGGAATGACATGGTAATTTCGGGAACAGAAGCCTTATGGAAGAATATGAAAATGGGGGCTAAAGCGAGGAATCGGGGGGAAAATGTAAAGGCTACATGGATAGTTTTCCTGAAGTTGAAGATAAACATTGAGTCTATCTCCAAATAGTACGAAATGCTTAATTTTCTTCCTGTAGTGAGATGAGGATAATTTAATGATGAAAGAAAGTATTCCCTTTGATTTCCTTGGGAAACAGTTGGATGTTAGGAGGCAGGGAAGGAGTTGTGGGCTGAAATAAAAGCTGTTAAAATAAAGATAGTATGGCCAGAGGCAAAGTGGTTCTCAAAGTGGTTATATATGATACTCTATAGCAGAAGAGTTCTCTTCTAAAATTGCTATTAATTGCGCATTGTATTGCGACCGTTATAGGGGATGATGTCAAAATTAATATTACAAAAAAACGAACAATTGCATAGGACAGGTTTAGACAGATATGGGCAAAACACAGGCAAGTGGGACTAGTGTAGATGAGACATGTTGGTCGGGGTGAGCCTGTTTCCACACCGTATCATTTTGCTCCACAAAAACCATTTTGTAGAGCAAAGGAGGGGGATGTTATAAGGATTGAGCATAAAGGATGCATGTAATTATTTGTCAGGAAATGGAGCTGGCAAACTTAAAATGACCTTATTAATTAACTTCTACTGAGTTAAGGACAACGCTAATAAAATTATTAAAAATAAGATTACTAACTTTGACAAGGTCCAGCATAGTAGGCTGGTCCAGAAAATTGGTTCTCGTGAGATCCAAGGTGAGCTATCCAATTGGATGTAAAATTGACTTGGTGGTAGGTGTCGGGGCCTGGTCGTGCAGAGTTGCTTTTGGATTGGAGGTCTGTGACCAGCGGTGTGCTGCAAGGGTCAAAGCTGGGTTCGATGTTGTTTGAATCTTTATTAACAATTTGGATGAGAATGCGTTAAGCATGGTCAATAAATTTGCAGATTCTAAAATTGTGGTATAGTGGTCAGTGAAGAAGTTGAAGAACTCGGAGAGTGGGCCTGGGAATGGCAGGTGGAATTTAGCAAGGACAGGTGCAAAGTGATGAATTTTGGTAAGTTAAATCAGATTAGAACTTGCACCGTAAATGGCAGAGCCCAGGAGAATGTTTTTAAAATGACACTGAAGGTTATAAATACATATTGGTGCAGGTGATTTAGGATTAGGTTTATTATTATCGTGTGTACTGAGATACAGTGAAAAGCTTTGTTTTGTCAACCTATCGGATAATGCTATAAATATATTCAATCGTCAAACTACAGTGGAGAAGGTAAAGCAAAGGGGAAGATACAGTGCAGAATATAGTTCTCAGCGTTGTAGTGCACCAGTTCCACAGACAAAGTGTAATGTCTGCAGTAAGGTAAAGGTGAATGGGAACGTACCCTAACTTATGGAAGGACAGTTCAGAAGCCTGATAACAAAGGGGTTGAAGCTGTTTGTAGTCTGGTTGTGCGAAGTTTCCAAGCTTTTATACCTTTTGCCCGACAGGAGCAGGAAGAAGGAATGACTGGGATGGGACAAGTCTTTGATTATGTTGGCTGCTTTTCCGAGGCAGCGTCAAGTTTGACACGCTTCTTTATTAGTAAGATCATTGACAACAAAAGTTGGGATGTCAAGTTCCAACTGTGCAAGATGTTGGTGAGACTACGCTTGGAGTAGTGTGTGCAGTTCTAGTTGCTCTAAGAAGGATGTCATTAAGCTGGAACGCGTGCGGGGAAGATTCACGAGGATGTTACAGAAACTGGAGGGCTTAAGTTATAAGGAATAAGTGGATAGGCTGGGACTATTTATCCCTGGAGTGCAGGAGATTGAGGGGTCATTGTAGAGGTATGTAAAATCATAAGGGGTGTAGCTAAGATGAAGGATCAGCCTTTTCCCCCACGCTACTAGAGTTTAAAACTTGAGGGGAGGGCATAGAAGGGAACTTTGAAGGGGATTTGAAGGTCGACTTTTTTACACAAATGGTGGTCGGGATGTTTAATGACCTGCCTGAAGAAGTGGTACGATAACAATGTTTAAAAGATATTTAGACAGGTACATGGATAGGAATGTTTTAGAGGGCGGTTGGACATGCTTGTTAGGTGACTTGGTCAGCATGGACGACGAGTCAGAGGAACTGTTTCCATGTTGTGAAACTGACTAATTACTAATAAATTGAATGAAGGATGGGAGATGTAAAGGACCATAAAAATTGAAGAGTGCAGAATAATGGATTTTAGGCCATGTTATCTATATTACTAAAAGTCTGATCTTGACCACTTCCTGTTCTGTATATTGATTTTTAGAAAAAACGCTGCCATTTACGGCTGTGATTTTTGGCCATCTTACTCAGTCCCCCTCCGCTGCGCAGGACTAGAGGGTTTTTCCCATCGATGAAAAATTAAAGAGTTATTAGTGTTTAAAAAATGTTGAGATCTCTCTCCTGAAGGCCACGCCCCTTCCGGAGGGACTATAAAACCCGGAAGTGTTGAGTGCCTGTCAGTTTCTGCAAGATGGGGTAGCGAGAGGGTCACGTCTCTCAGTCTGAGCTGTGAATAACACTGAACACATGTCTACTAAACTGTGAGTGGTTTTACTGACCTGTCAGTGCCCTAATGTGGTTTGAAAATATAGTTTAGAAATGCTAAAGCTGTGTTGCCTTTGGTTTGGAAATGCTAAAGCTGTGTTGCCTTTGGTTTGGAAATGCTAAAGCTGTGTTGCCTTTGGTTTGGAAATGCTAAAGCTGTGTTGCCTAATTAAAGTTGCCTTGCTTAATTAAAGTTGCCTTGCCTAATTAAAATTGCCTTGCCTTCTATATAATTAAAAGTTTATTCTTGACCACTTCCTGTAAGCGCTTTATATTGATTTTAGACAAAACGCTACCACGTACGGCTGTGATTTTTGGCCATCTTACTCAGTCCCCCTCCGCTCATCAGGTGCCGAGGATCTTTCCCATCGATTAAAAATAAAAGAGTTATTAGTGTTTAAAAAATGTTGAGATTCTCTCTCCTGTCAATCACGCCATGAAGGCCACGCCCCTTCTGGTGGGAGAGCGGAGGGACTATAAAACCCAGAAGTGTGGGCGTGGCTCAGTCTTTGCAAGATGGAGGAGGGAGAGGCCACGACTCGCTGCCTTTAATGGCCTTGCACCCTGCTTGAAATGGTATGAAACTGCACTTGAATTTGGTGGCCTTGCACCCTGCTTGAAGTGGTAAGAAACTGCACTTGAATTTGGTGGCCTTGCACCCTGCTTGAAATGGAATTTCAAGGAATAGCCATGAGTCAACTGCCAGCCCACCAGCCTTGAGTGAGTGAGCTGCCAGCACAACAGGCTTGAGTGACTGAGTCGCGAGCCCAAGAATCCATTCAGCCCACAAATCCCAGACTAGCGCTCCAGAAAGCCCCCCCCCCCCCCCCCTACTGGCCACCAATATTGGAATTGGTGGAGAGGTGGAATATTGCGTTGGGGGACCAGCCCTCCCTTGTGATGCTGGGACGCAACGGATCCCACTTAGTCCAGTAGATAATATAAAAGTGGGGTTACATGCATACAAAACCTCTGACCACGGTTCACTTTTATGTACATGCACATTGTAGGATTGATGTTTTAAAAAAAAAAAGAAATTATACCATGTGGATACAGTAGAAAGTTGCTGAGTCTGAGGAAACAAGATTAGATTTCTGTTTCTGTTGGAATAGAAATTCATGGTAAATAATTTGTTAAACGCGCTTCAATATTATGAAGGATGAAACAAACAACTGAAACTCACTATACAAACGTTTTCAAATAATAAGTTTCGGGGAGAGTCGAGAGATCTAAAGTTAATGAACAATTTTGATCAATAAAGAAACTTGTCAGTGACTAGTTCTCAGGGCACATTTTTTAGTTAATTGGTGAAGGAAACTGAGAGAACATGAAGGTGGACAGTTTACCCAATGGATTATTAAGGTATAGGCACGTACTGTTTGTTGATAGACGCAAAATGCTGGAGCAACTCAGCGGAACAGGCAGCATCTTTGGAGAGAAAGAATGGATGATGTTTTGGGTCGAGACCCTTCTTCATAGTCTGAAGAAGGGTCTCGACCCAAAACGTCACCCATTCCTTCTCTCCAGAGATGCTGCCTGTCCTGCTGAGTTACTCCAGCATTTTGTGTCTGCCTTTGATTTAAACCAGCATCTGCAGTTCTTTCGTACTGTTTGTTGGTTGCAGATTCAGAAGTAACCTTCAAAAACGAATGGGATGCATATTGGAATGAGACAAAAAAATTCAATTGTAGTCTTAGAGTGAAGCTGATTCAATTACTGTTCAAAAGTCAGTCCGAATGCAAATTGATAGCATTAATGCTGTACCAATGTTGATCTGATTGATCTATTGTTTTGAGATCAAATATAAGATATTAAGGTTATGGTGGGAATTTTTGACAAGATATAGTCGATTGAGACTCCAGATTGTACCCAATGTTGATGTATCAAGTGTTGGTTGGACACATAATGGAAATTCATGCGGTAAGGGATCAGGAAAAACAAATGTATGTGGGCTACTTTATTGCATGCCAAAAGAATAAACCTGATAGTTGGGCTGCACGGGCTATATCCATGGCAGAATTTGTATCTGATTCTGTATCATTTGACATAAACAATGAAAGCACCAGTTTGCATGTAAAGCAGCTTTAATATAATAATAAAGCAAAAGAATTAAAACAACCCTGATCCAGTTTACCAGTTGCACTTTACCAGTTCAACTTTCCTGCATCCATTGCTTTGTTAAAATCCATTTATCAGTTTTGAATATATTCCAAACCTGTACATCCAAAACTCTGAAGAAGAAATGGTAACTGCTCTCAGTTGAAAGGCATTTCTTCCCATTTCAATCCTAAATAACGAACCATTCAAAATGAAATTAGCCTCTCATGAGTTTTGCAACTAGGGAACAAAATCTTGCCTGTTACCACGCAGTATCTTGCATGTCTCAACTAGATTATCACCTTTCTTCATTACTCCAGTAAGTACAAATTTCCCGATGGGCCAAGGCTGTGGACTGGGAACGCAGCCGGAGGCCTTTATCGAAGCGCCACAGTCTCAATGCCTTCAGCATTGCTGCGTGGAAGCCTGTGTCAGGGCCCGGCAGGGTCCTTGCGGGTTGGACGGAAGAGCCGGGCCTCGCAGGTCGGAGTCCGGGTCGGTGGAGCTTGCGGCTGAGGCCCGAGTCGGCACCACGGAGGCGTGAAGTGGGGCGTCGACAGTGGTGAAGCCTCGCAGCGGCGGTGATGCCTCGCGGGTCGACCATCGGTTGATTAGAGCATGGAGCACTGCCGTGACTGAGGGGGAAGAATAATGGAAGACCCAGGGTGGGGGAACCAATGTGGGGGGGGGGGGGAGAGAACAAAAGGAGGAACCGGCGTGCTTTGTAACTGTGTGCCGTAGGTGGCTGCTATTTGTATACATTAGGTATGCAGCAAAGAATTTCACTGTGCCTAGTCACATGTGACAATAAAGTATTCCAAGTATTGGTCAGTCTTTTTCAATCTCTTTTCCTTGCTGTAAAATGACTTGGTTCCTACACAGAGTCTTTTACTGATGGTTTATTATAATCACTAACACACACTATGCAATAGCTGTCCGTGGTCATCACTGGAGCTAGAGAGCGAGCTGGAGGTGGGGACCTTACAATTATACGAAAGACAATGGGGAGTGGGTAGTAGTGGTGAGGTCACTAAGGTAAAGGAACATGCACTGATCTACATCCCTCCTCTTGGAAACAAAAACATGGCAATACACGGAGCGACCACGGCTCATACGCTAGGATTACAAACCGCGCTGGGAACAGTTAATCGCGTCATAACACAGCTAAGCAAGCTCCCCGTAACGGACAGGCGGCTTGACCAACCCGGCCAGAGCGGGTGCGCAACCCGCATTCCCCCTCAACCGCAGGAGCAGAAGGGACAGAGTCAGGGAAAGAGGTGGGAGAGCCGGGCGGGGAACGAACCGGAGACGGAGGAGAACAGCGAGGCGAAACGGGCACGCTGGCAGGCAAGGCAGGGGAAAGAGGCTTGTGAGCGCGGGCATAGAGAGCTGGGAGGGCAGTTTCCGCGACATGCGAGGAGTGACGGGCTGGCGGAGCCTCGGGCAGAATGGAAGGGATAGGTGGCTGAAACGGGTCCGCGGGAGGCGGAGGAGGCTCGTTGACGAGCAGGAGGTGCTGGCGTGACCGACGGTAGATAGCGCCCTCATAGTCGACGAGGTATGACCGGGGAGAGCCAGCATTACCAACCACTACGGCCAGCCTGTAGTGCCCGGAGGGGGACTGCATCCGAACCACCTGTCCCAGGAACAGGCAAGGAAGCGGCCGGGCCGACTTGTCAAAGGAGCGCTTCTGGATGGCTTTCTTCTCGATGATGCGCTCTGTGACAGCAGCAGGGTTCTGGACCGAGGGTTTGAGGGACTGTTGCGAGACAGGGAGAGGTGGTCTAGTGGTGCGGGACATGAGGCGTTGGGCAGGTGAACCGAGCGCGGGGTTGCGGGAAATGTTGCGGAGGTTGAGGAGGGCAAGGTAGAAGTCGGAATGTGAAAGGCGGTAGTGTTCCAGCAGCTCCTTGGCACTGCGGACGGCGCGTTCCGCAAGGCCGTTGCTCTGCGGATACTCAGGGCTGCTGGTGATATGGCGAAAGTTCCAACGGGAAGCGAAGGCACGGAACTCGGCGCTGGAGAACTGGCTGCCGTTGTCCGATTGGAGGGTCACCGGGGGTCCGAAGGTGCAAAGGTGGTGGCGAAGCTTCCCGATGACGGCGGCAGAGGTGATGGAAGGCAGCTGATCCACCTCAAACCAACTGGAGTATGAGTCCACCAGGACCAGGAAATGCTTGCCACGCCATTCGAAATGGTCCGTGGCAACATACATCCACGGTTGCTCGGGGGCCGGCTGCTGCAGGAGGGGCTGGCGCTGCTGATGAGGCAGGAGACTGTTACAGGCAGCACAAACGGAGACCCTGTCACGGATGTCCTGAGCCATACCGTGTAAAATGACTTGGTTCCTAAACAGTCTTTTACTGATGGTTTATTATAATCACTAACACACACAGCTATGCAATAGCTGTCCGTGGTCATCACTGGAGCTAGAGAGCGAGCTGGAGGTGGGGACCTTACAATTATACGAAAGACAATGGGGAGTGGTTAGTAGTGGTGAGGTCACTAAGTTAAAGGAACATGCACTGATCTACACTTGCCTCGGGCACCATTTTGTGAATCCAACCCTCTTTGTCTCCAGGGCAGGTAAACCCATTGTTAGAAATGGGAGGCTGAAATTGCATTCTGTGCACTATATGAGCTCTTTGTACAATGTTGTATTATCTCCTTTGCACTCTGGTCCTTTTTCAATATAGGTTAATGTACTAATTGCTTCATTAATGGTGTACGATAATGTCTATGTCCTGTGCATGAGTATCAAAGATCTCCCTGAACTTATTCTCTCTATAGACTGGTACTTACTGGTTTCTTATGACGTAATAATCATAATTTTTCTATTCTTACTACCCATGGGCATAATCACTAATTTCCCATATTTTTCATTTAAGAGCTACACAAAATTTGGCCTAGTTACGAGAAGAGATATTAGGACAAAATAGAAGTAGGTTTTCGAAAGTGAAAGATAGAGAGGCACAGAGATTTGGAGGAAAATCTCTGATTTAGGAAATGACTTGATGGTGGAGATTTGAACTTGTGCATGTAGATGAAGCCAAAATTTGATTTTTAATTAGTGCAGAGAGTTGTAAAATTTAGAACTGATGTGATGGTGGAGGAGCCAGGCACAGGAGTGAAGTAAGTTGGGAGATTTTCAGCAGAGAGAATGGTATGGTGGGGGTTGCTGTCCAGAGTTGAAGAAGACAGCAAATTTGGGTACGCAGGATTAACATGGGCTGAGAAGGGAAATCTAACTTCGAAAATATACTTTTCTGAATTAGAAGCTTGGAATACCATGTTACCTCCAGCACATGGTTTATTGAAGAGAGACTCATACAAGACCCCATAGCAACATCCATCTTGGCATTGAAAATTGTGTGATCCCTTGGAATCAATGAAAACCTGCTTCAACTTCAGTTCTGTATTTTCTGAGGTAGCCAGAAGCTCCTCCAGGATTCACTGATTCAGTTGCAGTGGGCCAGGAAATGCTTTTGAGGAATGGGCGAATGTTCTTTCAGATGTTGTGTGCTACTTCTGCTGTCTGTACACGGACTCCATCAATTGCACTTAATGACTTCCTGGATGGATCTTTCCCATTTGAGAGGTCATGACCTCTTCCATGGCAACATTCCACTATTGGGCCTATCATTACGTTCAGTCAATTTTCATGGGTGCATCTCATTGTCCACATGTCTGACCTCTAAATGCAGCGCTTTACTCCAAGGATCCTCGCTAGATATTCAGGATAGAGAAAATACCAGAAGTACACATTGCAAGTCTCCTTGGAAAGAACATAATAACCTTATTAACTTGGGGCAACACTCAAATGGAGGAGGTCAAATGCAAAGCGAACAAAGACAGGGATGTTTACTTCACTACCTGTTCATCTGAGGCCGGAATGGAACACGGCAACCTTAGAAGTGGAAGTTACTACATCAGTGATGGAGTAGGTCTGAGCCCATGAACTGACCTTCGGGTCAGGTCTGACAGATGATTGGCCGCAGAGGCCAGGGAGATCAAAATCTATAAATACCTGATGTGTTAAATTTGATCATATTAATATTAAAGGCCCTGTCCCACTTTCCCGAGTCCTCTGCCGATTTGAAAGGACCTTAAAAAAAAAAAGAAATTCAAGATTTTGGTGATCTACGAACTCCTCCTCCCGACTCTCTTTTTACTCGTTGACTTTTTTGTCATGCTGAAAAAACCGTCCCGACTTACCTACGGCTGGCATAACGAGCTGCTACGATATATCTACGGACTCCTACGGACTTGCTACGGACATTCTCCGAGTTATCAAGGGGAAAACTGGGGAGAATTCATGAGTAACTCGGGAAAGTGGGACATTTCTGCTCCTTCATTACTGGATATTAAGCAAACTGACAAAAGAAGAATGGTGGTTTGAGAGATGTGGTAGATTAGATAAGAGTGGCTGTTGCCCGTGTACATGTGGAGCTTATTATATTCTCAGAAGATGATAGGCAAGAACAATGCGTAGATAACAAAGGGGACCAGAGATGGAAATTTCTAGAGGGATGAATCAGGAACGTAAGTGTTTTTAGGTGATATGTTGGCTACATATGTAAAGGTAAGAATAGAACATTGCAAGAATAGCCTCGACAAGCTGGACAGTGGAGAAAAGGTGTCAATGACTCCTGCTTTATGGAGCGATTGAGTTCCAAGAGAACCATCTGGGCTTGGATTTTCTGTAACACGTACCCCTTTTCCCTTTGCATTCTATTTTTAAATTCTTAAGGGTGAAATTTCTATTATCTGAACAACCACTATGCCTGTATAGGTTTAAGGGATTTGTAAAAGAATCAAGAGACCAGAGGAAAATAAAATGGATTCAATTTATCGCTGATACACCAGTGGAAACGGACATCATGGTAACTTTTTATAGGAAATTGGTTACATTTATTGAAAAGAAATGCAGAAGCATTGTGAAAGAATGTGGCCAATTGGATTTTTTAAATATAAGCTGCCACAGATTCAGAAGGTCTAATAGCTGCTTTCGGGAATATACTTTTCTCGTAAGGATCCATCAGGATCTTTTAAATATTGTGGCAATGGTTGGATAAAATGATCAGAAGGAACTCTGAAAAAAATAATGGTCAACTTCTTGGCACCTCATAAGTACAAGTATTTAATAAGGAAACGTGGTTTGTGGATATGCCGATGCCAAATGACACTTGGTAGGGTGAAGTTGAATGCAGTTCAAATCTGCCTTTCTTTTGGCAATGAAAGGACAAAATGCAGAATTGTTTTTTTTAAATCCCCTGTCCCACTTAAGCGATTCTTTATTTTGGCGACTAGGCTGTCGCCACATGGTCGCAGGGTTGACGCCTGTATGGTCGTGAGTCATCTCAAGACGCCTAAAGAGTCGTAACGATTTTCTGGTCGCCGCTGGATTTTGAAATGTTCAAAACCTTTCGGCGACTGTGGGCTTGACGTAGCTAGTCTTCTCCTGTCGTAGGTGCTGTCGTAGGTTGTCCCCAGGATGACGCAGGTTGTCACCAGGTGACGTTGGTTGTTGCCGGGTGCTGACTTTGGTGAATTCCATTGGTGACTACCTGCGTCAACTGGTGACAGGTACCGGCGACTGAATTGTCTTCAGTTGTCCCCAACAGGGTCGTTGCTTGTCGTTGCTTGTCGCAGGTTGACTTTGGTTGTCATAGGTTGCCGCCTGTGTGGTCATAGATTGTCGTAGGTGTGGTCGTAGGGGAGCGTCCTAATGGGTCGCCAGTTGTCAGTAGCTTGCCGTATAGAGTAGGTGGTAGGTTGTCGTTGACATTGTCGTAGAGGGGGTCCAGTCACCGCTTTTTCGGCGACCTGCTATGACTATGACCGTCGTCGGAAATCGCAGAAAAAATCACCTAAGTGGGAGAGGCCCTTAAAGCTCCTCTTTGTGACCACAAGTCATCTACTTAGTAGCTAATTAAGTGCTTATGAAGTTCAGTCAATGTTGTGGTATAGGAAATAAGACTGGCAATGTGCACACAACAAATTCCACAAGCAACATTGTGATGGTGGAATCCATTTTAGTGATATTATAAGCCAGGACACTAAAGAAGTGAATTTTAGTCCACAGTAAATGTTGAAGTCTGCTGGATCAGTTGTAAATAATGACCTAATTTGAAAGAGCAAATTTGCACGTTTTTTTTAATATGTTTTCCTCAAAATTCTTATGCTATACTTTGTTTACAGGGACCCAGGAGGTGGAATAGAAATGACTGAGTTTGTGCGGGAAGCTACCCCTCCAGTGGGTTGCAGTTCACGAAATTCATATGCTGGTCTGGAAAGCAGCCACCAGGTACTGTAAATTCACTGATTCTGCAGGCAATGCCTGTCATTCACAAGTGTAATTTTTTTTTTTAGTTTAGCTTCCAAACTTCACAGGTTGATTGTAAACTCTCAACAACTTCTTTAAAAATAGATCTTATTAGTCTTGGAAAATTAAAAATTATGAACCAATAAAAACTAAAAAGGCAAAGCCAATAACCCTTAACGTCTTTCTTCCTTCTATTTTCCTAACACCTTTCAAAACTTCACAGGTTGATTGTAAACTCTCAACAACTTCTTTAAAAATAGATCTTATTAGTCTTGGAAAATTAAAAATTATGAACCAATAAAAACTAAAAAGGCAAAGCCAATAACCCTTAACGTCTTTCTTCCTTCTATTTTCCTAACACCTTTCAAAATTGCTTTTGCACAATATAATAATTATATAATTTTAAGTCACAGGAGTGGTGTTGTGACCCTGATCAGATTGGTTCTTTCCATTATGCACCGAATTACAATTTCTCTAAATCCACAGATGAATTTAACGTTAAAGGGCTAGAGTAATTCATCGGGTCAGGCAGCATCTCTGGAGAGCATAGATAGGTGACATTTTGGGTCGAGACCCTTCTTCTGTTTCAGGAATTCAGCGTAAATTTAAGTTAAACTGGGAAATTTAACTTGAAATAAATCTTGGTCGCAAATCACCCTTGAGTTTGACAACCTACAATGGCTTCTGGTTAAGAAGTGTTTAAAAAAACAAAAAAACTCTTCCTTGATTTTATTTTAACTTTTTGGCTTTGCCTGTCCTCATTCTTATATTTCCTTCAAGCTAGTTAATTACCAAAACATGTACACCCCGCCATCCTGGCCCTTTGGTAATCCCTGAATCAATGTGTTGATTTCTCGTGGTTAAGCCCTAATTTAAACATTTCTGGTGGCTAAGCCCCAATTTAAAAATAGACCTATGTTCAACCACTGAATGATTGATTATTACTTGCATTAATATGTTAATGGCTCCATGGTCTGCGTATGATAAATCTTAGTTGCACTCAATATAATTGCTGGAAATTGTGATTTGATATTTGAACTTTGAGAGATGGCAAATCTTAGGAAGATTGGGGAAATTTATAGTAGAGAAAGAAACATTTAAGAACTTTTTGGTTTAAGTAAATTATATCATACTGATAACATACCATACTTATAGCATATTTATAACTTTTTTGCTAAGAAATAGTGATGCAAGGAATTTGTGGAATTAGGAATAGAGTTATACTCTTTTATTTTCAAATAATACTTTGTCCATTAATTGAGATTGGTGGATTTATTTCTCCTCTGGTTGTTAGGATATGAACAATTGATCATTGGTAGTTTCACTTTTTTGGTATTCAATGTTACTTTGTCACATGTATTTCGGTACAGTGAAATGCTCCCTTTTGCATACAACACGGTAAAATCATGTAGCAGACCTCATGTAGGCAGACCTCACCAAGGAATGTCGCCATGTTATGGCAACAACAAAGTTACAAAAGTTTCCCGAACCTTCCTATCTACTGCCTGCCGCCACACATGGCAGATTGAACAATTTTTTTGAAAAAAACAGCATTCATATTGTCACATGAAAATAGAGCCTACAGATATAGCTACTGGAGAATGATTTTAAGTTAAAAGATTCCGTCTGACATCGTTAGACATATCGTTGAAATATTAGTCTTGTATGGCTTCTGAATCACAATGTCGGACTATTTTATGACAACACAGCGACAGCCAGAGTTGGAGATAGTACATACATTGTACTGTCATTAATATACAGCCTACACTTTGTTGTACAGCAAACACAGTCAATTTATCAGAAAATATAGTCTGTTTAGAAGCAAAGCTACAGATTTATGATACAAACCACTGTAAATTGTCCCAATAAAAGCTAAGTTATTTGTTTAGGAAAATGCATTGAGTAAAGTTACAGAGAAATCACTTGGAATAAAATCAAATCCAGCAGTTATAAGATTGCATTTGTCTAGCTTAATTGACAGGAGAATTATTTAGTCTTCATCAATCTTGTAATGAGTGGCAACAATACATTCTTTGGTACGAAATAAAAAAATCTCATGATTGGACATATATTCTGTCAATTCAATCAATGGCCTTCTGAGATGTCAAGTGGAGAATTGAGTTGTTCTCTGGGTAAATTGAAGTCAAGTGTTCCATTGATTGGTGCTATTGATCAGTACAGATCATTTGGCATCGTCCCTGTGTGAAGTGGGTGCCCTCACTCTATGACCTTTTGTAGGTTTTACTGAGGATACTTCACTCTCCAGGGCAAGGTTCAAGCCAGGTGCCTCTACTGTCATGAGGGTCAGTGACATAGTGTTTTCTCCCTGACTTGGCGTCTCTCAGTTCTTTCCATCTAGGTACAGTTTGTGGCTGCAGCAAGGTTGTTATCTGCAGTTGCCGAGAAAGGCAGGAGATTTTAAACATTGTCTCTTGAGTTTGCTAAAATATTTTAAAGTAGTTTTGGTGGGCGTTGCGCATGATTTTTATTTCCATTTAATGGAGATTATTGGAATTGTGAGGATTAGCAAAGAGGGGCAAAAACAGTAGACATTCAGTTGGAGTAGTCTGAAGAAACTTTGTTCACGAGGCTTCAGTGGATGCACATTTTCATGTGGCAACCACTGGACCCTGAGATAGAACAGTATTCAGCAGGGGCTCATAAGAGCCAGTGGTGTGATATATTGCTTTGGCTGATATCCGTTTCGTGTTCTTGAAGTTTTCTGGACTAGGACTACCCTAATTCTTATGATTGGCCAATTTTAGTTAAATGACAATGGTATGTGAGAGACCTAAACAGGGTATTTACAAGGAAGCTTCTGGTCATGAAATCTTCTGTTGCAGAGAAACTTGAGTTTGTTCCCTGCTTCCCTGTTGTTCAAGTGGAACATTGACATGCCTGTTGTGATCTAGGTTGGGTTAGCAGTACAAAGTCTTTTTTTTTAAGCATTCCATTTCCTTTAGTATTGTTGATGCCTGTGGTAGCTGTGTCATGAGAGTCGTGAGATTCCTTTAAGTTCAACATTTATTGCACTTTTTTTGGCTATTAAGCTGTTGAAAAGAGCCAGTAATGCAAGCATTACCCCTCCTCCACTGTGATAGGTATTTTGAGTCTTTGTTATAGACATTTTTTCAACAGTGTACCAATGATACTTAGATTATTATGGAGTTAAAGATGGAGTGTGAAAATCAACAAAGTGATGATGGTGCAAGGCAAAGAGGAAATGAACCAAAGAAAGAAAGATGGGACTCGACTCCTGGTTGCCGCTCTGAAATAATAGTGCTAGAAATTTACTGTAGGTCAGGCAACATTTGTTCAGAGAGAAACCGAATTCATGTTTTAGTTCATTGACCTTTCTTTTTATCCTGTTATATAGTTAATCAACCAGACAAATCATTTTGCTATGCCAATTGCATACATCCAGTGATATAATACTAAATCAAGAGTGCTTTATATAATTTTGACACTACATAGGGAGGGAGTTTAAAGCATAAAGTCAGTGCTGAGATGAGTTTTGGCGTTAATGGCCAACATCACAGCTTTGAGTTGTGAGGAAAAGCAATCTTTACATGAATGTGAGTGAGTAAACAGATATTAAACATCATGAAATGGGCACTGCCCTTCAGGGTTTGCTAGGAAATTGGAACTGGAATGTAAATTTTGGTAAGTAAAAAACCCCACCATTTTGGTAAATAAAAATGTTTGCAACTCTTTTGAAGAATCTCCTTTCGCAGACAGGTTAAAACTTATTGGGCAAACAAGAAGGAAAAAATACTTCATTCCTCCAAGTGACTTTTGGATGTAGATATTACAGGGCTGCCAACTCTCACGCTTTGAGCGTGAGAATCACGCATTTGAATAAACTCACGCCCTCATGCTGATCAGAAATTTCTCTCGCTCTGTTGTGAGAAATTCAGTGATCAACGAAAATTTCAAAACTCATATCAACTGCATGGGCCATGGGTGTTGGAAGCAGAAGCAGCGGCGGGGACAGATGCGGACGGGGAGTGGGGTTGGTGAGTGTTTGCCGGGCTGGCGAGTCGCTCACTGCAGCTCCGGCCATGGAGCAGCCTCAGTGCAAGGCGTCGTAAGCGTTACGCTGCTGCCGTGAGAGTCTCTGTGCCAAATTCGCCCAGGTGACTGGCATGGATCAGGCTGCGGCTCGGTACATCCAGTGCGAGATGGCTGCTGGAAGTAAGTTCCAGTGGCTGCTGGAAGTAAGTACCAAGCACTGGGTAGAAATGGTGGAAGATAGTGGACTTCAAATGGGGGTGGTTGGAGAAAGCATCCGTCTTGCCTGCTAGATTTTCACTTACTGTAACTGCAGGAAAAATGTTCCCGATGTTAGGGGAGTTCAGAACCAGGGGTCACAGTTTAAGAATAAAGGGGGGGGGGGCAGTTAGGACTGAGATGAGGACATACTTTCTTCACACAGAGTTGTGAATCTGTGGAATTCTCTGCCACAGAAGGCAGTGGAGGCCAATTCACTGGATGCTTTGAAGAGAGAGTTACATTTAGTTCTTGGGGCTAACGACATCAAGGTATTTGGGGAAAAAACAGGAAAGAGGTACTGATTTTAGATGAATAGCCATGATCATATTGAATGGCAGTGCTGTCTCGAAGGGCCGATGGCCTATTCCTGCACCTATTTTCTATGTTTCTATGCTTGAGTATATGGCAATAAAACTTGATCACTTGATTTTGAAGCATTCATGCATGGTGGAGGTATAATGTAGTCATAGAGTGATACAATGGGGAAAACAGGCCCTTCTGCGCAACTTGCCCACACCCGCCAACATGTCCCAGCTATGCTACCTGCTTTTGGTCCATACCTCCAAACCTGTCCTATCCATGTATCAGTCTAACTTTTTCTTAAATGTTGGGATGGTCCCTGCCTCAACTACCTCCTCTGGCAGCTTGTTCCATACACCCATCACCCTTTGTGTGGATAAAGTTACCCCTTAAAATGTTACCTCTTAAAAATACTTCACACAAAAAACATTGAAATCATACTTCTACAATGCACTAATACATGATTTTAGTACATCAAATTTCAAAAAGTTCCTACCCTGGGAGGGGGGACATCCTTCTTCCACACTCTCTCCCCACTCGGTTGCTCCACTCCCTCACCGGGTACCCCCAAGGCCAGTGATCAGTGATCGCACAGCCTCCTCCCTTTCAAAAACGCTCTAATCCAATTTAAAGCATATATTGCATTCAAGTGTAAGTTAAAAGGCTCGCTACAGTATGCACCATATTGCACAATTTCAAGCTGAAAAATGCAAAAGTTCCGTACCAACCCTCCTCCCACCCCCCCCCCCCCCCCCCCCTCCCCGGTCGCTATGCTCCCTCGGGCTTGGTCTCTCGCAATTTCTCACTCCCAACTTTCATCCAATGTTGGCAGCCCTGGATATTATCACATTTTATGCGAACCGTTTGTGTTTTGGTGTGTCTACACGTCGTGACCTGCTAAATCACTCTTAAGTTATACTGTGACATTTTCCAAGTTATTTTTCTTCCTCAGTACACATGCAGCAAATGTTGCAATCAATGCAACTCTCCCGAGGCTCCTAGAGTGGGGTCAGCAATGTTGGCAGCTATATTAGCATATAACTTGAAGGAATAAACATGGCATCAGAAATGAACGTGACAGAATCTTGAAACATACCAGTGTTTGGAGGATAATGTGTTATGGCAGCAATTAACTATGCCATAACCTTGAAATTGCATATTTTCCTCGTTAACTGAGATTACAATAGTTTACAACATTCAAAATGAAAACGGTCGAAGAGAAAGACAAATAATAATTGTACTAGGACAGCAAAAATGTGATGGGTAATTTTTTTTGTGACATTCAGTAATGTGTTACTTGACTAAAGATAAATTTACATTGTTTATGTAATCTTGAAAACTGTAGCGTCATGATATGTCAGTAAAATTTGTAGGTTGATGTCGCCATAAATGCAGGCCCTAAGCACAGAAGGAGATTTTCGACATTGATACAAATCTGTTTCGTGTGGATGGTTAAACATAACTATTTTTAAATTATTGGTTGCCAAAAGGGCCTGTCCCAGTATACGAGGTAATTCAAAAGCTCTCCCGAGTTTAAAAAAAGTCAAACTCGTGGTAAGTACGTAGAATGTACGTAGCGGCTACGTCGGAGCTCGTGGATGTCTCGTAGCGGCTCTTAATGCTAACGGCAGGTACTCGGGGAAACACGGTAACTCGTGAAGTTTTTTCAGCACTGTGAAAAATGTCCACGAGAGCCCCGAGTACCTACGAACGGCTATTACCGTAATTCTCTGAGTTCGAATCAGGGGAAACTCGGGAGAACTCTTGAATTACCTCATACAGTGGGACAGGCCCTTTATAGCCCAGCTGAATTCCTAATTTCATGAAGTATGATTGTCACATATAATTGTGATTGCAGCACAATTTATGTAAAGAAAAAGTGTAAAATATATGTGCAAGGCCGCTTGTGAATGTAGCACCTCGAAAATGGATATTACGACTGAACTATAAACATCTTAGCTATGGAGTTGAGCTTGTGTTCTTCATTTGCAACAAGAAGATAAATTTGTGTAGAATTTGAAAGCAAAACAAAAGAAATCGCAGTGTGGGGGGTGGGGGGTGGGGAGACGGACAATGCATCACTTCAGACTATATCTTAAAGTTAAGCTTCCCAAGGCGTAGAATAGTTTTGGCTCTATGCATCCAGAAAACGAATGCACCATTTTAATCTTCACCATTTAAAAAAATTGTCACTAAAAATTCCACTGGGATCCTTAATGTACTCTCTTGCCAAGCCAGTCAAAGTATTAATAAAGTCCTTCCTTAGAGGGCTAAATAAACAGATTTTTTGAAAATTACCCCAAAGCGCCACTCGATTTCTTAAAATTGAATGGCTCAGAAATGAATCAGTTTGCAGCTTAGACACAACCCTTCATTTAAAGTAGTTTTTCAGCTGTAGAAGTTCTTGTTAACCTTTCTGTGGCTGTTAATTGCCTGGTTGGCAATTTAATTAGATTTTAATTGGCTTGCTGCTTAACTATGCCTAACCCTTGTTCTGCAACTTTTAATATTCAAGACGAACAAAAATGTTTTGAAGTTCTCAGTCAACTGAGATGGAACAGCTTTTGGAAGGCTTCTAAGTTTTCACTGCTCTGGGATGCCAGCTATGCTGGCTTGATTTTGAATAATTAAGACATTTTGATGGCCTAGCTTTGCAGAGTGACGTTTGCAGACCACACTCACTGTTGACAATGCTCTTAATCTGAGAGAGGGCAGTGTATTGGTGTGCTTTGGGACTTGCAATGTTGTTTAGGACAGTGATGGAATGATGGCCTTAAACCTTTATTAATGCATTCCAGTGCCATGTTGGCAGCAGGGAGTTTGTAAGTTATTGAGTCATTGAGTGATACAGTGTGGAAACGGGCCTTTTGGCCCAACGTCCCAGCCACACTAGTCCCACCTACCCGCATTTGTTCCATATCTCTCCAAACCTGTCCTGTCAATGTATCTGTTGAACTGTTTCTTAAATGTTGGGATCGTCCCTGTCTCAACTACCTTCTCCAGCAGCTTGTTCCATACATCCGTTACCCCTCGGATTCCTATTAAATCTTTTCCCCTTCGCCTTAAACCTATGTCACCTACTCTGGGCAAAAGACTCTGTGCATCTACCCGATCTATTTTTCTCATGATTTTATACACCTCTATAAGATCACCCCTCATCCTCCTGCGCCTCAAGGAATAGAATCCCAGCCTAAACCTCTCCCTATAGCTCAGACCCTGTAGTCCTGGCAACATCCTCATAAATTTTCTCTGTACACCTTGCCAGTTTGACAACATCTTTCCGATAACACGGTGCCCGGAACTGAGCACAATACTCTAAATGCGGCCTCACCAACGTCTAATGCAACTGCAACGTGACCTCCCAACTTCTATACTCAATACTCTGACTGATGATGGCCAATGTGCCAAAAGCATTTTTGACCACCCAATCTAACTGCGACTCCACCTTCAAGGAACCATGCACCTGCACGCCTAGATGCCTTTGCTCGACAACACTCCCCAAAGCCCTACCATTCACTGTAGGGTCCTGCCCATGTTAGCTTTCCCAAAATGCAGCAACTCACATTTCTCTGCATTAAATTCCATCAGCCATTCCTCCGCCCACCTGGCCAATCGATCAAGATCCTGCTGCAATTTTTCATAACCATCTTCACTATCTGCAAAAACCACCCACTTTTGTAATAAGCTGATCTTTCACAGCAGCGCCCATATTGCACATCAGATGCAATAACAGGTGACTCTGACCTTGGTGGGAGGAAATTATCATTTATTGTGTATCTAAAATATCAACGAGTATGGTTACGTTGAGGTTGGGGTGTGGTATGGAGTTGACGCCTACTAAAAGGGGGAAGGGATGGTGAGATGTGTAAATAGGATATGAAAAGTTGGATCAGATAAGAACGTATTGCCATCTCCAAAATTCTGGATAGAGATTAATATACTGAATGATTCTAATATTTTCTTTCAACAGAATTACTTCATTTGAAATTATTTCCTTCATCAGCTTTCTTTAAAGCCATTTATTTTAAATAAGAATAAAGTGTAATGCCATTCTGTATCTGATAACTTATATGTTTATCATGTGATGGTATTAATTGTACCCCTTTGGAAGTTTCCATCAAGATGTTAAGCCCTATTTATTGTATGTACAAGTACCCTCAGTATAGGGGGATTGCACTGTTTTAAACTGTATTTCAAAGACCAATTTATTTCACCACCCGAGTCTCTGCTGAATGGGTTTAGCCGTCAGCAATCACTTTTTTGAGCGGCGGGACCACATCTGCTCTAACAAGGCAGTTTAAACAGTTATATTTTAAATGAAGCATGATTATTTTTAAGGAGTAATTTTGACAGAGGTTATAATTTACAAAGTATTTGCAATACGAGCATAATTTTTACAATACAGAAAAACATGCCACTGAGTTACAGATGAACAAGTTGTCTATTGAGGATAGAGGCAGAAGAACTCATTTTGTGCCTTTTCTCTGTTACTCCTAATTCCTAACCTGTCTTACTCCTAATTCCTAACCTGTCTTACATTGTTTTTCTGTGAGTGGACATCATCAACATGTGATGGTTACATTGGCCAGGACAAGTCGATGGCGTGACTTGAATAAGTGATTGTGGGCCTTATCTTTCTTTTACACTGTAATCCTTAAGGTTACTGTGGAAGTTACGGTTGATTTCTGTTCATGAGTCCTTGACAGATGAGGGTCACATTCTTAAGGACATAATGAGTCCGTATTGATAATGTCTCTTGATAATGTCAAGATGATGGAAAGTGGTACTGTTCAAAAGCATATCGTAATCCACAATAAACCTTTTGAACCTAGGTCAGCTTCTACTGCTGTGCTGCCATCTTCTGCAAGAAACTGAGGTCAGCAATAAGCCTTTTGAGCCTGGTTAATGAATATCCATCCGAATTGCATCCATTTAATTTGTCTGTATTATTTTCCGAAATGAAGTATTCTTTTTTGGAACATCCAAAATCTAGGAAACTTAGCAGTATAGATGTTATGTGGCTGGTTTCCATGATCATGAAGTCTCAAAATAAGAGGTTGGTGATTTAAATCTTGGATGACTCCGATGAGAAGGCATTTCTTGATTCAGGAGGTTGTGGTTACTTGATATTCTCTGTCCCAGAAAGTTGAAGACTGAGACTGTTTTTGGACTAAAAGGGAATCGAGGGTTTTGGTAAATGGATAGGAAAGTGTTGAGACAAAAGATCAGTCATGATTTTCTTGGAAGGCAGTACCAGCTCAGGTTTATGTATAGTGCACTTCTGTTGGTTATGTTTTGTATTAATCATTGAATCACGTAAACCATATATGATTTCTAAGAATTGTCATAGAAACTGAGATATATCTTTGTCTAGTTATTTGCAACACTGTGAATTACCAAAACATTCTAGCTTATTTATCATGAATTGCCAACATTTTTATCTTTCCATGTAATTTTTTTTAGAGTCATACAGTGTGGTAATTTGCCCTTCGACCCAACCTTCCCCTGCCGTCCAACATGCCCGTTCTTGGCCCATATCCCTCTAAACCTATCCTATACACGGACCTTTCCAAATGTCTCTTAAATGTATGAGAGTTCCTGCCTCAACTACCTCCTCTGGCAGCTTGTTCCATATACCCTCCACCCTTTGTGTAAATAAATATTTACCACTTGGTAACTCTTGGTAGTAAATCTTCCTCACCCCCCCCCCCACCATAAACCTATGTCTTCTGACTTGATTTCTTGATTCCCCTACTGGGCAACTGTGGATGTGGATTTTTTTTCTCAATTCTCATTCAGTTCTTCAGCTGCTTTGAGTATCTAAATCTGTTTACTTTAAAGTAGTCTGCTTTAGATCTGTTGTCAGTGTGTTAAATGATGCTCATAAAATATTGATTCTCTGTGTAATGTTTGGAGCCATTGACACTCAGATTCTTACTTCTTTGTTCATCTGGGTGTCCTCCCTTTACAATAATATGTACATTGCTTCTTTTCCTTTCTCCAAGAGCTAAGATTTATTTATCATGTAAAAATCCTGAATTATGAAGCTTTTGCTTTTTTAACTATTTGAAATCCTTTATTATCAGGTTGCGTCGCCTCACCATGGAGCAGCAGCATGTATTAAAGGTAAGAGATTTTCAACTAAATGAGTTGCAGTTCATCTGTCTACCTAGAGGCACTAAATATCCCAGAATTAGATTCCTCTCTAGATTGTTCCATGGATTTAATGCTGCTATATGAATGAACATGATAAAACTCAGCATTTTGGATCTTTCATTCAAGATTTAGGAGTCACTTGAACCTCTTTTTAACTGCTTGTTAAAACTGAAAATGCACGTCAAATGTTTCAGTACATTTTATGATGACCTCTAGTTTATGCAAATACTGTAAGCATATAATAACTGGTGGGAGACAAAGCTTTCAACAGAACTTAAATCTTGTACTAATTTGGTGCTCTGAATTCTGTATATATAGCAACAAGTAGAATGTGCATGTGTGTAATGGGTTTGATGGATCCCTGTGTGGACATTTGAACTTCAATTGTATTCTTGGTAGTAAAGACAAAGTTTTCCCGCTTTCAACAAATATCTGTTCTCTTCATAAATCTTATTTTAGGATTGTGCATTCTTTTTGTAACTCTCTGGTTTATCAATTTGTAATAGAAAATATGAATGTTAAAAAACCGTAAAATTAAGTTGCAATTCAACTAGAGCACTGCCAAAGAAAGTTTAAATCCTGGGTTTCAATTTATGGATGTGATTGGGTTTTTAAGTAGTACGTAAATCCCTGGGTCTTGTCCAGTAGAAGGTAATTGTAATCCTGAAAATGTAAAGCAAAATGACCACACTTTGTTTGAAAATTGACATAAATTGTACTTATTGAAGTCACAAATTATATGCTGTATGACATTAACCAACAAGCACTACAGCCAGTGGATTAGACAAACATGCCATCTCATCCATTGGTTGGCTTTGTGGGTGGATTTTCATCTAGGCTCACTTGATTATATCCAAGCCACTGTAGCAATGACTTTCCACTTTCCACATTTCAAAATCACCGAAGGCTTACCCTATGGTCTTCTAGTTATCTGAATGCTGTTTCTTGGTGATAGCAATAAGCTTGAGATTGGCCACCATATACATCCGAGAAGCCTGACATAATTAAGAGCAAAACAGCCTGTTTGTTTGGCACCCCATCAACTGCTCTGAACAGTCATTCCCTCGATTATCAGGACACAGTAGTTGCAGCATGTACCATTTACAAAATGCTCTGCAGTTCCATGATTCAGACCTCATAACAATGAAAGATTAGTTGTATATTTTCAAGTCAGAATGGTTTGCAATGGAGAGAAATATGAAGGACGTAGTGTTCCTATGCCTCAAGTGCCCCTCCTCCTTCATGACAGAGGTTGCAGATTTCAAAGATGGTGTTGAATGGCCCAAGGTATTTTGTAGATGGTTCACCCATGGTTTAATTTATCGCGAAGGAAGGAACTGCAGATGCTGGTTTAAACCGAAGAAAGGCACAAAAAGCTGGAGTAACTCAGTAGGACAGACACATCTCCGGAGAGAAGGAATGGGTGGCTTTTCGTGTCGAGAAGGGCCTCGACCCAAAACGCCACCCATTCGTTCTCTCCAGAGATGCTGCCTGTCCTGCTGAGTTACTCCAGCTTTTTGTGTTTAATTTATTGCTATTGCTTCTTTGAATGGGTTGTAATCTCAAATTACAAAATAGAAGCAACTGGAAAAAAAAAACTGGCTTGGAGATGATAAATTTAAAGTTTGTCGATGTATCTTTTTCCCTAATGTCTGCTTGAAAAATAGGTAATCCATATTGATTTATTTTTCTTCCTGGGTTGATATTTTCTCATTCACTGCATTGTGAAGGAGTAATGCCTACATCCTGGAGCCAGCAATGCGAGTTAGCCATGAAAATAGTTGTATATCTGTTCATCTACTCACTGAGTAGTAACCAGAATGTAATGTAATTTTCTACATTTGGTTTCCTATGTATTTAAAATGACGTACATGCATTCAACCATGAATTGATTATTTTTCTTTTTATATCCACTGCAGGAGATGAAGAGACAGGGAAAACTTCTGATGACATTAGTTTGAGCTTGGGCCAGAGCTGCAGTTTGTATAAAGATACAAATGATGAACAAGGTGAGCGTGGCCTATCAGAATTTGACTGAAAAACAGTGCAGTGTAATGGTCGACACAATTATCTGGGGAATTTTGAATAATGACCTACTTTTATAAGCTGTAATTTTACAATGAATATGCTTGGAATGAATTGGTGTCACTTGGTTATAGTTTCTTGATTATGAAGGAGCAATAAAGTTAGGTGATGCATTCAATTCCAGAACAATGCTACAGAGATACTATGGACTTAATTTTTGTATAGGCTCTTTTCCTCAGCACCTCTGGAAATCTGTACTTTAGAGAAGGACTTGGGAGAAGAAGGATAAAGTAACTTCAGTTGAACATAATATATAAATATAAAATATAGCATGAGGAGCGCATGGAGTCCATTCAAATGGATACCCTGCCAGTCAGTAAGATCTGTGCACCACATTCCTGCACTGAACCCATCATCATTGATTCTCATAGTATTCAGAAAACTTTTGATCTCTGTCTTGAATATTCTCAGTTACCAAGTGTCCAAAGCCCTGTTGGGCAAAGAATTGCAAATATTCGCTAGTTTTTTTCAGATACAGAATGAAGAACATTTTTCTGTTCTCTGCAGTGAATGGTGAAATCCTGATGGGCTGGACATTCTGCATCTACCCTGTCATGTCCTGCAAGAAATTTGCATGTTTCAACGTTATTCACCACATTCTTAATTCAGTGGTTATAGGTTTTCCTTCGAGGACAAATCGCTCCATCCCAGGGATCAATCTGGTGAACCTTCAATGCGTTCCCACTGTCGCAACTTATTCCCTCATTCGATAGGGAGACACTTCAGATGTAATCTCACGTATGTAATATATAATAGAGCAATAAGCCACTACATTTGAACTCACATCCTGTGGCAATCAACAATTACATTTGTCTTCCTAATTGCTTTGCTGAACCTGCTGTATATTAACTTTAAGTGATTTGTGCAGATGTCACTGAATGCCAACACTGGTCAAGCTCTCATCATTTTAGCAAGTACTCTTCCTTTCTATTGTTTCTTATGCTCTTGTGATCTATTTTTACATTATAAAACATGGAATGTCGCTGCACCTTTGGCCCATTGTATTTGCGCTAACCATGATGTCTATAAATTAATAATCAGTAATTCCTGGTAACCAGACTGTAATAGCTAGGTTATGGTTTGTGTTGTGCAGAGTTCAAGAGCCTGATTATTGATGGAAAGAAACTTTTCTTGAACCTGGAAGTCACGGTGCATTGGCCCCTGTGCCTTCTTTCTGATGGTGGTTATGAGATAAGAGAATAGAAGGGGTAGTGTGGGTCTTTGACATTGGCTATATTTTTTAAACAGCGCCTCTTGTAGATCCCTTCGCTAGTAGAGAGGTCAATGCTTGTGATAGACCAGGCAATGTCTGCCACTTTCCGCAGCCTCCTTCATTCCTAGGCGTTCGGACTACGAACCAGGCCATAATGCAACTAATCAATATGCGTTCTACCATATACTCGTTGAGTTTGATAGAGTATTTGGCGACATACAGCATGTTCTCAATCTTCTAAGGAAGTTGAGGTGTTGCTAAGCTTTCTTTGTGACTGCATCAGCATGCTTGGGCCCAGGACATATCATCAGTAATATGCATGCCCAGGAACTTGAAGCTATTGACTCTCCCTACTGCCGTCCTGTCGATGAAGACAAATTCATGGATCCTTGCCTTTCACTTCCTGAAGTCAACAATCAAATTCTTAGAGATACAAGGAACTGCTGATGTTGGTTTACAAAAAAAGGATAATGCTGGAATAAATCAGCGGATCAGGCAGCATCTCTGGAGAACATGGATAGGTGTCGTTTTTTGGTCTCTTGCCAACATTGAGAGCACGGTTGTTATTCTGATTCTGTTCAATCAGATTATGAATCTTACTCCTGTATGCTGAGTCATTGTTACCCATTATTGTAGTAACGTCAGCAAATGTAAAGATGGCTTTGGAGATGTGCCTGGCTATTGTCAGGTATATAGAGCAGAGCAGTAGAGCAGAGGATGAAGCGTACAGCCTCTCTGCACCTTTGTTGATGGGCATTGAGAAGGATGGCAGTTTGTGTTGCCAATTCGTATCGATTGTGTTTTGCCTATGAGGAAGTTGATGATCCAATTGCACAGAGATGAACAGAAACCCAGTTCCCTAAGTTTGATAAGTTTAAAGAGGATGATGGTGTTGATTGCATAGATGTAGTTTTGAACTATAGATGTAGTTTTGAACATACATAGTTCTGATGTATGTTGTCCTAGTGGTCCATTGGAAAGTGGCGAGTCAGCTGGAGCACATCCCCTGTTGTTCTGTGTAGTGTATTTGTTCATTCACTGAATCTGCCTGTATCCCCTAAAACCATTCTGCGTCCTGCATGCAGCCCACATGCTTTTTAACTATGTATTATCATCAAACATGGCTTTATTACATTTGATCCCCTTACAAGGAATTGATAGCTTGTGAACATACAAAGCTATGCCACCAGTTCCAATGGCATCCCACTAAACGTGGAGTCAGCACTCCCCACTGCAACTGGTTTCTCAAAATCCCGACCAACAGACAACAATCAGTGAGGATAGGTGACAAAACATCCTCTACGATAATCCTCAACACTGATGCCCCACAAGGATGCGTTATCAGTCCCCTACGATACTCCTTATATACTCATGACTAGGCAGCTAAATTCCAATCCAACTCAATTTACAAGTTCACAGACGACACCACTGTAGTGGTCCGATTATCAAAATGACGACGTTCTCAATCCCCTATGAGAGAGAACGGAAATTGAGAACATTGTAACCCGGTGCTAAGACAGCATTCTCTCCCTCAGAGATAGACACAAAATGCACGAGTAACTCGGCAGGACAGGCAGCATCTGCGTAAATCAGTGTAAACCAACATCTGCAGTTCCTTCCTACACATAATATCTCCTTGCGTATGGCGTGCACAGCCTAAAGTTGTAGGACAACTTGTTCTATTTGATCTTATTTGATTGTGCACGCCAGGTTGATTGCATTCGTCAAAACAGGGCGGACCACGTGAATGTTGCAATCTCCCACCCAATCTCCCACCCCAACACCAGTCTCACCCCGGTCAACCCTCTTTTCTCTTCTCCCATCTGGCATGCGGTAAAGCTTGAAAATTCAGTTATAGTTTCTTCCCAGCTGTTATCGAGGAACGGTCCATCATTATCTGGAGTGTGGTCCTGACCTTCCGTCTCTCATTGGAGACCTTTGAACTATCTTTAATTATCCTTTATCTTGCACTAAATGTTATACCCATTATCCTTTATCTGTGCACTGTAGACAATTTGATTGTAATCATGTGCAGGAAGGAACTGCAGGTGCTGGTTTAAACCGCAGATAGACACAAAAAGCTGGAGTATCTTAGCGGGTCAGGAGGGTCTTGACCCAAAGCGTTATCAATTATCTTTCTTCAGAGATTTACTCCTGCTTTATGTATTTCTTTGATTGTAATCAGGTATTGTCTTTGATTGGATAGCACACAAAACAACAGCTTTTGAATGTACCTTGGATCACGTGACAATAAACTAATTGAATATGGCCCATTTGTTATGATTCTGTTTTCTTTCAATTATCTAATCTTCAATCTACTGCGAGTACAGAAATATTCCAATAATCTGGCACCCTGGGGACTTTGGTGGAAGTGCTGGGTTCTCCAGATCTTCTCCTATTAATATCACATTTAATTCACTTATTTAAAGATGCTACATAGTAATAAAAATACTTAGTAAACCTTGGGGCATTAAAGGAAACATTGGAAACAAAGTGTAGTGAGTTTAAAGGAGGCATTGGAAATAAACAGGTGAGTTTATAAGGACGGTAGGAAGGGAACCTCTGGTATAACGAGCGCTGGAAACTGGGCCCTAGTGATCATGGGATCTTGGGATCAGTGTCTTGGTGAGTTTCTGACCAAGGCTCTGATCCCATGGTGAGTGCTCAATAGAGAGCCCTGGTGGGTTCGTAAGGCATATGGCGACGGGTTCCGGTCAGTTTTAGACACTAACTATGATTATTTGGAGTTTCACTGTGCTATGCAAGCGCTAATTTAAAAAAAATCATTTAAATATTTATACATTTGCTTCGCCGACCTAGTTTTCTATATCCTCACTTCAACTTCATTGAACTCTGAAGCATTCAGCTCTGCTATTGATTTCATAAGTGATAGGAGAAAAGTTAGGCCGTTCGGCCCATCAAGTCTACTCTGCCATTCAATCATGGCTGATCTATCCCTTCTAACCCCATTCTCCTGCCTTCTCCCCATAACCTCTGACATCTGATTTGTTTGGCAGTGCCATCAATATTGTACTCAAAAATAAAAGTAACATGTCTGCAAATTAGCCGATGTGTATCACGCCATTCACTCTTCACCACTTTCCACATTGTCTGATGCTCATACCCTGTCTCATAACAACCAGTTTAAGATCATTGTCCTTATTTCAAAATTCCCTCATGACATTATCACCTCTGCAAAACCCTCTAATCTACCCCATTTGGCCCTCATTGTCCTTTTGACTTGGGCCTCCTGTGCAAGCTCTTTTTTACCAAGCATTCTATATTTTCCCTCCTTTTTAAATACCATCCTGAAAACTAACGTCTGAGACTAAACTTTACTTTTACTTCTACATTCCGTAAACCCTTAGTCAGATTTTATGCAAATCGGAATCACCTTCAAATTAGGTGGAAATAAAGAACCACAGATGCTAGTTAAAACACAAAATGACACAAAGTGCTGGAGTAACTCAGCGGGTCAGGCAGCATTTCTGGAGAAGATGGATAGGTGACGTTTTTGGTCTGGACCCTTCTTCCGACTGATTCGGTCCACTGAGGTACTCCGGTACTTTGTGTTGCTTCACCTAAAATCTCAGTGCCAATGTCTCTGGTCTGCACCAGCGACCCCTTTTTCACCAACTGCCACATTGTCAGGTTGACATTGCTGTTGTTGCAGCTTACATTGTAGCCCCTGGCCGACAGCACTTTCTTCAGGCCACTGACAGGATGCGCTCGGTCGCCATGGTGCTCCCTCTATCACCAGCTGCTGTTTCTTACTGTTGGCCATTGCATTGTCTGCCCCCCCCCCCCCCCCCCCGCCACCACCTCCTCCTCCCCGAGATAAGGTGGAAGGTGTAGGGGAGAAGGAAGTGGCAGTGGGGAGGGGGGGGTGGGGGGAGCAGCAGAGTCGGCAAAGAGTTGGCCGACAGGAAGGAGTGGCAGCTGGTGAGCGCGGAGGGAGCCCCATGGTGACCTGGCATGTCCTGTTGGTGGCGGAGTTCTGAAGAAAGCACTGTCGGCTGGGCTACAACGCGAGTCACGTCAACAGCTGCGTCAACCAATGCAGAGGCTGGTGAAGAAGGGCTCGCTGGTGCACCTTGTGGAAGATGCCGGTGACTCGGTCGGGAGGTGCTGTCCACCGCCTCCCTTGTTCTTGCTCTCCTTCCCAGTGTTGCACTGAAAGTGGCCGAAACCGGAAGAGCAGCAAGCCCGGGTGATGCTTTTATATGTGTGAAGCCGATGAGAAACCCTCCCAATCTTTCCGTTGCAATCATACAGGTCATTCAGGAAACGGGACCTCCTATTGTGAATTGTTTATGGAAGTACATTTACGTAACTCACCAAATTACAAGCAGGTCTGAAGTATTTTTAAATATAATTTTCTCATCCAGTCTAAAGATCAATTTATGACAGTCATAGGTGATGTGAAAGTTACAATTTGGTTCTTTATGATTTGAAAGCTATAGAATCTACTTCTTGCAATTTGTGTGCACATTGCTCAGTATGTGAGTTAATGTTTGTCATTTTTTCCTACAGATCTGGTACACGATGCAAAGCTTTTTCAAGTGGTGGTGTCGAATGATTCCTTGATGTCTAACCAGGCTTTAACATCTTCGGCAGCTCAAGACTTTCTAAGGGATTCCAATGACAAAGTGACCTACCATCACACAGAGCATTCATTGTCGACTGCTTGTGACACAGAAGCAGCCTCCCTTGTACCTTTGCATTCCCAATCATACAGGAAAGATCACAGGCCGAGGGGAGTGCCGAGAACTTCAAGTTCAGCGATTGCTTTTCCAGACACATCTCTCAGTGATTTTACTCTCTTTCAGCAAAGGAGAGGATTAGACACCGTTTGTGAATTAGAAAGTTCAAAACCTCTTTCAGGGTCCAAGGAGTCATTGACTGAAAACTCCTGTTATGCTGGTGTTTTCCAGCTTGATAACTTACTGAAGGGTGGTACTTCCCAACCATCATTCAAAGCAGGACTCAGTAAGCCTTTAAAAACAGATAATAGTGTTGATAGTCTCCAGAGTCTCAGTACCAGGAGTAGTGGGTCAACAGAGAGTTACTGTAGTGGCACGGATCGAGACACCAACAGCACTGTAAGCAGTTACAAGAGCGAGCAAACAAGTTCAACCCATGTGGAGAGCATTCTTTCAGAGCAAGCAGAAACTTCAGCAGATGAGAACAGCTTGGAAAAAAAAGATTACGAGAAAAGCGATGCTCGCAGCGGATATAGCAGTGAACCAGAAGGTGAGAGTATTGTGGATAATAGTGAAAGGCCTAATGGTAAAAGGAAAAAATTACATGCTGCAACAAAAGATGGAAGTTCCAGTCAAGATCCTGAGCAGACGTCCGATCAGGTGCCGACTGGAGGAAGACTCAGTGGTTCTGGTGATGCTAACAAAAACCCTCATGCAAACGAATTGAGTGTTGACATCTTGAAGCAGCATGGTGAATTAGTTCCAGAAACACCAGTGGAACAGAGAGTGGAAGAGGTTGCGGAAAAATCTTCTCTGTCAATGGATAAACAAACAGTGAAGGATGAAACAGCGAGGCAAAAAGACGGGGACGTAAGACCCAAATCTAATTTTATCCACAGAGCTGCTTCGACACACAAATCGAACCGAAGAAAGTCAGGGAAAAAACGAGCAAGCAGTTTTGACACTAGCCGGCATAGAGAGTATGTGTCATTTCGTGGTGTAGCTGGCATTAAAACTGGCAGCAACAGCTTTTGTCCAGATGAAGATTCAAGTGACCAGAGCGACTTGAGCAGAACCTCCAGCATGCATTCAGCACATCGCTTCAGTTCAGACAGTTCATCCAGCACCACATCCCATTCATGTCACTCTCCCGAAGGACGATACCATGTCTCAAAAGCAAAATACTTGTCTCGAGAAAGAGGCACTGACTTTGAAGCTATGTTAAAGATCCATTCTGGTTCAGAAAGTAGTGCTAATAGTCGTAGAAGGTCAACTCGCAGGACTCTCAGTGCAGCCAGTGCCAAAACTCATGCACGAGTACTCAGCTTAGACAGTGGGACAGCAGCCTGCTTAAGTGATCTGAGCAGACTAGGGACACCAGATAAAGTGAGATCTTTAACTACATCCAAGTCAGATTTGGAAGCCAAGGAGGGAGAGGTGTTGGATGAATTGTCTCTTATAGGCCGAGCCTCACAACTAGAATCTGTAACTCGCTCACGGAATAGTTTACCCAATCAAGTAACCTTTCAAGAAGCAGAAGAACAAGGAGTCGCCAGTACAGGTGGGTTGTTAAACAGTTAGACTTGATTAATTGTAAGATAGACTACCTAATACTAGTGACACACAAATTTTGGATAGAAATGTATCAGTTCAGATCTATTTCCTGCTTTGCCTTGTGGTGACCTTATGAATTGATACAATTATCTTGCGGTACTGGGAAAATTGCATTGCGTGATTCCAGGTGCGTTTGGAAATGTACTCTCATTTGTCTATCAATCCTATCATTGTAATGGGATAAGTAAGTTTGAGCAATCTGCACAATAATAAGCTGGAGTCAACTTCTAGCAGTTGGTTGTGAAAATGTGATTAATAAGTAGGTTATCATTTGTGATGTATGTTTAAATTGATCAAAATAAATTCATAAATCTAAAGAATATGTTATTATAATGGCATCTATGATCTTTAGGAAGAGCCACAGCTGCAAAAGAAAATCAGTGCAGTCATTGTTTTCGCAGAATAATTGTCCCGCTTTGAATAAATAAGTGATCCATCGATGTATCTGAGCCATAATATATTCAAAACATATTGGTAAAACTATCCACAATCATCATGCAAGGGATAATATGAAGGCATATAAAGAACATACTTGAGATTATAACCCTAAGTGTATGTCTCAATCCTGGTGAATTACAGAACTTTTTCACTGTTTGAAATTTCCTATTAATCTTAGAAAGAGGAGTGAAACAGCTAGCCAAGTGGAGTCAAATTTGGGAAGAGCCAGGAAGATAGCCCCAATTGTTTGACAAATATTTTTTATTTCAGCATCGCAGAAACATGGTTATTATCACAGTGTTTTGTGGGAGTTTGTTGTTGGTAAATTGGTTGTCACTTTTAGTATATTATAACAGTGACTTTTTCCAAAATATTTCATTTAAAGTGCTTTGGCACAACACTAGAATATGAAAGGCACAATCTAAATCACAATCTCCGTTGTTCAAGATGTGGACTTTTCCATCGGTGTGATCAAACGTAGACTGGGCGATCGTTTCGCGGAACACCTTCGCTCAACCCGCCTGAACCTACCTAATCTCCCGGTTTCCGGTCGCTTTAATTCTCCTTCCCGTTCCTACACAGATCTTTCTGTCCTAGGTCTGGTCCATTGTCAGAGTGAGGCTAAATGCAAATTGGAGGAACAGATCATATTTCGCTTGGGCAGCTTACAACCCAGTGGTATGAATATTGATTTGTCTCGCTTCAGGTAGCCCTGGCATTCTCTCTCTCTCTCTCTCTCTCTCGCTCTCGCTCTCTGTCTCTCTAACCCTGCCCCACCCAAGTCACAATAGCTTCTCGTTTTCACCCTACAAACAGATAACAATGGCCTGATTCCTTTATCATTGTTACTTTTTTGCATATCTTTTATTCATTGTTCTTTATCTCTCCACATCATTGTCTATATCTCTTTGTTTCCCTTATCCCTAACCAGTCTGAAGAAGGGTCTCGACCCGAAACATCACCCATTCCTTCTCTCCAGAGATGCTGCCTGTCCCGCTGAGTTTCTCCAGCTTTTTGTGTGTATCTACAATCTAAATCCAATTCCTTTTTAACTAAGGCAATATATTTTATAACATTTTTACATGTGATAAAGGAATTTGAATTTATTTCTTAGTATGTGTGCATTTACTTTAGTGAGGCAGCGAAAATAACACGAATATGCCTTCATTGCGGCTTGGCATACTACTTAGCTGGCAAGTAATTTAAACTGACCTCCTTACGGACCTCAGCCCTAACTTAATCAAGACCCTAAATTGGAAAGACCTAACATATAAAGAAGATTCTAAATTTTGTTCGGAACTGTTATGGTCTCACAATACAAATTAGGTTTGCGTTTTAAAATGCACATCTAGCTTGAGTCCATTTGCTCCATTTCTATTTTTTTTTTACATTTTGCTTTTTAATGGGATGTTAGGTATGTGTTTTGTGGGAGATAAATCAAGAATCCTGAATCCCTTTCTATGGTTTTCCCAAATAATGGTCTTTAAATCACGTAAGAGGCTAAGGTGTTTATCAGTTTAAAAATGGTTTTTGAAACGCAATTTTGTGTTAAATCATTTTTCGTGTCCTTCGTCATCATTGACTTTAAAAGCTACATGATAGTTATTTATGGTTGGGTTTATAAAATTCAGTTAATCCCAATCTGATCTATCTGCTAACAGCTGTTCAGTAGCTCTTGAAATGCACGTGTAATTTCTCGTTTCATTTGTTGGATTACCTTTTGAGCATTTGGCAAGATTTCTCAACATAATAACTGAAGTGGTTGACTACTAAATCTGGGAGTTGTAGGTTCGATTAGGAGGTGTGCATGCTTAAATATACAATGCTGGCATTTATTGGGTGACCGGGATGAATCACTTTTAAGGATTTGTTGGAAAACATTTATTAAAGTATCTTGAAAAGCAGCGGCAATAATTGAAGGGAATCTTAGGTTCTGGAAAGCTATGCATTGAACACAGTAGCAAGGAGTCCTTGATTATATGAAGTTCATTTGCCATTCTAATGAATGTATAGGGAGGTTTCACGGCAGTCGGGTCACGACCCCATGACCCGTACTGTTGCTATGCTATGCCAAATGGATTACACGTGATGAACTGCAAGTAAGCACTTACCATTGTTTCCAGCGTAGCGGGCCCGTTAAAACCCGCCAAAATGGTCAATTTTTGCGCTGTAAATAGTTATGGAAATCGGGATAAGCATGAGAGACATTTAGCCAACTTCAGAATTCAAAAAGTGAGGAGAAATGACGGTAGATTGAAGCGAGAGCTGAAAGGAACAACAACAGCCAGAGTGCTTGTCGAACATTGGCCATTTGCTCACTGCATTTCATCAACTAAGGCATTATTTGTGTTTTTTCTTGATTCCTTTGGCATCTAAAAAGTTTCAGAAGGGATAAATCTGGCTGTAAAATTTTAAAATCGCCCCTGGTTCTCGTGGGTTTTTACATACAAAACTAAAACGCCTCTGAAGCAAAATTTACAACCAGATTTATCACTTCTGAGACTTTTTAGATACCAAAGAAATTAAAAAAAAAATAATAATAATGCCTTACCGTTAATGAAATGCAGCGAACAAACGCGATAATTCCCAATATTTTCAATTTCGATATCTGCACGGCCAATGTTCGCCAAGCACTTTAGCTGCTGTTGTCCCTTCAGCTCTCGCTTCTCTTTACCTTCATTTCGCTTCACTTTTGGAATTCTGAAGTTGGGTACATGTCTCTCACACTTACCCCAACTTCCACAATTATTTACAGTGAAAAAATCGAACATTGTGGCGTTTTTTAACAGGTAGGAAAGTACATGTTTCTTGTATTAATAACATATACCGGAAGTGACGGATGTCTTCCAGATGGATTGAGCGGCTCCGTGCGTCAAGCCCTATGACCCGGTGACCTTACGTGCAACCCCCATATTAAACTTAATTTGTTAAAAGCATCATGACTTTATGAGAATAGTCTTGAGAAGACCATTCTGAGTCTTGTCTTATGCTTCATTTACAAGTTTTTTAATTATATTAAGGTGCATCAGTTTTATGGAGGAGCACTAATGTGGAATACATAATTGAATCAGAAATGCACTATCAATAGATTTAATGCCAACCTTGGTTCAACATTGTATTTGATTATTTTAACTTAATTGTGATGCTGAAGTTTGCAACGCTGAATATTATTCAGGAAGGGAAAAGCAAACATCTAACAAGGTTCTAACCATAGACAATTGAAACTACAAATCCCTTTTTAAATTTATGTGGTGTGAAACGAGGCTTTGGGTACAAAACAAAATGGAAATATAAAAACTTGCACTTCCTTAAAAGTGAGTGAATGTTAGGATATTCAACAGGTAACACAGTATCTGGTGAAAATGAAACGGGGTTAACGGTTGAGGTCTGATGAAAGATCCTGACAACTATAGTTTCAGAATTGACCTGGACAAACTGTTGAAGCTTCTTTACACCCACTGCCATCCTGATTTAAGTGAATACATTTGCTTCTATTTATGTATTTAGAATTGATGTATGTATTTAGAATTGAAATGATCTATGTATTTAGAATTGAAATGATCAACTTTTTTTTTAGAGGTAAGAGTCCTTCTTGTCCAGACTTTCTTAATTGGTTTCTAATTTTATAATAATACTAGGCCAAGTGTGGACCCGTTGGGTCCCATTCCCCCAACGCAATATTACACCAAACTGCGTATGTGCGGCCTGACGGGCCCGTACTGCGCAGGCACGACTGCTGCGTTCAAGGTTGTGCCTTGATGGCAGAAATTAAGTTAATAAAGTGAAGAGAGGACCCGTGGAGGCATCTGTAAAATGGAACGAAACTTACCTGTTGGGTCCCCGTTGTGAGGGCAGGCAAGTAATGGGGAAAGGGAAAAAATGGCGATCTGAAAATCTGCAAAGGCCCTAAATGCGTATGCGCGGATACCTGGCCCACTGCGCACACGCGGGGCTGACGGGCCTCCCCCAACTGCGCCAGTGCGGCCAGTAAGTGGGGGCGCTGTTTTAAGGTAATTTGTTTTAAATGTCAATAACTTGTAAAATATAACATCAATCTGAACGAAACTTGCTACTGCACACCACAGGACAATGGTGAGTAAGGTGAGCCTAAAATTGTAGCGCTATCCTGTACCATGTTTGTGGAGTTTCGAAAACAAACGAAACAAGATGAGAGTTTTAGTAAGATGGATAGAGGGATGGATGGATGGATGTGACTTATTTGTGTACATGAAATTTTACACAACATGCAGGCATTCAGGCTCCTTGTTGGTGTTATGCACTCTACCAGGTCCTCCCATTCTTTTCCATTTAACTTAGTTGGCATAACCATTTGTGCAGGAAAAAACTGAACCATTTATTACATTCTCTCCCCATCTGCTAATCTAAAGACCCGTTAGTTGCATCTACACTGTATGACTATGCCATATCCTGAATTACATGTTCCGGTCCCATCATTTTCAGGATGAAGATTCTTTTTCCAAAATTCTTATTTAATTTTTGATATGTTAATTATATTAATGGTTTTTAGTTTTATTTCATCTTGAAAATTGTAGCATGTTGTGTATATTCTTGTCAGAATTTTTCATGATTTCAATGATTTCTCTCACTTCACTGCTCAGCATCTTTTCAAAAGCTAGAGACTGAAATAGCTTCAATTGAGCAAGAATAGTTCTCTTAATACTTTTTGGCAACATATCTTGAATAGTAGTGTATTTGTATATTATAATTTCATTTTAACTTAGGTTGACTACTTGTGGTTGACTGATTTAAGAGAGACTCGCAGCCTAACTTTCGATATTTGGGAAGAATTCATGGGAACAAAATGACTGAAGCTTGCTGAGTGCTCGATGTCAGTGCTTCTTTTATTCTGCTCTGTTGCTGGATTTGACTTTAGGTTAAGTGGTTGAGCTCAATTGTGCTGGGAAATACTCGGCATTGTGGTGGGATATTCACTTTCCCAATACCGATCAGCCAGGCCTCGCTTTAGGTACAGGCCTCATCTTCTGATCCCATGAATTACATTAGAAAGAGTAAGGTGGTAATCTTCAATTTGTTTATTATCATGTGTTTAGTTAAATGAGGTTCTCATTATTACAAGCAATTTTGTATCTAATTGTCTCTGTCTCTGATCAAGAGACATTTAAAAACTAAAAGGCCTGTCTCACGAGTCTGCGGTCATTGGCGGTGATACAGGAAGTATCTACTGCTCGTGGACCGCCAGAGACCGCGGGTTCGGTCAAACGACCACCGCCGGGGCCGTGTGGCGTTTGTCCCAACACCGCACGGTGCTAAAATAAAGTCAGCACTGTCCAAAAATAATTTCTTACCGCACAGCCGCCGCCAGTGAGGCACGAGTGCGGCACGGTCACCGCCACAGCCGCCGCCAGTGAGGCACGAGCGCCGTGAGTCGAACCCTCACCGCCACAGCCACCGCCAGTGAGGCACGTGTGCGGCACGGCCGCCGCCACAGCCGCCGCCAGTGAGGCAGGTGTGCGGCACGGCCGCCGCCACAGCCCCGTGATCCGAAAGACATCATCGCGTTGCGCGATGACGTAATCACCCGACGCCGCAAGCTCATGGAACCGGCCGTACGGAGATCACTCGGCCCCCGCGTAGCATCCGTGCGGCGCTCTCGCGGTTGACGTGCGGTCCCCTCTTCCGGCGACGCCGCGCTTCACCGCCAATGACCGTGAGACAGAAAGGCTCTGGGTGAGACAGAGCCTTTATCCAGACTGAGCAGGAGATGATGCTTTATATCCATTTTGTGGCTTGTGCTATAGGCTGGCTGGGTGATGCAGTGGCTGAGACCTTGCCATGCCTCACTGGACATCTCTAGATGCAGAGGGAGCAGGTTGTTTGGCTCCACAACCGGCTAGGTAAACGTAGATGTGTGGAAACGGGAGTGGCAAGTCTCCTCTTGGAACCAAACTTACCTTAACATAGCTTGTTTTGTTTAATCAGATGGTGTATATCTACAATCGATGGCGGTAAACATTTTAAACATTGGAATTAACACGTTCCCAAAGAATACCTTGGCGTATGAAATGCATTTTGATTTTACATCGTTGATCTTGTATGAAAATGGAAATTGGTTAAAGATCTCAGCATTTGCATTCAAATGCAAAAACTTACAGCAGAACATTTTATAATAAAAGGGGATGTGAAAAATAAAATTATATTCAAATAATATACATTTAATACAGCAATTTGATTATTTTAAATGTACAGTCAATATTTTAGTATTATGTGCAGAGTTATTTAAGATGGCACCTGTGATTATTTTCCTGCTTTGGTGATTTGTTAGCTTTATAGAAAGGCACCGATAATGAGTGTATGAAAAATGTGTTTTAAAGTGCATTCTGGAGTTGAAATGCCAAATGGAACTTGAACAGCTATTATCTGTAAACCCCTGTCTCTAACTTTGGTAGGTGTACAGGGACGTTGCATGATCGCCAACATGTATTAAAACTAAAATGAATTGTTGGGAGTAGTTAATTGTTCCCCTGCCTTTTGTATTGATGAATGGCCACAGTACTTCCTCCAATGTGTACCAGTAAATGAGTAAACTATGTTTTCTCTCAGCCTATAAGCAGACATGTATTCAGTTAGTTTTCAAGATTTGTTTTGAATTGCACTTATTTTTATTTAATAAATTGGATGAGCAAGGCAAGGGAAACAGAGCAATTGCAGCTAAATGGAGGTACTGGTGAACTGTTACCTATTAAAATGTCAGAAATGATTTGAGAGGCTGAATAACCCCAATTTGTTATTCTGGCCCTTGAGCTCTCTTAAATACGATGAACAGTTCATCTGGTCATTTATATCATTGCTGTTTGAGAGACATGGTGTTTCGGGGCTTGCTTCATCTGTTAGAACCATAACTACATTGCAAGAGCATTGTGTTGGCTGTGAAGTGCATTATAACCACCCCAGTTCATAAAAAATGCTTGATAAATGCCTGCCTATCTTCCATTTTTTTGAATACACCAATGTGGCATCATGGGCAAGGTTTGTGAGTTTATAATTAATAAAATCTGCAGTTCATATTGGCAGAAAGAAAGGAATTCTGTAGAACAGCCTGAAATGTCTTTGTTAGCTGGCAGAATATTAAATATCTTCCTGCCAATCGATGAGTAAAGAGCTCCAAAAGAAAAGAATGTTCCTATTGTAATGTCAAGTAAATCCTTTTGTAAGTCCGTAGGATAGAATCAAATTAGAAAATATGATATTTGCTGCCTTTTAACCAAGCTAGACATAGATTTCCTGTTAAGTTTCTGTAACAATTTGCACACTGCGGAATCAACTGAAATCGGCAAGTCTGCTCCCTTAATGCAAATAATTTTCTTTGAGGAATATCCTGTGATCATGAAGCATTATACTTTCCCAGAAATGAGCAATGCTTCAAAATTAATATTTAAAAAATGTAGCTTCAATATTGCATTAGGACCAGTGCATGGAAGTTTAAAAGATACATCATTGAATACATTATTAAAAGAGGTTTTATTATTGTAATCAGGTTTAACGTCAAAATGTTTTTCAATTTATTCAGACTTCATATACAAACTTGAATTAGGAGCTGGAATAGTTACATAGCCTCTTGAGCTTTTCCACAATTCAATAAAGTCATTGCAGCTTTATAAAAGTTTCATTGGGGCACATTTGGAGTATAGGGGGGTTGCACGTAAGGTCATTGGGTCAAATGGCATTACGCACGGAGCAGCTCAATCCTTCTGGAGGACATGGCAGCTTATTAGACGGCCCAGGGTCCGCGAGTGTGGAACCAGTCAGGATGCTGGGACAGAAGAAGGGCCCGCTGTTCTGGCAGCCATAGTAAATGCTTACCTGACGTTCACTGAGTGTACTCCAGAAGGCATTGCGTGGTAACAGTATGGGTCACGGGTCGTGACCTCGATTGCCGTGCAACCTCCCTATTGTGTGCAGCTCTGGACATCCCATTACAATAAAGACATGGAGGCTTTGAAGGAAGTGCAAAAGGGATTTACAAGAATGCTGGCTGAATTAGAGGACATTAACTATAACGAGAGGTTGGTCAAGTATGGGATTGGGATGGCGAGTTAACATGGAGATGCAAGGAGCTGCAGATGCTGGTTTACATGTGGATAACATGGTTAGCAACTGGAAGTTTCAGCAGGCCTTGGTGGACCGAGCAGATGTGTTCTACCCTTGGTCTAACTGAAGTAAAGGAGACCTCATGAGAAGCACCAAATGCAGTAGATAAAGTTAGAAGAGGAGCACATGAGCCTCGGCTTCACCTGGAAGAATTGCTGGGGTCCGTTCATTGAGGTGAGGAAGGAGGTGAAGGGACATGTGTTACATCTCGTGTGGTTGCAGGGGACAGTAGTTGACGAAGTCTGCAATATATCCCAACAGATAAAGCATAAAAAGCATAAAAAGAAGTTTAATTTGACACCTAATTCACTTTCATATCTTCAGTATTAAAAAAGTTATGGCCATTTTCATACTCGGAAATTAGCATCTTGTTCCCTATTGCTTTTCCATTGACTTAACACAAAAGCTGTGATCGAGGACATTCAAAAGCCCATAACTTTCTTAAAAATTAAGAGAACGGAATGAAATTCTCAGTTATTATAGATTAAAGCATTCTGAAACAAATATAAAACATCTTACTTGGATGACCTGAAATTAAAGCATATAATTAGTTAATTACCTAATTGTAGCTAATTACAAAATTGACCGTTGTGACGGAAATAGTAATAAACACCCAGATTGCCTTGAAAATTGAAAAATGTGATATTCTCAAGATCAGAACTTTAATATTATTGTATTATATGCTGTGTCGATAGGTAAATAAATTACAATTTCTAGCAATAGACCAAGTCTTTATGGAGAAGATCAGTTGCTAGCTGGTACATTGGCATATCATAATCAGTAGCATCATCATACTCCTCAGATTGTAACCAATAAGCAACTCTGTACACCTTGTTTTTCCTCAACTTTTCAATTTTGGCATTGTAAACTACAGGTTTCTGCTCTTCATATCACGTGTGACATGCCTTTCTGCCCACTATTTTCCCATTAAGAATGTCCTGTAGATTAAATTTCTTAAGAAAAAGATATTTTTTTAAAATAGCCTAAGTATCCAAATAACAAACTAATCCCATTCACACAAGAATTCACAATATAACATGATTTTTAAATCTCACTGTCATGCATTTATATGCCAGATGAAAGGAATGGATTTATGTTTAATTTCCATAAATTAATCCAGAAACATCCACTCAAAATATAATCAAAATTATTGTTTTTTGCACAATACATGTGACTCAAACTGAATATTTAGTTTAAAAATAATGATCATGGAGAGAGAATAACACAAAATATAGACAATTTAGACGGCTTATGACATGACTGTCCAAAATAAAAAGAGCATTTTAATCATCTTGCTTCTGGAACGCGGTCGATTGGAACGTTGCATTTGCGGTGAATTTGAACCCCATATCGGCAGGAAAGACACTGGCGGGTCGTATGGGGCCCAAATAACATTTTCGCAACGTAAAATTAGATTAAAGCCACCCCAAGAAGCAAGATTATATGTAAAATAAAAGACTTACCCTTTGTTTTGTCCCGTTCTTGCGATCCGTCACGTTGTAGGCATTGAGTGCGTTAGAAGCCGCTTTTTATTTTAATTAAATTATTAAATTGTCCAGCGAATTTAAAAAAAAAAAAACGCGAAAGGAAGTTCGATCGATTTTTCTTCATCAGCTAGCAGCCCGAGGAAATCCGCCTCCGACAGGCAAGTACAAAACTGAATTTTAATCTCCCCCCCCCCCCTCAAAGGCACCAAAGTCACGCACACGGCCAGTGGCAGAACTGCAGCGCCACTGAAGATAGGTATTGTAACATCGCTACACTTGTACTCAGTCCATCAAGGCCTACTGGATCTCCCAGTTACTAACTACAGTATTTTGACTTGCCTTCCCATGCCCATACTTCTTTCCTGGACCACCTCCACTGCCAGAGTGAGGCCACATTCAAACTGGAGGAACAGCGGTTCCACTTGGGTAGTTTACAACACAATGGTACAAACATTTTAAATCTCTAATTTAAGGTAACTAACCAACAAACACCTCTTCCCTCCACCTACCCTTCCACCTATATCCCTTACTCTGGCTTCATACTTCACAACTCTTCTCCCCTTATCTCACAGCCTTTTGTCTTTTCTTCTGTCCTTTGTCCAACCATGTGCCAATCAATGCCTCCCTCTCCTCACCTCTATCAACTTATCACTTGTCTTGCTTTGTCCTGGTCCCATGTTCACCCGCCTAAAATCAGTCTGAAGAAGGGTCTCAACCCAAAGCGACACCTATCCATCGATGCGGCCTGTAATGCTGAGTTCCAGCACTTTGTGTTTAAAAAAAAAATCAAGAATCTGCCTTGAAAGTGTTGAACAGTTCTGCTACTAGTTTTTAAAGTAAGAGATTTGCATCACTCTGACGGATAATTTTTTGCTCTTCTCTGATTTTAAATGGGGAATCTCTTAATTCCTAATTCTAGATTCCTAATTGATTCCTAATTCTAGATATTCTCACAATAGACGACATCCTCTTCACATTCATGTCATCACAGCGCTCTGCATCTGGTTTACTGGTGTTGTTGGAAGAGGTTTAACCTGAGTCAGCAGGAGAATTGCTCTTGGAACAATTTAGGTGGGGAAATATGATATTGTTGCCGCCAGTGAGACTTGGTTGAAGAAGGGGCAGGACTAGCAACTCAATATCCCAGGTTATAAAATATTCAGACGCTACAGAGATCAAAAGTAAAAGTGATGGTAGCATTACACTGTTAGTCATTGACTACATTACTTCTGTTCTGAGAGGATATTCAAGAAGACACCTGAAATTAGGCCATGTGGGTAGAGATTAGGAACAAAACGGATGTTTGTTGCTTAGTTGGGGGTGTTTTACAGATCTGACTGTCAATAAGAGACAGCAGAGCAAATCCTTCGGCAGATATTAAAGAGGTGCAATAAAAATATTTTGCTTCAAGGGAATTTTAATTTCCTGAATATTAATTGGGATTTTGCCTTGGCATAAAAGGCTCAGAAGGATGGAATTTTTGACATATGTTCAAGAGAGCTTTGATCACAGTGTATAGATGGATCAAGGAGGGAAAGAGCATTACTTGACCTTATCTGCGGAATGAAACTAGGCAAGTGGAGGGAGTGCCCCTCTTCAGAGCTGCTGCCTGACCTGTTGAGTTACTCCAGTACTTTGTGTATTTTTTTGTAAACCAGCATCTACAGTTCCTTGTATCTACAAGTGCATAATGCTTATCTAGATGTTCTTTTCCTGCTTCAGGAACACTGTAAGGATGTTAATTTAGTGCGGATTAAACAGACAAATAACTAATGGAGGACTTGAGCAAGTTTGCACTCTGCAGTTACTCTCTACAGGAACGTTCCATAGATGCTGGCTGAGTGGCCAGCAAGTTTGGTACTTCCTGCATTAGAGAAGGATTCTGAAACATTGGACTTTTACTTAAATCCATACATACAATATGGTGTTTTCTTTTTAAATTGCTCCATAATGTACTCAAACAATTCTATTAAACTGCTATTAACCTGGTAAGACATGTATTCAATACATTCATGAAGAGTATGCTTGCCATATTTTGGTTGAGTATTGATTTTTTTTCGCCCCTACCTGTGTTAAGGCCTCAGAAAGCATAACAGGATAAATGAGGTTATACTTATATCTGTGGTACGAAAAAAATCTCAGTGCTCATGATTCAACTAATCCATTGATTTCTCTTCAACCATTTTTATGTGAACCATGCAATTGGCTACATTGTGGCTACATAACTATGGCGACATAACACTTTTGGCTACATAACTATTTTCACATGTTGAAAGCTGAAATTGTCGGAAAGAATATGAAGTTGTGGTTATAATCAGACCAATCACGATCATATTAAATCACGAAGCAGATGTGTGGGGCCATATGGGTATATATGTGGGTATATTTGTGTCTATTTGCTCTTGTAGATTCATTTGTGGTTTCTTAACAATTCACCAAAGTTTTGACTGAATTAGTTCAGTCTTGTCTTGTTTGGTTACATGTCTCTGAATATGATTAGGTGGTTCTCTGCCTTTATTCTACACTCTACACTGGGCTGAATCTCAACTGCCTAATTACGGTTATCGATAATGTCAGGTTAAAATGCAGAATATCTGACACTGGGATCCCTTTTGGCTCAAACTTGCACACAAGCATTATAATCAATCAGCTTGTGAGATGGCTATTTATCTATAATGAGTATACCTGCCTTCATTTTAATGTTCATTCTGGTATTGGCTCATTCTGAGTAGATGCTGAAATTGTCCTTAAACTCAACAGCTGTAAGTAAGTGGAATTCATGAACTGATTGTCTTTGCAGTCTTGTGAATCAGGAGGAACAAAAGTATTTTTCTCCAGTATCTGCAAGATTCACATTTGAAATCCTCCCTTTCATTTCTTTGTATTTTGAACAGTGTTGCAATGCTAATTTTTTACGTGCTGGAGCTGTCAAACAGGGGCGTAATTTCAGGTTTTGCTTATGTGGAGGTGTTGGGGGGGGCGGTGGGGGGCAAGCGGCAAGCTAGTCTCCCAAGACGATCAAACAAGATTATAGCCTAGCACTACATCTCAGTGTATAACTAGTACAATAATACATATAATACTTAATTTAATAATATGACAAAAATATTGCACGGTTGCACTCACTAATTATCTTGAAATATAATTATCAAGCAAGTAAAGAAAAATAAGGTAATCATGTATTTTACCAATTTACAACTAATTACCTGCTTACCAAATGCCACCAATGAGAAGTTTCACAATAATTTCCACAAAGGGTCAGGCGTAATATGTGTTCGGGGGTCTGAAGCAATTCTTGTCCTGGTGTCTTCTGCTGATCTGTGGTACCGCAACCATTATGTGACGTACGGCTCAGGATTCCACTGAACCAGAGGAGGTTGTGTAGTTTAACAAACATAAGTGCTGATACATGATTTATGGGAATTCTTCAGTGTGTTGGTGTTATTATCAACTTCATGTGACTGAATCCCCTCTCACACTCAGCAGGACTAACGTTATCAGCTCAGTAATGGGCGTTCTCTTGGGGGATGCACGTCCACGATCCTCCACATTATCTCTGAAAGCATTTATTACAGAGGAAGAAGAAAGCTTAAACCTCTTACAGAGAGATGATATTGCAGCTTCTCCATAATTAGGTGGTATTTCAACAGGCCAACAGCATTTATCAAGGACACAATTCATTTAGCAGGGATTTTTCTTACTATGAGGTTCAGAAGAATGAGAACCTTTCAAGGATGTTGTCTAAAGCATATGGTGCTGCAAATTGTTTATAAGACTAGTAAGAAACTGTTGATAATTAATGGAGACGATTTTGTTGTTGCTTATTAAGGTAATTTCTCTCAATTTCCCCATTTCAACTGCCTCTTGAGCTTCTAGGGCTTTTGTACCAGGTTGCTCTTTCAGTCCATGCAGTGATCTTTTGTTCCGTTGGATCAGTTTCTCTGCATAAACAATCGTAGTAGTGCGTTTCTGTAAACACTCTGACATTAAACCAAGTTCATGCGACGTGTCATACATTAGAGCTAAATCCAATAGAGACTGTTCTGAAGAGAGTCTTGTCAACAGACCTTCATTGGTTTTTCTGTCACTCCCAGATCTTGTTTCATCCATTGCTTTTTCAAAATGAAGACACAGTGCTTCATAATTTTGCCACACTGCTGAAACTGTTCGAAACGAGCCTGCTCCCCACCTGGTGCCCAGAACACGGCCTATTTAGCAAATTTGTTGTTCTAGTTAAGGCACATTCAGAAAGTTCCTTTTGATTTAGAGGTGATCTACTGTAAACAGAGTACAATTTGTCCATAAATGATTGAAAGTGATTAATTCCATGAACTTCTCTCACTGAATCACCTACTGCAAGTTCTAATCTGTGATTAAGACAGTGCCAAATTATCACATCAGGGTAATGTTCCTTGAGAATTGTAGCAACACCAGATTTGACACCAAGCATTACGCTCGCCCCATTACTAGCATATGCTACAAGGTTCTGCTTCAAGTAAGAGTCATCAAACCCATGGTTACTGAGACAGTTGAATAGATGCTTAGCAATAGTTGCAGTTTTCTGATCAGGCTGTTCAATTAGATCTAGAAACATAAAATGGGGATCACCTTCCTTATCACTTTCACATTTCAAATAAACTATTAGGGCGGTCTTGATGCTCAGACTTGTTTCATCAATAACAGAAATTTTGCCATTTATCTGCTTGAAATGCTGGCAAATTTTCTTTTTCATATTAATGGCTATGTGGTTAATGATTTCTGTAGCACTAGTGCGGGAATGCAGTCCAATTCCAATGTCAATACCATTTTTGTTTTGAAGTTCCAGTAAGCCAAAGTGATCAGAGTAAGGTCTGTCATTCTGAGCTAAATAATATGCAGAACAAAAAATTGAACAAGTTGCCTTTAGATGTGAAGCATTCATGGTGTCACATAATTTTCCAAGAGCATCTTCACTAGCTTTATTTTCAACACCAAGAACAGCTTTTGATAGTTTGGGATCAAAAAATCTTTTCTGAGAGACTTAAAGCGTGTATTTCGAGCGGCTCCATAATAGGAAATTTGGTACATTTGCCATTCATTTGGCAGCCTCAACCCTCAGAAGTGAAAAGTGTCAGATTGCTTAAGTTTGCACATACATTACACCCAAGTTTATCATTCTTGAAGTCTAACCAGGGATAAGTTTCTTTATTTTTTTCTTCCAAGTCTCTTCAGTCCAAACACCTGAACAGGGATACAAGCATGACTTCGAAACATCATTACTTTCAGAACTACATTTGGACCCGGTTAGAAAATTTGAACTAAAAGCAGGGGAAACAGCTTTTGTCACTTTTACTATTATCAGTCTCTTGTACGTTATTCTTGTTACACTCTTCAGCTTGTTTACGAAAGAAAGAAGTTAACGTTGTTTGCGTAGAAGCCATAGGGTTGTTAGTGAGAAAAATTAACTTAAAAATTAAATTTTGTTAGGATTTAGACATTTAATATGGAATACGATTATTAAAACAGAGGAAAAACAATATCTCTTTATTCACAATTGGAAAATACACTGTCACGCGGTTTAACCTCTTTCACTGAAACACAAAGTACACGTGGACCATTCATTTCAATAAAGGAACTGTCTTTGTTGCATTATTTTTCAATCAGGAGTTCTGGGTGGTGTTTGTCAATGCAAGGGAAATACAAGATGACTGCAACATGCATCATGATCATAACATGGACCAATACTGTAGTTACAACGATTAACCACCACCGAGTAGAAATAAACAATCACATATTTTACTTTTCACATTTTACATTTCATTCAATTAATCAAAAATTAAATTGTCTGACGAAACCACAGATTCATAAACACCACAATACCGCACCAAACGTAATAATATAATTCTTTGGTGTGTCTGTACTATCGCAGAAAGATATGACACATCAGCAAATAAATTATAGTTTACAAATAAAAGAGCATTACTGGACAAAATCGTAAGATAGCTAACGATTACATCAACGACTTGCTGCTCACAACAATGATGTACAAATCCTACAGGGATGGGCCTGTCATTTTTGCATCTTCTGGCCTATAAGGACATATTAGTGCTCTTTAGTTTGTTTGTCTGAAGGCCTGAATAATTATGTGTAAAATATGAGATTTTTTACTTTACCATGACGGATAGAAGATCACACAAAAGAATCCTAGAGCTCTTGGATTCAAGGGTTGAGATATTGTCGATTCTGATTTCAGGGTCAAATAGAGTCCTTGTGAGTTTCACTCTTACTGATAGAAGACTCTTTTCACATATAGCAGGAAAGTCCGAATTCAGCTTTGTATGTTAGGGATGTGTAAATAGAATGTCGCTTGTGCTTCGTTGCCGAACGTGGTGGCACTGTGTCATTTCACTGAACACAAGGCTATGGCTGTTTTGATTCCCTCCAGGGATTGTAGTCATGAAGATTTCACAGAATTGTAGAATTTCCCTTCTTTCGGACAATGGTCTCTAATTTGGGAGTAAGCAAAGATCGGCTATGTATGTATCACTTCCAAGAAGCGAGGTGTTTCTCGTGGGTCGAAGATTCTATTGCCAGTCCGAAATGGGTCTGATGATATGTGTTATCTATTTAAGTCACGTCTGATTTCAGAAAATCAATATCTATAGTCTGAAAGTAAATGAGATAGCGATTCTCTTTTACCTCGAAGTACACACAATAATTCTGACTGACACGAAGGCCAAAAAGTTGCCTAAGAACCGATACTTAGCCCTTAAATTCCTTTCCTACGAGGTTTGAATCTAGCTGGTGTAAGATGGTCACCATTGGACATCCTAGCTGCCTTTAGTTGATGGGCTCCATTGCCACTAACCCTGCGTTGACTCTTGCCCACTTGCACACTTCTCCAACGCACCTATGTCAGAGCATAGTTCTGGGATCAGAGTTCGTGTAAACTTCCTCATCCTCGGTGTCGGACGAGGTGCCATTGTTGGAAGGTGCGTGCAGGCTGTTGGCCGCCCCGCTTCCCTGACAGACGTACCATTCGTTGAGGTTAGTTACTTGCGAGGACACACTGGCAGTGCGGCCCCTGACTGTCTCTGCGGCTGAGGACACCATCCCCAGGGATGTGTTTGAAAGCTCATAGCCTGAGCTAGCGGGAGGGGGAGGAGATTTTCAGTGAACTTTCATGTGTTTGCGAAGAGAACTAGGGTGAGTGTATGACTTGTCGCAGCCTCTTTACAGTTGTACGGTTTATCACTGGTGTAGACGTGAGAATGCTTCTTCCTCACTGCTATTGTTTCAAACAAATCATAAGTATAACTGCTCTGGCACTGGACGGTGCGCATTTTCCCTTTGTAGGTCATATCAATAGATGCGGCCGCGCTGAATTATATCTTAACTCAAAGCCGCAGGATGGAGATGTCTTCTTTAACACTGTTGCTTATTAAAACAGACTTCATTCACGGTTGGCTCAAGAGTAACTCGGGAGAGGAACTTGGTAACACGGGAAACGAACTTGGAACATCGCAGAAATGACAAGTAAACGGCAAACTTAGTCATACCCGTGGGAACTCGGTTAAACTCTTGATCATACACTTGGAATCTCGTACACTTCGACGAGTCTTTCACTCGGGGTACCTCGTGGGTCAGCTCGCACAGTGAGACAGGGCTTTTACATGTGGTGTATTACATGGTTAGTAGTCCAATACAAATCCTGTTTAGTTTTTAGATATATACAAAGTTAAAGAAGGTTGAATCTTTACATAAATTATTATCTTATCTACACCAACCTTCTCTTCCGTAACATTTCCATTATTTAAAACGCGGCCGCTGTTAAATTCCCTGCTAGTTAAAATTCCCCGCTGTTTATTGGCTTTTTTTATATGGACTCACACCTGCCAAATTCATTCTTTTAACCAAAATAAAAACAGAGGCTTCCCGCGACTGTGGTAACCAAATCAAAGCAGAAGCCATCTGGATTGGGCTTTTTAACATTTTATATATATATATATATATATATATATATAATTGCGCGTTGGGCGAGAAGGGTCTGATCCTCAAAATCTGGAAGCGGCTTCGGTTGCATTGAAAACTGGTTATGACAGGGGCGGAGTGAATCATTAAAAACAAAACTGACAAGACGATTTCAGGCAGATAGATTCATCGTGGTAGCAGAAGCGAAAATTTCACGGGGCAAGAATGTTTTATTGACATATATCCCGAAAGGGGACAATGAGATTCTTACTTGCAGCAATTTCAATTTCCTTGCATGAGTTGAGATTTGATTCAAATTCTCTGTTTAAAATATCCCTCCTTATAACGGCAGCAGGTCAGCGGGTGAATATTCTAAACCAAAGCATCAGTATAATGTACGCACCTCCAAAGCGGCCCTGGAACGTCTGAGAAACTCCCCCAACTAAACCGATGTCTCTTTTCCCCTCTTGCGCAGTTACAGCAGCTTTGCACTAAATTTATCAACCAAGTATCCGAGCGCACGGTTTCTCTATTCCAAAGTTCTACCCTCCCCGTCGTTCCCAAGGCAGAGGTGCCAGAGCGGCGCTCCGGTGCGTTCCAGCAGCACTCAACCCCTGATTTTGAACACCTCTTTAACACTACCACCTTCTCAGAAAGATTTCCATGATTTTCCCAATGCATCCACTGTAGATTGATGATGCATGTGAATCAATCACACTTAGTTGGCATCACTAACTCCGCCCCATTATAACATTTATACTAACGCCCATTCCCAGCACCGTTAGTTGAAGCAGCCAGGATGGACTGACAACACCTAGACCTGTAATGCTGCTAAGTTAATGTGCTGAATAGAGATGTGTGTAAATCTTATATGCTTTGAAGTGATTTACATGGTGTCAAAAGTGGGATTCGAACCCACGCCTCCAATTGGAGACCAGAATATCATCGACAATAATGGCACAAGGCAGACCCTCGAACAATTGTTCCATAGTTCTTTGGAAGACTTCGCTGGCAGAGTTGATCCCGAATGGCATTCTCAAAAACTTAAATCTGCCGAATGGGGTAGCAAATGTGGTAAGGTTTGATGACCTCTTGTCCAGCGGTATCTGCCAGAATGAGTTCTTTGCATCTAGGACGGAACGAACTTGACCAACTGACCTCCCTCACGTCGGTGATGGTCATCAGGAAGCTTTTTGCTGACCGATGGAACTTCCAGCACGTCACAAGCAGTCCCGAGTATCCACAGAGTAATGGACTCGCTGAACGCGCTGTCAGGAGCGCCAAGCACTTGCTGGAGGGAGCACGCATTTCAAACTCTGACGTCTATCTCGATCTGCTGAACCTCAGAAACATTCCGAGAGACGGAATCTTGGGGTCACCAGCACAGCGGCTGCTGTCGAGGGTGACGAGGTCTCCGGTCCCCATCGCACAACAGCAGCTGGTTCCTCGGGTGTTGAAGCCCGCCACTATCCAGCAACGTCTCCAAGAGAAGCACGATACCCAGAAACGGTCATACGACAGCTCCAGCAGACTACTCCAGCCTCTACTGCCGGGCCAGGTCGTCCGTCTGCGGACTCCAACTGGTCATTCTCGACTGGGAGTTGTTGTGCGCCCGACTGATGAGCCGCGATCGTACCTTGTGGACTGTGAGGGAGCGGTTTACCGGAGAAGTCGTCAACACCTGCTTGCTGTGAAGGAGCCCCGACCGCCGCCTGCCGATCCATATGCTCCGCCGCTCCAGTTCCAGCCGCCTTCCGCGGTGTCTCCCGCCCGTCCCCGCATGCCTGCCACTCCCCCACGTCTATCGGTCTCCAATAACCACGGGGTTTCACCCACCGCATGTTTCCCCCCTCGGTCACCACAATCCTCTCCCGTGCGGTTTTCACCTTCAGCCTCCCCGCCTCGTCCTTCAGTTGAGGGAGGGGATGGTTGGGTCCGCACGCGTTCGGGCCGTGTTAGTAGACCACCAGACAGGTATGGCGAGTATGTTTAATATGCTTTTAATCTTTAGGGGAAAGGATGTAGATTGATGATGCATGTGAATCAATCACACTTAGTTGGCATCACTAACTCCGCCCCATTATAACATTTATACTAACGCCCATTCCCAGCACCGTTAGTTGAAGCAGCCAGGATGGACTGACAAAACCTAGACCTGTAATGCTGCTAAGTTAATGTGCTGAATAAAGATGTGTGTAAATCTTATATGCTTTGAAGTGATTTACACTTCAAAGAGAAGTGATCTCTTTAGCTTGAACATTGAATTGTATGCTTCCTGTTCCAAAGACATCAAATCTGATGATCAGGCTACCAGTGAATATGTAACTGTTGGCGATAAAACATTCAAGTAGTTTAAAGATTCCAGGACATGATTTTTTTTTCCAGGTTTATTAACCAAAGAAAAGCTTGCTCTTCCTCTCCTTCTCACCGTTGCTAATTCTTGTATCAAACGTGCATTGTAGCTACATTTAGATGTTTTTTTCGATAAGTGGGTGTTGAGAATGTATTTGGTAGGCCTCATGTTGACATAAATTTCAATAGCAAGCACAGGAAGTAAACTAAAAACATTTCTGAAACAGTTTGTATCCTGTATCGTCATTGGAATTTGAGTCTTTTGTGATTCGAACAATTTACGATTTAATAATGTGCTGATCAGAACGGTATGCAGTACTTTTAAGTGCAGTCTGACCAAGAATTGATACAAATTGCATGCTTATTAATTTGATCCATCCAGAAATGAACTCTTGGTTTATTTTTCCCTAAGACCCCACAAACACGTGGCACAACTTGTACTGTTTGCTGTAATTTTACACCACCTTAAAGAAAGTCTTTATAAAATCTAGATGTTTCATTTGTTTCTTTACCATTATTTTCTTTTCGTTATCTCAAAAATCTGGACAAGTTAGATCACGCAAGATTTCACTTATGGTACTTATTGTGCTTTTGTGTCTCTCTACGTTCTTCTGTTCTCTCCTCCTGCAGGGATTCCATTATTTTTCCTGACATTGATAAATGACTGATGATTAATTCCCAGCTGTGTTCTTTCCCTCTTAAATTTGTGCATTGATATCTGTTGCCCTATTCCCTGAACGTGCACTAATACCTCTGCTACATCTTCTGTAGAACCTTTCAAATACAAGAAAGTAATCTATTTGGACCAAATATTATATCCTGTTTGGTTTGATTTGTTCATTTAAAATCTGCTTTTTCTATGCTACAGTGCCCTCCATAATGTTTGGGACAAAGACCCATCATTTATTTATTTGCCTCTGTACAATTTGAGATTTGTAATAGAAAAAATCACATGTGGTTAAAGTGCACATTGTCAGATTTTAATAAAGTCCATTTTTACACATTTTTGTAGAAATTACAGCAGTGTTTATACATAGTCCCCCCATTTCAGGACACCATAATGGGACATAGCAATATCATGTAAATGAAAGTAGTCATGTTTAGTATTTTGTTGCATATCCTTTGCATGCAATGACTGCTTGAAGTCTGCGATTCATGGACATCACCAGTTGCTGGGTGTCTTCTCTGGTGATGCTGTGCCAGGCCTGTATTGCCATCTTTAGCTTACGCCTGTTTTGGGGGCTAGTCCCCTTCAGTTTTCTATTCAGCATATAAAAGGCATGCTCAATTGGGTGCAGATCGGGCGATTGACTTGGCCACTCAAGAATTGACCATTTTTTAGCTTTGAAAAACTACTTTGTTGCTTTAGGAGTATGTTTGAGATCATTGTCTTGCTGTATAATGAACCGCCAGCCAATGTGTTTTGAGGCATTTGTTTGAACTTGAGCAGATAGGATATGTCTATACACTTCAGAATTCATTATGCTACTACCATCAGCAGTTCTATCATCAATGAAGATAAGTGAGCCAGTACCTTCAGCAGCCATACATGCCCAGGCCATAACACCCCCACCAACGTGTTTCACAGATGAGGTGGTATGCTTAGGCAGTTCCTTCTCTCCTCCATACTTTGATCTTGCCATCACTCTGATATGTTACATTTTGTCTCATCTGTCCACAAGACCTTTTTTCCAGAACTGTGGTTGCTCTTTTAAGTACTCTGTAACCTGGCCGTCCTATTTTTGCGGCTAACCAGTGGTTTCTATTTGTGGACAATCTCTATTTCTGTTCATGAAGTCTTCTGCGGACAGTGGTCATTGACAAATCCACAACTGACTCCTGTAGAGTGTTTCTGATCTGCCGGACAGGTGTTTGGGGATTTTTCTTTATTATTACTATTATAGAGAGAATTATTCTGCATTCAGCTGTGGAGGTCTTCCTTGGCCTGCCAGTTCCTTTGCGATTAGTAAGCTCGCCAGTGGTCTCTTTCTTATTAATGATGTTCCAAACAGTTGATTTTGGTAAGCCTGAGGTTTGACTGATGTCTCGAATATTTTTATTCTTGTTTCTCAGTCTCACAATGGCTTCTTTGACTTTCATTGGCACAACTTTGGTCCTCGTTGATAAACAGCAATGAAAGTTTCCAAAGGTGATGGAAAGACTGGAGGAAAGACTAGGTACTGGGAGCTCTCTTATACCTGCATTAAGGAGGCAATTAAACACACCTGAGCAATTACAAACACCCGTGAAGCCATGTGTCCCAAACATTATGGTGCCTTGAAATGGGGGAGACTATGTATAAGCACAGCTTTAATTTCTACATGATGAAACCAAAACGTATAAAAATACCCTTTAATAAAATCTGACAATGTGCACTTTAACCACATGTGATTTTTTTCTATTACAAATCTCAAATTGTGAAGTACAGAGGCAAATAAATAAATGATGGGTCTTTGTCCCAAACATTATGGAGGGCACTGTATATTCCTGAATTTCATTGCTTGTGATTCAATGTTATGTTACCCTGCTCTATTTCAGATCTATTACTTCTGTCATTCCCTTTTCACCTATCCCACTGTCCTGTCTGCCCACTTGTTTTGAATAAGAGAAGTGTAGCTGAAGGCAGGATGAAACTGCAGTCCTTATTCTTGAGCATCTGGGTGAACTGTTCCCAGTAGATCATGGAGCCCACAATTTTTTTGTCAAGTTTTCTATGGCTAATTTTAATGAAGCTGATAAACCTGAGTAAAAGATAATATTAAAAATGTCTCTAATACTTGTTGACTGGTTAATGTTCTGTCTAATTTGCAACACGTGACTTTTGGTATTTTTTTTCCACCAAATTTTGTTTAGAATTTGTGAAAACCTAGCTCTGAGGCATGTCGAGATTCCTATAAGGAAAGATAGGATGAGATTTTGGTTTTGAGTCGCCAGTGTCTAATGAGTGAGGGCAGCACTTCCGTGGAGTGGTGTTGCTATGAGATTGATTACTTAACAGAACCTGAGTCTTAGCCTTCATTTCACTTCTTTCCCCAAAATATTGAAATTAATTCGCATATCCTGTTGCCTACTTTTAAAAGTCATTGTATGAGGTTGCTCTAAAGATCATTTGTAGTAGCTATAACAATAATTATATGAAGAATTGGATTGGTTGCAGTAAACATTCCCTGTTTGTTCAGTTAGACTTTAGAGATAGTGTGGAAACAGGCCCTTCGGCCCACCAAGACCGCGCCAACTGCAATCTCCGTGTACACCAGCACTATCATAATCTCTAGTGACAATTTACAATTCACAGCAGCCAATTTAACATACAAACCTGTATGTCTGGAGCATGAGATGAAACTGGAGCACCCGGAGAAAATCCACACATTCACAAGGAGAAAGTAGACAGCACCCATAGAGAGAATGGAGCCCGGGTCTCTGGCACTGTAAGGCACCAACTCCACCGCTGCACCACTGTGTGTGTCATTTCTAATTTGTGCAGTTTATCATGTCAGCAGTGGCTATGAATCAAATGCTCATTCATGGTTCATTTCAGCAATAAATTTTCTACCATTTATTTGAATTTTTTATAACTTTTTAAATAGCTGGAGTTAATATTCTTGGTTTCAGGTGTGTAAATTAGTCTTTGAGTGGCATGTACCATGGTTACTAAGCATATAAGAGTCTCAGCATTGGCATTATTTAACTTTAAAAGCAACTTGGGCCTTATATTGCTTGCATTTTATGCTATTTTGTAGTTTTGAAGTTGATCTAGAATAACTCATATGGATTAGGTATTGAAGTTTTCTGCTATATGTGACAGAATCTTTTTATAAGCATTTCTGCTTTTGTGCAGAAATGCCACTTTATGGGTCGCCTGTGTAAAGAAAGAACCATTTAACATGAATGGAATAGAATTACTGATCCTGTTTTTTTGACTGAGTTGTTAATGCCTGTCTTGCTTGCACCTATCTTGCTGTGTCAGCCCAATCCACTGATGAGACGGTCACTTTTCGTCGTGAACGCAGCACGTTCAGACGCCAAGCCGTACGGCGGCGAAGGCACAATGCGGGCAGTAACCCCACCCCTCCAGCTTCACTTATTGGATCACCTCTCAGGTATGACGTACAATGACCATGCAAAGTGCATGTCTCAAATATCAGTTGTGTTTCACTACTTCCTCAGCTCCTTCTGAAACCTAAAGCATGTTCTGTGTCTTCAGCTGCTGCTGCATGACTTCATGAGCATGTTGGTTAATGAAAATGCATGTTCGTCCGCTGCTTTATGCATAATGTTTTGATGTTGCAAATCTTAGACCACGGTAAAACCTCCATTTTACAAAAGTCCTCCAAATCACTAGCCAGTGATTGTTACAAATGTAGTCTAAGAACTCCATATATATATCTTAAAAGACGAGTTTGATATTATTAATGTTGTTTTACAATTCATGTTTGTCAAAACCTGCAAACTATTTTTCTCACTTTCCCACCTTCAATACTTTCATGTGTTCTATTTGAATTCAATCACTTAAAATTGTTTCTCAGCCCTGTCCACTCTAAAATTCTGTCGATACATGAGTTTCTACTTAATACTCTTTTTAAACAACATGAAATCTGACTCAAGCTATGGAAAATGTTGTTGTTAAAGTGAAATGACTTCCCCTGTTAGGTATGCATTGTTCGCCTGCCTGAGATTGCGAATTAGAACAGGAGCTTGGTTGGGATTCAACCCGTTGAATTTAAAAGGGCTCTTGAAGCAAGGATTGCAGGTTGACGAGGCAATTAATTTGAAACCCAGTGCACCAATGATTATGGATGCCCAGGAAGCAGTTGCCACATGCTCAGATGATAGAAAATTCAATGTTGTGTTGAAATGCGAGGACACTAGTTGTTGACTTCAAGGAAATATAAACAGATTGACGGAATGGGCAGTTGTGTGGCAGATTAAATTTAATGTTGAGAAATCTAAGGTGCTATATTTGGATCTTTATAGTTCAATGCTAAAAGGGATACAAGCACAGATAGATATTGGGCTATCTGTTTAATTCATTGAATTTGGAAGGATAAGTTGAGAAAAAGACTACAAACCAAAATAAATAGAGGCATAGAATGAAAGAACAAGGAAATCTGAAGCAAACATGATAAGACTCAAGCAAGGAATTAGAAGGGCCAAAAGGGTCCATGAAATGCCATTGGCAAGAAAATCCCAAGCCTTTTTAGACCTCAGTTTAAAACAAGACGGTAACCAGGGAGAGGGATAAAGGAGGGAATTTGTGATTGGAATCAGGTTGCAGACAAGGCACTAAACATCTATTCATCTAAGAGAAGGACATGTTGTATTGTGAGATCTGTGTGAGGTATACTAATTAACCAGGGCAGTTTGAGATAAAAAATTGTGGCATTGGGTTTCTTGAAAAGCATTATGGTGGATAAATCCCCAGGGCCTAATGGGATCTATCCTGAGTTATTGTGAGAAGCAAGAAAGGAGATTGCAGGGGCCTTGATGAACACTTTGTATCCTCTCAAGCGACGGGATCCCAGAGGACTAGAGAGTAGCTAAAGTTGTAAAGGAAATAGAGATTGTCCACATCAGCCACAAGGCAGTGATGGTGAATCTATTGGGGAGGATTATGTGGGATAGGATTTATTTGCATTTGAAAGGAAATGGGATAATTATGGACAGATAGCATGCCTTTGGCTGCAGCAGGTCATATATTAATAATTTGAATGAGGTTTTTGAGGAGGTGACAGAATTGATTGGAAAGGGTAGGGCTTTGAATGTTGTTTATGTGGATTTCAGTAAAGTATTTGATGAGGTCCCTCATGGAATGGTGTTATTCTGGCTGGAGTTCTGTGAGCAGTGATGGTCTGCAGAGAATCTATTGTGCTGGAATCTATTGTTTGTGATTTAAATTGCTTAGATGTAAATGTAGATGGGTTGGATATTTATATTTAGGAGGGATTTTAATTATGTGAATAGATTACAGAGATTGAGATTGACCTCCTTGGCATTAAAGAATCTGATATAGATATTTACATCATAGAGAAAAGCTGTACCCATTGTCAGAAGAGTCGAGAACAAGGGGATACAGAATGAAAATAATGTCAAAAACCCCAAATGGCCATGAGAAGAAATTGTTTTTACACAGCAAGTGGTCTGCCCGAGAATGTGCTGCCAGAAGTAGCTGTAGAGGTAGATTGAATTGAAGCTATTAAAAGGGAGCGAAGTAGGAATCTGAAATCAAAGAATTTACATGACATTGGGGAAGGACAGGAGAGTGGGATAAACAGAATTGCTCATGCACAGTAGTACAGATGTTATATTCCAAATGCCTGCCTTCATTGTTATATCCATTATATAAAGACAACTGTGTGGCACAGTTGTTTTTAAACTTTTTGTTCAAGGCAGCAATTTAAAGTTGACGAAACGGGTATGCTTCCAGTAATAATTACGTACTTAAAGCGCATATGCCTTTGGCCTTCAGAGCAACAATGAAGCTATTTTGTCTGCCACTGTTCTCTCCATGGCTGTTTCTGACAAGTTGTTCAGTCGTTTCCCAGCCATGCCCTGGGTTTTATAGCTCCACTTCCATTGCTTTTTGCTGTTGTGTTTTTGCGCTTGCTCCAGGTGTATTGTATTCTGACATCCAAGATTTATAATTGCATTCACTCGTCTCGGCTATAACTTGGCCTAGCTTTCCTATTTTGTACATTGTCAGTATGTTTTAAGACAATGGACAGGAACAAGGATAGGAATGGTTTAGAGAGATATGGGCCAAACCCAGGCAGATGGGACTAGTGTAGATGGGACAACCAGTATGGGCAAATTGGGCCAAAGGGATGGTTTCCATACTGTATGACTGATACTATGTTCCAAAAAAGCATTTTTTAAAATATCTTGACGCAGAGTCATGAGTTATTCATTCCATCACAGCAAGAGTGCTTTTTTGTTTCACTGCTCTTTGTGACATTTTGTTTTAATGGGACAAGGTAGCTAGCTTTGTGCCAAACCTCCAATCTGAGGGAGTAGAGTGATTTGTTCTATCTAGTGTTCCCCCCCACCCCCCCCCCCCTCCTAATACCAGTCTGGCAATGAAAAATAAAATCAACCAAACTCTCTGTGATGGTCTTGATGAGTGAATGACTGAACCTGCCAGCCGTTAAAGTCTCTATCACAATGGACCTGGGGCTCATGAGAACATTCAATTTGTTCAGCTAGGCCAAGGGAAATTTAGACAATAGACAATAAGTGCAGGAGTAGGTCATACGGCCCTTCAAGCCAGCACCGCCATTCAATCATCCTTTTTTTGAGGATTAACAATTTTATTTTAGTATTTTGCTCAAGGTTCTATCAAGTGCTTCTGAGAAATTCAAATCTCTATAACTACACAATGTTGCCATGATCAGCAGGTGGGTCCTGATATTATTTTACAGAGAATGACATCTCAAAAGTCAATACCAAATGCTTTTTTTTTAAATTATAAAAAATACCCCTACATTATTTATATGACTAGCAAGATGGCAATATCCCTCTATCATTCTAAAGTGTTTTTTTCTGTGCTTCATCTAAAGTCTTCATATCCTTGCTAAAGTGTGAAGACTAGATTAAGACTAAATTTCATCTGCATTTAAAAAGTGACTCAACACAATTTATTTGCAATAGTGCTGTCTCCCAATTTACAATGGCCAGCATCTTGTAAGACTTTTGAAAACTGATTCCTCAATCTATTCTGTCATATTTGAAGACTATATCTCAATATCTCCAGGTCTGTTTGTCCCTAAACCTGCCTTTAGAATTGTTCCCTTAATGTAGCCCTTGTTTGTTCCTATCAAAGCACATCACTCCATTAAGTTGCAAATGCAAGTGGCCACCCATTCCATCTGCCTGCCAATGCCTTCGTTGTAAGCCATAGATGGAAGGAAGTAGAGCAGAATTTTGATTTAACTTTTGTTGAGAAATCTATAGTTTATAACATGGCTATTTTGCCTTCTCTCACTGCACCTTGATTTATATTCCCAGCTTCTGGTGCATCTCCTATTAACACCTGTGCAGATTGTTGAACTTATAATATTGTGTTTGCTTGGGTATATGATCAGCTATCAAGAAAACATTCAGATTTGCAGCTTGATTGTGTTTGCAAGTACGTATTTATATTGCAGTCAATACAATTTAAACGAGTTTATTTAAAAAAATACAAATTTAATGTTTTTTTGCATGTATTAAACATTTTTTGCTTTGGCATAATTAGGATTCAAAAGTTAATAAACTAGAATATATGTCAACCTATTAACATAGAACCAGTGGTCTTCATACTGGTCTCTCAATACAGGACATCTCCCACTTCACTGCAAGATCCATTGTGTGCACTGAATTGTTAGTTTGTTAAATATAATGTATCCCATCCTGTATCTGTGCTGAAAATAACAACATACAGTACACAGGATGAACTAAATTATGACAATTATTATTATTGAATGGATTATTTAGGATTGGACACCAGCTAACTTGGCAGAGGTTGGCCTATTGTCTAAAAAATGTTTGTTGCTTTAAAAATTCTCTGCCTTCTGTTTTTTTTATTGGTACTATTCTGTGCCTCATTTGATGGGTTGTATACATAAATTTTGCAACCTAAAACTGCATGAATATCCAAACTTCTACTGTTGGTATGCTTTTGTGTTTCTATATTAACCAGTGCATGGTCAACTCTGTTAGGTCAATGTTTGCTCTCGTTGTCTTTTGATGTGATGTCTTCGTATTCACTCTTTTTACTGTAGCCTTCAAGATAGTCAGCAGGGTCAGTCATCTTCCCAGATCAAAATACAGCCCTGTCCCCCATCACAAGCTGCTGTACTTAGCGCTAGCGCCTCTCTACTGGTCAGAAATGGAAGTGTCCACTTGGAAGCATCACATGACAGTGCCTCTGCTGTTGGTGGCTGCAGTTTACAGGATGAGTTTGGTAGGCAGCTAAGCAGACTACTGGAGTTATACGGTTGTTAATATTATATTCTGTTATAAGCAATTGGAAATGAGATAGTATTCCTTTTGAGGAATGACTTTAGTCAACTGAAAATTAAAACCTGCAACATATGTACACCTCAACATCAGCAGTGATGTCCAAATACGGCATTTACTTAAATAGTTAAATGTGTTTACTGCAATAATATTTTGGGGTGCAAAATTCATCCCAAACATTTTAAGGATATACTATCTCTTTAAATTGCTAATTTGAACTTTGCATGCACATGAAAAGACAGTGGAGTTTTTTGAATATTTCAGTAGCACAAATGTTTGATGAATTACAATGTTCTCCAGATTTGCTAAGTGTTGATTTTCCTTTGCATGACCTACCCTGGATTTTTGAGATCATTCACTATGGATATCCAACACATTTTCTTCAGTGGTACAAACTGAACGATGCAATACAAATGCAAGAGAAATGCTTCAGAAATATCGCAAAGGAAATGTCCTGATGTTTGGAATGGTTGGAAACTCACCATAAAATCAAGAATTAAATAGTGACCTAGATTATCTTTTGTCCTAGAATTACAGAAATTATTTGTTCATTGGCAATTTGCACACGAAACAAAAACATAGAAGGTTGTTAGACCACCAATAACTAAAGGAAATCCCCAAATAATATATATATATATATTTTTTTTTTTTTTTTTAATTTTTATTTATTAGAAGTACATTACATTACAACCACATACATTAATACTCGTCATTTATATCTTCTTACAATTAATGTACTCCCTTTATTTATTTTTTTACACTAGAAAAAGAAAAGATTGAAAGAGAGAAGAAAGTGAAGGAAAAAGTGCAAGTGTAGAAAAGTGTAGAAAATGTAACAACAAAAGAGGACGAAGACCCTATAAGAGCGAAATTAAAAACAAAAAGAAAAAGAGTTAAGAAATAGGCCCTAAGAAAAGAAAACAGAAAGAGAAAAAAAAAAGAAACAAATGTTTTTTTTTTGAGCATCACGTAAATAGGACATACCAACTCTTCAACTATCATCCCCCCTTACCTGACCTCAATTTTTTTTTTTTTTTTAAAGTACTTTTGCACCCTATGTTTGTAATAATTCTATAAATGCAGACCACGTCAGGTGGAAGTGATCTGGTTTACCTGCTAGGAGGAGTCTTATCTCTTCTAGGTGTAATGTTTCAAACATATTTGAAATCCACATATTTATAGTTGGTATTGGAGCCTTCTTCCAAAATTTTAGAATTAGCTTTTTTCCAGTTATTAACCCATAGTCCATTAATTTCTTTTGAAACACATTTAGTTCTGGATCATCTTCCGTTATTCCGAAGATAATCCATTCTGCTTTGGGTATCAGTCTTGTTTTGCTTTTTTTTTTTATTTTTTTTTTTTTTTTTTAAGCTAAATAGAACTAAAGAGAAAGATGAAGTAAAGAAAGAGAAAAAAGAGAAGAAAAATAAAAAATAAAAAAAATAAATAAAAAAACAAAACAAAAACAAAAACAAAAAAAAAAAAATTTAAAACAACAAAAAAAAATAAAAAATTGAAAGAAGATAGTTAAAGAAGAATGGAAAAATTTATTAAAATAGAAAACTTCATTCGAGATATATTCGTACATTTCTAGATATAGCGTTTCATCCATTCTTTAGCCCGGGTGTTCCGAAGATAATCCATTCTGCTTTGGGTATCAGTCTTGTTTTAAATAAGTTTGTAAAGATTTCAAAAATTTCATTCCAAAATTTTTGAATTTTTGTACAGAAGACAAATGAGTGCGGATTGGGATTGACATTTATCACAAATAGATGATACGTTTGGGAAAATTTTATGAATTTTAGATTTCGAATAATATAATCTATGTAAAATTTTAAATTGTATTAAAGTGTGTCTTACATTAATCGAGCATTTATGCACGTTTAATAAGTATTCATTCCAACTTTCCTTTGAAATTTTAATAGCTAACTCTTGTTCCCAGTCTCTTCTGATACCCTCCGTAGATGGTATTTGTGCATTTAAGATAATATTATACAAATATGATATTAAGTTTGCTGATTCCGCTTTTATCTGCATTGCCTCGTCCAGTACATCTGCTGGGTTATTATGATGATCTTTTGTATATTTTTTCAAATAGTCGCATATTTGAAAGTATTTAAAATATTGATTATTTCCGAGTTTATATTTTATTTGTAATTGTTGAAATGAAAGTAATTTTCCAGTTTCATACAAGTCACCAAGCGTTTTAATTCCTAGTCTATCCCATTGTGTATAAGCTTTATCTATAATAGAAGGACTAAACGAAGGGTTATTGACTATAGGTAATAAAAGTGATAAGTTTCTTAATTTTAAATTTTGTTTTATTTGTTTCCAAATACGGATTGTACTATGAATAATTGGGTTCTTATTATAGTTTATGTTATTCAATTTCATTGGAGAGAGGAGGATCGCTCCAATGTTTCTAGAGGAGCAATCCTCTTTCTCCATTACAATCCAGTCTACTTGCTGGGCGGAGTTATCCATCAGTTGAATCATGTTTTTAATATTTACTGACCAATAATAATACATAAAATTAGGTAGTGCTAGACCCCCCAATACTTTAGGTTTATTCAGATGGGTTTTTTGTATTCTATGTGATTTATAGTCCCATATAAAATTAGTGATATCTGAGTCGAGTTTTTTAAAAAACTTCTTAGGTAAGTATATAGGAATTGATTGAAATAGGTATAAAATTTGTGGTAAAAAGATCATTTTTATTGCGTTTATTCAGCCTATTAAAGACATCGGGAGCGTTTTCCAGAATTTAATTAATGTATTCAGTTTATTAAGTAGGGGGCCAAAATTTGCCCCGAACATACCTTGATATGTTCTGGTAATTTCGATTCCCAAATATTTAAATTTTTCTGTAGCTATTTTAAAAGGGAATTTTAAAAGATGTGTTGAATCTTTTGGTTTTATTGACATAATTTCACTTTTATTCCAATTTATTCTATATCCAGAAAAAGATCCGAAGTCTTCAATTAAATTTAATATATTTGGTATAGTGATTTGAGGTTTTGTAATATACAATAATATATCATCCGCGTATAAAGCCCAAATAATATTTTATGGTGTAGAATGATGAAATGAAAATTATTGAAGAGCACCTTGATTTCTGGATTTCAGGTCTCAAAATATTTGTATCTAGGCCAACACTTTTTCCTTAATGACAGGAAAAACAAGTTTTACCCTGTTTAGATATTGTAGTTTGTCTCCTTGCTGTTTTTAAATTGGGGTGAAGCATTTCCTACATTACAGCAGTAACTCTTGTTGTAGTAGCTCAAAGAATGTTTGGACATCCATAAAATGCTATATCAGTACAAGTTTTTTCATAAGTATCAACTGCCCCAAATATACAAGAACAAATCTCTTGTATGGAGCCTTGTATTACTGCTTATCCTGTCATAATTTATGGAATTTGTTTGATGCTGCTACCTTGAATTGAAATACACTGATTTCCTATTGGACACTGAATTTGGTGTGTATGTAGCTGGGTGCGATGATATTGGGAGCTGTGCTTGACTCGCTGTAGAATCAAGTAGCTATTGGTAATCCTGGCTAGGGTTACCTATAGCTACTTGAATATCCATTTCAAGAGTCAAGCCTCATCATCTAAGACAGTGTAGTATGCAGGTGTTCCAGTGTCCCATGGCAGGCCACTGACTCCAGGGCAGTGAAAGTGTTGCATGGCCCAGCTGACTTCCAGAGGGGACAAAAGCAAATCCTATTCGGGATGTGGAGGTGAGTGTACTGATGATTGGAGTGTGAGTTGACAACATAAATTCAACAAGCATGGCAAACATATTCAGTTCAAGGGAATGCATCTCAGGAAGGTTACAAAATATCTTTTCACGAGAAAAGGAAATGGTGAGGCAGTTTTGTGCATTCAAGCACAAGTCACCATAGTTTATAACTTATTTCTAGCCCTTACTTATGTACAGACATTTGGGAAACCAGTTTGATGGATTTGCCAATTGTGGCGGGGCTACAAGTGATTGTTCAGGACAAGAGCTGGAATCTAGCCACCTCAAAGAAAATGTCCAGTTAACATGTCAATGTCCATTTTGCAAATCCTGTGGAGGGACATACCATCTGGGCCAGCAGCATTGTCCTTTTACAAACCAACAAAAGCATTTAAAACCTCATCTACAGTGAAATAGTCATACAGCATGGAAGCAGGCTCTTTAGCCCAACTCATTTATGCCGGCCAAGATAGCCCATCTGAGCAAGTCCAATTTGCCTGCGTTTGGCACATATACCTCTAAACCTTGTACATGTTTCTCGCTGAACCTCATATCCATGTACATGTCCAAGTGTTTTTTAAATGCTGCTATAGTACCTGTCTCAACAACCTCGTCATCAATAATACATCAACTTCTTCCTAAAATAATATCTTACCAATGCACAATATAACTGAAGCACAACCTATCTAGTTTTACAGTCACTTGCTGTACTTGAATACCTGCCTTTGCAACTTATGGACGGGTGCACCAAGATTTTTTTAACCTCAACTCTGCAATTTCGATCACGTGTTTCCTTATTTTTGTACAAAAACCCCCAATATCTCATTTCTCACAATGGACAAAGATCTGGCACATAGAGCATATTCAAATAAGATACCTATGTTCAATTGTAGCAACATATCCTCATTTTAACTTCCTATCCTCAATGTGTGGGAGCATGTTTCTCAACCATCCCCATTGTGGGAAGCAGTTACTCAAAGTCCTCGGTTTAATCTTGATAATACCAAAGGTTTTCAAAGAATTGAAACTATAAATTCAATCAATACATTATTTCTCTGTCAGCCCACCAGTTAATTTTCCAGCCTTGAAATGAGCTGCTTAATATTAAAAAATAATGTTCTAACTTCCATTGATTTTGATGATGTGGTAGTTACCCAATAATCCAAAATGACCTATTCAAATTGTCTGGCACTTGTCATAGGTCACATTCATTAAAAAATAATTGGAAATCTTGAGGATAAAATTGATGCATTTATTGGGTATAATTGAATGCAATTTGTATATTTTTCTGGGCACAGGATAATGCACCTAACTTGCACCTGCAGCCTGGCTACTGTTCAATTGATATTGTTCTTGTGAGTCTTGGAATGAGATTTGGGTTAACGTCCCTGTGCATATTTCAAGAACTTTCCACAAAAGACATTGAGCAATCTCTGGTAGACAAAAATGCTGGAGAAACTCAGCGGGTGAGGCAGCATCTATGGAGCAAGGAAATAGGCACAATTTGGGTCGTAAACCTTCTTCAGACTGATGTTGGGGGGGGGGGCGGTGTGGGGGCGGGATGAAGAAAGGAAGAGGTGGAGCCAGTGGGCTGAGGGAGAGCTGAGAAGGGGAGGAAAGTATAGGGACTACCTGAAATTAGAGAAGTCTCTGATTATTTTTTTTCTCCCCAGCCTTCAGTGGACTTAATAACAGTCTAGAAAAATTGCAGATGGGGAAGTTTTTATATCGCCCATTTCCATCCCTGGAACTATTCTGGTAAACCTTTAAAAGTGTGCTTGCCAGAACAGGGCAGTCTACCTGTAGACTAAACAAAGGTTCACTTTAACCTCTCTACTTTTTACTCATTATCCTTTACTATGAAATCCAAAATCCCATATGATTTGCTTACTGCTTTGTTAGTTCTTTAGTTCTGTGTCACTGCCCATATTGACATTCTCTCCCCTTCTGCCATAGTGCATTACCTTGCACTTCCCTGTATTAAATTTCATCTGAAAACCCCAGTCTTCCCGAGAGCACACCCCAGTTCTAGACAATTGAACTATGTAAACAAAAATCAGTTGGAATTTATCCAGTCAGGCCCTCTAAATATTTTGCATATCTCCGTGTGATTCTTCCAATCACTCTGGCAATCCCTTCATTCCAAGAAACAATTTTATGATGCACTGACTCTTCTTGAGGTACAGAAACTAAAACTGCAGTGTATTCGACATTTGGACGCATCAAATCCATTCTCAACCTCAGTTGGGCTTTGTTATTTTTATCTTCCTACCCAAAACTAGTTCAAACAAGCCTGCAGCTTGCCCATGCTCCAAAGCATACTCTAACACTTTGACAGCATGGCTTTTGGTGTATTAATGCTGTGCACAGAGGGCATGCCATTGTCATCAGGGGAGCCGTTTGATGTATTGTGGTGGCACAGGTGAAGTTCCACAAAATGATATAATCTCAGCATTTGCCATGACTCTGACTGAAACCTTTCTATGGTAACTGCATCTTTGTATTTCGTTCCAGTGGAGGGCAGGTTTAATGTAGAACATTTGCATGCAGTCAAAAATACACTACTCTTCGGCGAGTCATGCAAAGCTACATGCTTTCTCTGCCTGCTGATCTCTGGCAAGAAAGAATGAAATATAAAGAGTTCTTTGAAGATCCTCAGTGACTCCGCTTGTGACACACTGGATGTCATATCGGAAAATCTCTAGCTCCAGTGGAGAACTGACTAAATGCATACAAGTTCAATTCTAACGTTTTTTAGCAATACATTCTTCCCCTGTTCTGAAGATTTATTTGTGGTAATAACAGATGATAAATTTAAGTGGGGCTGAGCTTTTGAAGTGAAAGGCTTACATGTTGAACCACATTGACTCGAGGTGGTTAAATTACTCTCTACAACCCCTTCGTGGACATGGTTTCCAACTGGGAACCCTTCCCTCCCTCCTCGTCCATCTGTTCATTTTGCTGCAGCAAGACCTTTGTACACAGCCTTTGTGCATTCTCACATTTGTAATCTTTTCTAATAGGATGCAATTTCTGTTTTGTGTTAAATATCTGAAGTCAGGGCATGGTCCACCAACGCATGCCATATTACTCTTCATAGACTAATTGGAACAATGACAAAAAAAAGCTCAGCTATTTACAGAATCATTTTAAACAACCAGAAATTATCATCCAAAAACGATTTCCTTTTTTGCTTTATTGAAGTATTTGCTTTGATGTAGTTAAACCAAATCCTTTGGAAACGTTGTGTCATTGACCCCTTCTTAGACTTTTTCGTTACATGGGCATTAAGGCCATAAAAAATATTCATCTCTGATAGCCATCTCACATTTTCTTAGTCTGCACATTGATTCAAAAAGAATGTGAGGTTTGCACACCAAATACTGATGAAAATGCTTGCTGCCCGATGCTTACATTTTCCTAAGTTACTACGCTTCTGCTGTATTGGATATCTGCTTTCTGTCCTTCCTTGATGCTATTAACATTCCTGCTTTTAATCCTGGCAGAAAACATATATTTCATGGATCAATTTTTAATTTGAGGCATTAGTTCAAATTAGCAATGTTTAGATGCAATTAAGCAACCAGAGATGTTTTCCTGTTTGGTTGTTCTCCTTAAGGTGACAAATCATAAGTCCACAAAAAAGCACTCCGCACCCCCGAATGAGTGACCCACCCTTTTGCAACGGGAGCTTTGTATAAACTCCACGTCAAATCTCTGAACAAATTTACTTTTAGTTATTTACCAAGAAGGTTGTCATTGACTGTTATTTTTAATTTTTTAATAGAAAATATGATAGAAAAAGGATGTTATATCAAATGAATGTGTATTTGTGTGGCGCTGCATGAAAGGAGAGTTCTCCTTTGTTCGAAAGCTTTTGATGAAACGGGCACCAAATGAACCTATGTGTGACAAAGAAGAGTTAATGGATTGGCAACCATGATACTCTGGCTTTCCATTAAAACCACATTCAAAGGTGGTTGCAGTATACAATCTATCCTTGATATTGGACTCTTTATAACGGATTTTGATTATGGCGAGCGGAGCATCCCTACGGTAATCATCACCACTGTCTCTTTAAGAACATAGGCTGCTAGTTGCATTGCGGGATGCCATTCAAATTGATAAGCATTTGCTTCGATCGACACTTGTGCAATGATACTCTATTAAGCAATGTCACAAACAGCCTTTAGTATTTTTAGCTTGCAGTAACCAATATAAATTCATAGTTGTTACAAAGAACTTTGCATTTGAAAGCAACTTGTTGTTGTTGCACAGAATGACCACCACATGGTTGGAGCGAATCCCTTGCCCCCCCACCCCCCCCGTGGTCGGTTATAACAAAGGTTATCTGTATGTTATAACATAGCTGACCCATTCTTGCAGTCAAGTTCATGCCGCAAACAAAGTCTGATTTGATTCCCAACACATTTTGACTTGCCTTGCTAAAGATGCATGTATAAAAATACATATGGTTTAAGTCATTGGTCCCTGGATATTTAAAACATCAGAAAATATAAGTTCTATTGCTATTTTCTCTGCTGCCAGGTATCATGTATTGTATTCTGTAGATGGTGCAAGTGACCAAATTAGCAATGTGACTAAATTAGCAGCTCGACGATGGAAAATAAAAGCTGTGTATGAGTGATCCCAGGATACCATCCATGATTTATCTCTCTTCATTCCCAAAGGGAATCAACTGGTTTCTGCTTGGTGTCTGCTTATGAAACCACAGTGAGACCTGAGAGCAGGAGGGATAAGTGGGACCCATCCACATCTATTCTTTTCATGTTGCACCTTTCACAAATTGTGTACTATTCCTGACCATTGTCTCCAAATTATGTTCTTTTTTTGGAAGGAATGCTTCAAAATTATTCCCATCTGTTCAATTTATTTATCATAGAAGTATTTATTACTGTAAAACTCCATAGAATAGAATGGCAGTTAAGGAAAGAAAGGATGAGTTTGAAGAATAAGGAGCATAAAACTACTCATGGTATTCAACAAATAAGTTGCTTTTTTTCTTTAAGTGTCAGATCACTTTGATCAATGTTGTCTACATTTCCTTAAGATAAAGTTAAACTAAAAGATGTTTATAGTACAAAATCCTCCAGGAATTCTTCAAAATAATTGAAGCCAACACCCTAATTAAGGTGTAGGTAAGAACTGCAAATGCTGGTTTAAATCGAAGGTAGATGCAGCATGTCTGGAGAGAAGGAAGGGTGACGTTTCGAGTCGAGACCCTTCTTCAGACATCAGAAGGGTCTCGACCGAAACGTCGCCCAATCCTTCTCTCCAGTGATGCTGCCTGTCCCGCTGAGTTACTCCAGCATTTTGTGTCTACCACTAATTTTGGTTGCAGTTAACCCTGAACCTCAACCCCTTTTTCTTCTCTGTTCTCCATTTAGTCTGATTCCCTTAGCATACAAAACTCAGTCCCTAAGATGTGTTTATTTTATATATTTAAAACTAAAAGTGTTTATTTTCATAAAGTGCAGGAAAACTGAACGGGGTTTCAATTTTTGGAACCAACTGTATAGATTTGCAACAAGGTTGTTAAAATTCTCTTGATGGACAAGTTCGATCTAAGCTGACAGTGTAGGCTTTTGTTTTTAAGATATAGAATTCTATGTTCTTTAATTTGTGAACATATTCTTGTTATTATATTTCTAGTGTTCGTGTCAACTATTTTGCAAACATTACGTTGAATGAAGTGCTTCTGCTACATTGTTTGATATTGGTATTGATTATATTGCTTCAAGTAACTAATGATTTTGAAATTATGGCAGGAAAGTACATTTACATTGCTTGAATTGTTTATTTCTATCATCTTGACACAAAATGATGCACTCTTTGGGCTGAAGGGCATGCATTCTAATAACCCCAGCCGATTAATGTCTTTTGCTTGATCTTTTAACATTTTTATATTAAGGTGAACCTGAGAAAATATATTGAAAGGTGTAAATGCCTTGCAATTTTTCAAGTCCTCTTGTCGGTGTACTCTGTATCTGAGATGGATGTAAAATGCTATCAACAAAAATCATCTGACCTTTTAAATGGGCTTTCGTACTTCGTGCTGCTGTTACTCTTGTTTTTCAAGCATTGCTTTCAAATGCCTTTATGCTAAAAATCATTAGTACAGAACTGTAATCTAGATACGTGTGTTCCATTAGAGACATCCTCGGAAAAATAATTGGGCTTTGTTGCCAGGTAGAAAGAGATAATTACCACATTAGAGTCAACAACGCAAAAGTTGTTTTAGCTCAATGCATTTAAAAAACCTGGCCGACCTCTTTGTGTCATTATCCGTTTTAAAGATTCTGACATTTATACTTTAAATGTACTTTAAATGACTTGTTTAGCCAATAATTATGCCATTCCTGTGTTATTGATTGAGAAAGCTATTGCCGTGATGCTTCCTTTGTGAATTGCACTATTTTTTACATGAATGGCCACATTTTTATACATGGAAAGATTGCCCAGAATTTCTAAAGTAAAACTTAACTGACAAGATTATGTGACAGTAGGCAAATTATGTGACAGTGCAGTTAAGTGTAGCCTGAGAACAAAACTAGGAAAGAGGTTTCATAGCCTCCATACTTAATTATGACCTAGATTGAGGTCAGTTGGCACTGAGTTTATGCCAGCTCATGGAACAATTCCCGCAAAAGTTCACTGTAACTGATTCTCCCTTTTCACTCAGTGTTTTGTAATCACTCCATTACAAAGTGTTAGGTGAACCACAAGGCTTTTATTGAAACGTATGCAGAGAGAATAATACATAGTACTGCATTGGTATCATCTTACAGACTGCCGAGCGAGGGACAAGCAGGGCTGATATCAGTAACTGCATTCCTTACTCGTCCCGGACTGGATTACATAGCATGGTGGAAAGTGTATCATGCATAGTATATGTGATGAAGATTATATTGGCAGAGATTAATATGGTTAATCTACACCCAGAGAGTTGTGAATCTGTGGAATTCGCTGCCTCAGAAGACAGTGGAGGCCAATTCTCTGGATGCTTTCAAGAGAGAGTTAGATAGAGCTCTTAAAGATAGCAGAGTCAGGGGATATGGTGAGAAGGCAGGAACAGGGTACTGAATGTGGATGATCAGCAATGTTCACAGTGAATGGCAGTGCTGGCTCGAAAGGCTGAATGCCTACTCCTGCACCTATTGTCTATTGTCTTTTGAATGGACTTGAAATAAACTCAAGAGACTATAGTTTTTCTGTTGACTTTCATTTAAAACTTTTGTATATCTAGGAATTGGTTTAACCCCTCCGTTATAAAGCACATCTTCATCCACATCTGTAATAAGCTTAACCTGCGAGTAAAGATAAAATTCTGACATCTTTGAAACAACATGTCCAACTAACTACTTTAATTAGGAAGAGTGAAAAGAGTGATGGCCAGTTTTCACTTACTAAAGTCCTAGTTCTTAAATTTGCACAGGAAACAAAAACCAAAAAGATCCCCTATTCTAGAATTTAAATTAACCCCAAAGTCACAGAACTTGATGTGTAGGAAGGCACTAGACTACAGATGTTGGTTTAAACCGAAGATAGACACAAAATGCTGGAGTAACTCAACGGGACAGGCAACATATCTGAATAGAAGGAAATGTTTAGACCCAGTCTCGACCTGAAACGTCACCCATTCCTTCTCACAGAACTTGAGTCAATTTACTTGCCAATGTTGTTAGCTCCCTTACAGGTCATAGACAACTTGAACTTAATTATGTTTTGTGACTTAAATAATTTAAGTCCTGGACTTGCATTGTTCAGGTTAGTTAAACACTGCTTTTTTCTTCTGATCTGGCTTTTTTTGCTGGCACACTACTTTGCAGAATGTCTTTTGTAATCCAAATCCCAGAATGTGACACAGCACCATCAAGATTCAATGCTGTTTTTGCTATGACTCTTGAAAGGGCAGGTGTAAACTGTAGACAAGTAACGTCCTTAAGTTATGATTTCTTTATTTTTAATGAAATTAATATCCCTAAATTTAAGCATTAATGGGCTTTTTCATTTAATACACTTCAATAAAATGATATGCTAGTACTGTAATGGCTCTTTGGCAAGATTCAAGGATCTGTATTTCTGCAATTGCCACTTATTTACTCAATCCTGTTAACTGGTTTCTTTTCTGCTATTTTTCCCATATACTTATTATTTTGATATTTTCTTTTAAGCTTGTGTTAAACTTGTGCACATATGACTCGGCTGCATTTAATCATACGTTACTTTCTACGTGTAGGCCCTTCTTCCATTGACATGAGCAGTGACATTTTTGTTGTTTTTATGAGACTTTTTATAATGTTTTGAAGATTTCAGACGTATCAAATATCCACATTTATTTGCACAAATTAGCTTTTATTTATCACGTTGGACGAGAACAAATTCAGGTATTTTACTATCAAACACAGATTTATTATACCCATTAATAAATTAAGATATTATTATTGAAATCTGTACTATTACTAAAACTCTCATCTTGTCCTCTTCCGGTTTACGTTGTTTTAAAATTTGCGCAAAAACGGTATTCTATATCGCTAGGAATTTTTCGCCACCTTACTCACCGTTCCCCCCTGCTCCAAGCGCACCAAAGTTTGCTCCGATCGGTGAAATATTACAAAAGTTATTGGTCTGTTATTTGCCGGGACAGCGACTCCCCTTCCAGAACCCGCTGTCAATCACCGGCGTGGAAAATAAAGCTGAAGGAACGGAGTGTGGGCTGTATCCGCGGGCGGGGGCTGCCTGTGTCCGCGGGCGGGGGCTGTGAGCGCGACAGGCGCTGGGGACGGGAGCAGCTGAGTGCGGTCGGAGCCGGGACCAGGAACCGGTGAGCACACACACCCCCCTCCCCTACAACCCCCCTCCCCTACAACCCCCCTCCCCTACACCACCCCTCCCCTACACCACCCCTCCCCTACAACCCCCCTCCCCTACACCCCCCCTCCCCTACACTCCCCATCCCCTACACCTCCCCTACACCCCCCCTCCTCCCCTACACTCCCCCCTCCTCCCCTACATCCCCCTCCTCCCCTACACCCCTCCTCCTCCCCGACACCCCCGCTCCCCTACACCCCCCTCCCCTACAGGCCCCCCTCCCCCACTTCACCCCCCCTCCCCTACACCCCCCCTCCCCTACACCCTCCCTCCCCTACACCCCCCTCCCCTACACCTCCCCGCCTCCTCCCCTACACCCCCCCTCCCTACAGCCCCCCTCCCCTCCACCCCTAAACCCTGTGTCCGCGGGCGGGGGCTGTGAGCGCGACAGGTGTGGGGACGGGAATCGCTGAGTGCAGTCGGAGCCGGGGCCAGGAACTGATGAGGCCACACACCCCCCCCCCCTAAACCACCCCTCCCCTAAACCACCCCTCCCCAAAACCACCCCTCCCCTACACCCCCCCTCCCCTACACCCCCCCTCCCTTACCCCCCCCCCTCCCCTTACCCCCTCCCCTAACCCCCCCTTCCCTACCCCCTCCCCTAATGACCCCTCCCCTAACACCCCCCCTCCCCTACACCCCCTCTCCCCTACACCACACCCCTCCCCTACCCCGCCTCCCCTACATCCCCCTCCCCCGCACCCCTCCTCCACACACCCCCTCCTCCTCACTCCCCTCCACACTCCCCTCCCACACCTCCCCTACACACCCCCCTCCCACACCCCCCCTCCACAACCCCTCTCCCTCCCTCTCCCCCACACCCCCCCTCTCCCCCACACCCCCCCCTCTCCCCCACATTCCCCTCTCCCCCACACACACCCCTGTCCCCCACACCCCCCCTCCCCCACCATACAAGCAGAAAAGCTGGAAGTACTCAGCAAATCAGGCAACATTTGCACAAAGGAAAGAACAATTATTTTGAAATAAAATATGTAATGCAAGTAAATCACTATTTCATGTGGAAAGGGCACGTATTACATTTTCTGCGCTTTCGCAGGTAATGACCTTGGAAGGTTTTCCTCCACATTTCCATCTCTACCAACTCAGGAATGTTGAATCTCCTATTTACTGTACAATAGTTCTCAATGGTCAATTTATAAGATGACATATTTGTTATAAGTTGTGGGGGATTAGGAGGTTGACTTCAATTATTTGAGAATTCCTAGTGTATTTTGTACTATTAACTTTAAAAAAAAATGTTTATTACTGTTCTTGGTAGGTACCACAAGGCTCTTAGTTACAGTGCATTTATTCAGACCCCTACTTTACAGCCTTATTCTAAAATGGATTAAATTCATTTTTTTATCATCGAACTACACACAATACCCCATAATAAAAATGCTAAAACAGGTTAGAAATTTTTGCAAAGTAATTAAAAAGAAATTAAAAAGAAATAACTGAAATATCACGTTTACATAAGTACTCAGACCCTTTACTCAGTACTTTGTTGAGGCACCTTTGGCAGCGTTTGCAGCCTCGAGTCTTCTTGGGTATGACGCTACAAGCTTGGCACACTTGTATTTGGGTAATTTCTCCCATTCTTCTCTGCAGATCCTCTCAAGCTCTGTCAGGTTGGATGGGGAGCATCGATGCACAGCTATTTTCAGGTCCCTCCAGAGATGTTCGATCGTGTTCAAGTCCGTGATCTGGCTGGGCCACTGAAGGATATTCACAGATTTATCACGAAGCCACTCCTGCATTGTTCTTGGCTGTGTGCTTAGGGTCGTTGTTCTGTTGGAAGGTGGACCAGTCTGAGGTCCACAACGCTCTGGAGCACGTTTTCATCAAGGATCTCTCTGTACTTTACTCCGTTCATCTTTCCCTCGATCCTGACTAGTCTCCCAGTTCCTGCCACTGAAAAACATCCCCACAGCATGATGCTGCCACCACCATGTTTCACCGTAGGTATGGTATTGGCCAGGTGATGAGCGGTGCCTGGTTTTCTCCAGACGTGATGCTTGGCATTCAGGCCAAAGAGTTCAATCTTGGTTTCATCAGACCAGAGAATCTTGTTTCTCATGGTCTGAGAGTCCTTTAGGTGCCTTTTGGCAAACTCCAAGTGTGCTGTCATGTGCCATTCACTGAGGAGTGGCTTCCGTTTGGCCACTCTACCATAAAGGTAGACCTGATTGGCGGAGTGCTGCAGATATAGTTGTCCTTTTGGAAGGTTCTCCCATCTCCACAGAGGAACTCTGGAGCTCTGTCAGAGTGACCATCGGGTTCTTGGTCACCTCCCTGACCAAGGCCCTTCTCCCCCGATTGCTCAGTTTGGCCGGCCGGCCTGCTCTATGAAGGTTCCAAAGTTCTTCCATTTAAGAATGATGGAGGCCACTGTGCTCTTCTGGACCTGCAATGCTGCAGAAATTGTTTTATACCCTTCCCCAGATCTGTGTCTCGACACAATCCTGTGTCGGAGGTCTACGGACAACTCCTTCGTCTTCATGGCTTGGTTTTTGCTCTGACATGCACTGTCAACTGTGGGACATAGACAGGTGTGTGCCTTTCCAAATCATGTCCAATCAATTTAATTTACCACTGGTGGACTCCAATCAAGTTGCAGAAATATCTCAAGGATAATCAATGGAAACAGGATGAACCTAAGCTCAATTTTGAATGTCATAGCAAAGGGCCTGAATACTTATGTAAATATGATATTTCAGGGTTTTTTTAATTACTTTCCAAAAAATTCTAAAACCTGTTTTCGCTTCTTCATTCTGGGGTATTGTGTGTAGATTTTTAAAAAATGAATGTAATCCCTTTTAAAATAAGGCTGTAACGTACCAAAATGTGGAAAAGTGAAGGGGTCTGAATACTTTCTGAATGCACTGTATTTACAATTGTTAATGACAAAAACGGAGTGTAATCTGTTAGAGATTGCTGACAAAACAGAGATGGATGGGCATGTGGTCTATGAAGACTGCAGCAAATTGGGGACATAAAGGCAACAGCTAAACTATAATGTGGGCAAATGGTAGATTATTCAATTTAGTTGGAGGATGAGAATAAACTTTAAAATGATAAATCTTTGTGGACAGAGGCATTTGGATGAATTGGTTCACAAAATTCAGTAAGTTGACATCAAGGTACAGCAAATGGGCAAGAAGGTGCTTTTTATTTTGGACGTTTTTGCCAAGTGGTTGTAATGTAACAAAGTCTTCAATTGAGCAGTCTGTTGATGAGACCACATGAGGAATACTGTGTGCCGTCAGTCTCTATACCTCCAGAAAAACGTGCTTTCTTTGAGGAGGTGAAATTTGACTTTCGTAAACTTCTGCTCTGGGGAAGTTATCCTTGGTGGTCAGGCTGTATGACTAGATTATTTTCACGTTTAAAATAATGTAATTGAAACATTAAAGATTCTGGGAGGAGTTGACAAATGCAAAGAGTTTGTTGATTTCACTCTGGAGAATCTGGAACTAAAAAATTGTCATTCAGGACTGAAATTTGTAATTTCTTTGCTGAAGTGGTTGTAAATCTTTTACCTCTACACTCTGAGATCGATTGAGTTTTGGATGCTAAGGGAATAAGAATATATGGAGAACAGAGAAGAAATAGGGGTTGTGGTTCAGGGTTAACTACAACCTTAAATTGTAGAGCTGGATGAAGGGGCCACTTGGCCTGCTCCAACTTCTATTTCTTATGTTGTTATGTTCTTGTTCCAGGCAAATTGTATGAAACAGGGGGCTGTGACATGTCGCTTGTAAACTTCGAAACTGCTGCAAGGAGGACATCAAACAACTTATGGTAAGTAACTTCCGTGGAGAAGAAAAGCACTGTGGTATCATTGAATTTCTCAAACTCATTGAACCTCTCCACCATACTTCACTTGGATTACAGATTCTCCTGTTCAGTCAATTTAAAACAAAATCATTGGGGCTGTGTACAGAATTTGATTTTAAGAGATCCTATTCTTGAAACATCTCTGAATGAATTGTTGTTCTGTTTTGTCAATGAACACAATGATCTTAACGGACAGTTCTGACATAAGCAGAAAAAGCTGGTTATCTGAATTGTTGAATTCAGTCTTTAATCTTAAAAGTTGCATTATGTCTAACTGAAAGGTGGATTGAGATGCTGCTTCGCAATTTTACCTGCTTCGTTTGAACAATATTAATGGCTGATGATGGAGATATTCGATTGGGATAGTAGTAAATTAAAGTAAATGATTGCTTGAAGCCCACCAATGCAGAATCGGGAAGCTGCACCTTGAAGTGATTAACCAGCGTTTATTTTCTTCTCGTAGTTGGCATTGACAGAGTTTGTATCACCCGGCCAAACCTGTTCTACATTATCACACACTTTTCACTTGTTCTTTGCAAATTTAAATACCCCTTTATCTCGCTTTTCTACTTTTGGTCGTAGATTAATTCTGTTTTGTTCCACTGATGCTGACTGACCTACTCAGTAACTTCAGCATATAATTTTTATTTCTGATTTCTCATATTGGAAGTGATTTGCTTATCAGTAACTGCAGTTTCCTGTTTCACTTGTTTCAGTGTCATGCCAAAATTAAATTGTGTAAATTCCAGGGGATCCAGCCTGCAATTTTCTGGTCACATAATCAAAATTTGTGGGTTTTATTCATTGAATTGGAAATCCTGTCTTGACATTTCTGCAAAAGTTGGTATTGCTGTATCTCTATTCCAGGGACCCCAGTTTCATCTGATGTCAGGAGCTATTTGTACGGAGTTTGTACATTCACTCCGTGAAATAGTGTCCTTCAAATACTCTGGTTTCCTCCGATATCCCAAAGGTGTTTGTAGATGGCAACTGTAACTGACTCATTGGTGGAGGTTAAAGGCAAAAAGAATCAAAGGGGAGAGAAAATGTTGGATCGATATAAGGAAAAAAAAGGAGGGGGATGAAAATAATGGGATTGCTCCTTTTGGAGCTAGCATAGATCTAGTGTGTCAAATGGCTTCCTCCTTTGGTGTTCCAAGTATTAGAACATGTGGATAGTGGGAGGTTATATAACCCTTTGATATGTACCAGTTAGATTATGACTGATCAACGCTTCGCTTTTTTCTTACCTTCATTTCCTATTGCCTAACAAAAAAATATCACTCACTCCTGAAGATGTCTCGATTGACCCAGCAAACTCCATCTTTTACCACAATGCTAGATTCCTGTGCACTTTACATGGAGAGAAACGTTTTCTGATGCAGTTAAAAATGATCCACCTTTAACTTTAACTTTACATACTCTAGTTCTGAGCTTCTTCACCAGAGGAGATACTTATTTGTATGTATCCTGTTGAATCTGATTCCAATTGTCATCTTCTCAACGAGGGGATTTACATACCACGATTATACAATGTCCTCATCATTTATCATTTTAAACTTTGGCAACATACTAATGTATCTGCATTGTGCTTCCTCAATAGCCAACGTATCTTTCCTGTGAAATGGTGCTTAAAATTAATTGCAGTAGTCCTGATGTAACTGACCAAGATTCTGTGAAATAAAGGTTTCATTTCTTCATTTATGTTCTCCAATTCTATGGAGATAGAAGCTAATATTTATTTCCAATCTTTGTCTTGTACTTTGTACACTTGGGATTGCTCTCTTCAGCACTGTCGGAAATGAATTGTCAAATTCATTTAACAATATGATGTTGATGAAATCACAGTTAAGCTCCGCTTTATCCGTATCCAATTTTGACACATTTTCCCAGCAGGTTTGCTGGGTAGTGATTAAGTACATAAACTCCAGATTTTTTTTTCTGTTGGTATTCCAAGATAGTTCACATGAATAGAAGTTAACCCAATTCTGCTCCGAGTCATCGAGCCATACAGCGTAGAAATAGGCCCTTCGGCCCAACTTGCCCGTACCAACAAATTTATTTTGCTGGTAGAAGTAATATATAAGGCATTGGAGGCAAGTGATCAACCTGAAAGCTTTTAAATCCTTTTTAAATTATTTATTATTGTAGTATATAATTTTCTATTGAATGGAAGAATCACACAGTTCCTCCAACCACTGTGTTGGTGTAGTTTTGTAATTCGACTAATCTCAACAGTGGGGCAGAACAGATGGGCTGCTTGTTTTTCCATCAAATGAGAAATAGTTCAGAGGTAACATGTGCTTGTTAGAAATGAAGATCTGCTGGTAGAAGTAAAAACTGCTGTGATGGGAACCATGTCTAAATCACTTTGTCACCTGAACCTGATTGTATTTTTCAATTTGTGGAATATTGCTTTAAGTTGTGTCCAGTGCTATTTGTTTTAAAAGCAGCAATATAGGTCAGGGCAATAGTGATGTTTTTTAATAATGCTATTCCTCAATTGAAGCTTAGGTTATGTTATTTATAGCTGAAGGGATGCTCAGCATTTCAGCTGCAAATTGTTAACGTGACATCCTCTGAAGATTAAAATCTTTTCTGTTTTGAAACACGTATGTTATTTATAGTGTTGTCCAAGATTAAAAAGGGTTATAAAACGAGTCGCCTTCGATACTGAACATTTCAAAATATAATTTGTGATCCTCTTAACCAGTTGCAAAGCAAGTAGGATTTATGGCTTTCATGAATTAAAGTGCAATTTTGTTTCCAACCACTCTCTCCCCTTTGCAGGGACACAGATTCCCATCTATCAAGCTCTACCTCAGTTAGATTTTATCCACATGATCTGGTATGTATTCGATATAATGTTGTGGCTCACATAAAATTGTGTTGGTTTGTTATATATTTTGTAATCTGTTTGAAATGTATGATTATGGACGATGCAGAAAAGAAAATACTAAAGTATTGCAATCTGGTTATCTTGTGATACAAAAATATTTAAAACTTGAGTTTGATCAATCATGAGATAAACATGTTTATTTGTATATAGCATTTTCTGAATACTTGTGCTCGGATGTGCAATAAACGTTGCTATGTTGGGGGTAGATTTAAATGCTAAGTAAGACCAGTCCTAAACGAATAATCGACCTCAAATCAAAGAAATGTGTGTTAGAGGTCTTGAATACAATTTGTATTTTGATCAACAAGTATCAACAATATAAAGGAGTTAAGAGACTAAATGTTGAAACAGTAAACCCTGACTGAAATAAAGATTGTTAAATTACACATTTGATATTGCTTAATTATAGTTTGTGATTACTGCTAATAAGCAAATTGTACTTCCTGTTTGACATCACTGAATCAAATATAAAGCTATATTTAATTGCCGTTTCTTTGAAAACATTTACAACACAGTCTAGAAGTTGTCAGACTCAAGATAATATCTTTTATTTTAATAATCAAGCAAAATGTGCAAATATGGAATTTCAAGATAATTCAAAATGAAAAATCCATTTGTTGAACATCAGCCTTGGATTGGAAATGAGTTCAGAATAAAATGCCTGCTTTGCTTGAACATATTAGTTTGGCACAAAATGGCATTCCCAATAATTAAATGTGCAACATCAAACAATCTGCTGGAGGATGACAGTGGCTGAACAGCATCCATAAAGGGAAATGGACAGTCAAAGTTTTAGGTTGGGACCCTTCATCGAGACTGAAAGAGAAGAGGGCGGTAGTTAGTATAAAGAGGTGTGGAGGCAATCTGGACAATAGTTCTCTTTCTGGGGTGGCACAGTTGCACAGCAGTATTGCTGCCTTACAGTGCCGGAGACCTGGGTTCGATCCTGACAACGGGTACTGTCTGAACGGAGTTTCCTCTTTCTCCCTGTGACCGCGTGGGTTTCCTCTGGGTGCTCTGGATCTTCCCACTCTCCAAAGACGTGCGGGTTTGTAAGTTAATTAGCTTCTGTAAATTTTAAATGGTCCAGACTGTGTAGGATAGTGCAAGTTTATGGGGTGTATTTCCACGCAGCATCTCTAAAGCTGGTAAAGGATCGATGGATTCAGCTGAGATGGGGCTGATGGAATTGAGTGGGGAAGGAAAGAGTAGAAATAACGACAGAAGCTGGGAGGTGATAGGTACAGGGAACCTCGTGCTGCAGATGATGTGATCTGATAGGAAAGGAAGGTGAAGCTTGAAACCAACTCAGACAGATGGACTGGAAAGATGGGAACAGTAGGAATAAGGGGACCTAGTGGTAGGAGTGTGTGAGTGATGAACAGATGGAGTGGGTTGGATGGGGAAAGAAACTGGGTTATGAGGAGATGGGCAAGAGGGGGTGGGTGTGAACAGAAGCTTGTATGTGAGAGGACCAGGGGAGAAAATGAGAAAGAAAAAAGCGCGCAGGGCACAGCGGGAGAGCAAGTTATCTGAAAGTGGTGAATTTGGTGTTCATGCCATCATCAGGTTGTACAATACACAGGTGGAATACGAGGTGCGTTTGTGTTTGGTCTCACCGTGGCAATGAAGGAGGCTATGGACAGACTGCTTTTGTCCCAGCCTGCTAACTCCCAATAGACAATAGACAGTAGATGTAAGAGTAGGCTATTCGGACTTTCGAGCCATCACGCCATTCACTGTGATCATGGCTGATCATCCATAATCAGTACCCTGTTTTTTCAGTACCTCTTTATATTTGCAATCTCCCCATACTCTTAATCCAGATGTCTGTCCTTTTCCCTTCACAGATGCTACCTGACCTGTTTGAATTCCTCCAACAGATTGTTTATTACGTCAGATTCCAGCTTCTGCAGTCGCTTGTGGCTCAATTAAATGTGCAGGCTTACTTCAAATCAAAAACGCAGTGCAACTTTACACGTTAGCATGTTTCAAGCTCTTCTTTAACTTAACCCACTTACAGTTGTCTCTTCCACAGATTCGACTGAACAGGTTGTTGACAATGGATCCAGATCTCCTGGAGCAGCAGGACACTGACCTTAGCCCAGACCTACAGGATCACACACAACCACAGGAGCAGGCCCAGAAAATCAAGCACTACTACCGGTTCTGGCTCCTTCCCAAGATATGGATTGGAGTCAACTTTGACCGCTTGACCCTATTGGCTTTATTTGATAGGTATGAGATATAACCAAATGTTCACTCAATGCCATACTTGTATGTTTTTTTTACAAAGTAAACATTTGGAACATGGAAAACAGTTTTATTTTTATTTTGCCCCCATTTTTTTAAATTATATATAGTTCCATTGTTGCTCTGGTTTATTTGGTCTTCCCTGTGTGAAAGTTTAGACAGCAAGTGTCAGCAGTTTATTTATCCATGAAGGTCATCATAGTTCTCAAAAAATGTTATCAACTGGTATCTACACTCAGGCATCTTCTATATTTAATGGAGAATGGAAACCCTGTCTGACTTGAATTTCAGCGTCCCAAGCCATTTGAAAGTGCTCTATCTTTTGTTGGCCCAGAATTCCCCGAGTGAGGTTTTGATAACTCTTTCACTGCCTATGTTCCCTAATTCACCAACTTTTTAGGATTAGAAGGATGCTCTTGCTGGCTCAGTTAGTCCTAAAATTGGACAGCAAGGACCTGTAGTTTGGCAGATCCTCCAGTGCCATAATGGAATCAGGTAGTTGCCTGAGAACAAGCTATGCCTCCAATGTTGTCACCTATTAAAGTTGACTACAGCTAAATTCTATTAACATTGAGAAGCATTCAAGAAGTCTTTCATAAAAAATAAAACAAACCCAAACCATTAAAAATTATTAATATTAAAATAACTGAAGCCACTTTAACATTGAATTGTTTTATCTGGAACTTTTTATGATTGCTAATTATCTAAAATCATACTGTTTACCTATCTCAAAATTTAATATAGGTTTAAACCAGGGTTTTTTTATTTGCCATAAATCAAAAGAAAGAGCTCAGTATCAGAGGAAATGAATTGCAAAATATGGTTTCTTTGATTTTTCTTTTTCTTTTGCCGATTTCCCCCTCACCCACCCATCGTGCTGTTCCCACCAAATAAATGAGGTTCTAGATCATCTCCAAGTAAGCTTTTGCTTTTCTTTAGATTAATCGCTGAGTATAGCAGTGGAGCTCAGATGAGAAATCACTGCTGGAGTCAAGCCAATAAATTTAGAATTCCTTCATTCACACAGGTCCCCAAACTCCCCAATATCGGTGCTGCGAAATACTGAACTTAAGGTGCTACCAGTGAAATCCAGGCTATTAGCTCATTCTTCACAAGCTCGGAATCGTACCTGGAACCGACTGCACATGATTGCTAACTATTTTAATCATGCTCAATATCTAGTTTAAAAAGGAACCTAAAGCAAAACATCGCCTATCCATTCCCTCCAAAGATGCTAATGGTCCACTAAGTTACTCCAGTATTTCGTGTTTTGCTCAAGATTCCAGCATCAGATGTTCATTATGTCTTCAAAATGTAATGTTTGTTCAAACCAGGAATTGCTATGCAATAAAAAAAATAAAAAATTAAAGATCTGAAATTCACAGAAATCAATTACAAAGTACAGTTTCTGTTATTTGAATAGTTATAACTTTTTTGTTATTAAATAAATTGGTTTTAATCTGATTAATATAAATGGTGGAAAGAAATTTTCAGACCAACAAAATGAGCATTCCTATTGTGTGATTTTAAGTCTGCAATGAAATGTTGGATCTCACGCTCTGCTGTAATTTAAAGCTTTGTTTCTGTTTATAGGATCAACTTGACACCAACCACTGCTAAATAGTGTTTAATTGCTCGTTGCAGGCATAACTAAATAATTGGGTGCATTATTGCTTACAAGCTGCAATTTAGAGGAGCACCCTTTGAATTAGAATCATCTCCATTAGTGCTAGCTCATGAATCTGATTGAGATATGATTTTTTTCAGTGTTTGTTGTATAATGGGCAAGTTGAAATTCTTATGAATACTAGAGCTGTAATTCGGATATTAAGTAATACATTTTTAACCAATACTTTTGTAAGCACAAGAAGGGTAGGAAAAAATCATCTGCACTCTGGACATATAGATATATATGTTCATATTTTTGGGCACCTTTATTTTGCAGTTTTAATAATTTCAATTCCATGTAAGCATCTTTCAGATTACATACTCCCTGTTTTTCATAGTTGAACCATGCAGTCAGTCTCATCTAGATTCTGCATACAGAAGAAGACTGATATCAACAACAGATCAGCTTGAACAGCCTTTAAAAAAAGTGACTTTAACACTAAGCCTTGAAGGTAGATCAATTATTTCAGGCAGAGGATACTGTCAATTGAAAGATCAATAGTTGGCACCAGAATGATACATCTTGCCATTTGGCTTCCATCATAAAAGCATTTTTCAGTTACATGTGCGAACAGGTTGCCTGCTCTTCAGGCATTAGGGAACAATATGGAAAGAAAAGGCACCCCAGTTTACTCTCCTACCTTCACCCGAATAAACAAGATAAAGTGAAATGTTGCTCATCACTTTATTTGATGAAATTTCCAATCGGGTGTTATGTCCAGAATCTGATCATGGGTCAAAGCAGTCTTATGAGTCGAGTCTGTAATTTTTAAATTGATGTTTTACAGCAGAGTAAGAAAGGAAATAAAGAACTATGTAACGTTCATCATTTAATTTGGCAAATCAAGATTAGTGTTGCTGGTTTGCAGTTTCACAGGAAACTTAATTGAATCTTGGAGTCAAATCTTCAAAAATATAGGTAAAATTTCCTGAATAAGTTGAGACTTGGCTCTATTGATATAGCAAGAAATCAGTAAGGCAAGAATTAATCTAGAGGTGTTGTGGCACTTGGCTGTATATTTTCCGTTGTATTTACATTACGTAATTATTTACATAATTCGGTGTGATGTTCCCACATGAAGCAGATCAGTTCTACTTTCAAACTCTGCTTAATTTAAAGTAACTTTCCATAACATGCTGGAATAATTATTCTGATTTGTCCTTAGGAATCGTGAAATCATGGAGAATGTTTTGGCCATTGTTTTGGCAATTCTTGTTGCCTTCCTTGGATCTGTTTTGTTAATTGACGGATTCTTTAAAGACATTTGGGTCTTCCAGTTTTGCCTGGTTATTGCCAGCTGTCAATATTCACTTCTGAAGGTATGTGTTTTATTGGTGAAGAATATTACATGATAAAATACCAATAAATCATGAAACAAATTACAATTTTCTTAATTTCATTTTATTAGAGTGTCCAACCTGACTCTTCCTCTCCAAGACATGTAAGTTTAACTAATTGTTTTTTTTGACAAGTTTTTCTCTGTTACTAACAAGCACTGATTTAGTATGATGCATTTGATTGAGGAATCAATACAGGTAGTTCTGCTATTACACGATAGTCACGAATGAACCTCATTCAATAGAAATTTGCATTGTAAAGACAATTGTGTCAATGGGGATAAGAGGTTAAGGGATAGAGAGTTACATTCTCACGATAGCAAAGTTATTTTTCCTGCAGCATTTTCAAAAGTAAGTAAAGGTCTTTTCAATAGCACTGTTTTATTTGTTTTTTAAAGGCTAAAAATACTTGTATGTTAAATTGTATGCTGTATGTTAAATTGTTCATTACTTTTGGTGCACAAGTATCAATAGAAGCAGTCGATTGTCAATTTCATTGACTGCCTGTAATTGAAATACTGGATGTGTTTTTAAGAAATGATGGTGTTTGATTACCACGGAGAGGTTACATGAAAATAGGTTTTCTTCCCCCAATATTGATTAAATAAAAGACAGCTTTTTTTTTTTTGCTGCATGTCAATTTCCAAAGTACCTTTTAGATGTTCAATGTTGCACAAAAGGAATAAAAGTATAAATAATTCACACCCAACAATTAACTCATTCAATCAAAACACAATGTTGGAGTAACTCAGTGGGTCAGGCAGTGTCTGTGGAGGGAATGGAAAGATTATGTTTTGGGTCAGACCTCTTCTTCATTTTGGTTGTTCCTTGTCATTCTGAACATGGTGGTTTAAATAGTATTACTTTGAAACAGATCATGCCATAGTGAGCTAATTCTAAATTAAATAATTAAAGCAGCATATTATTTCTTTTTAATCACAAAATCAGGAAAAAAAACCAATTAATGTTCTGATTAAAAAATAGAATATGCTCTAGAATATTTTAAATATTATTTCAGATCAGAACTCTTTATTTTCATCACCGTTACATGATTAAGTAATTAAATTCTGTACTTTTAAGACGTTGTGCAGCATGCAAGAAATCAATGTGGTAAGAATATTTTTAACCCTGTGAAAAATGTAATCTCTTAGTTACCCACAGACAGACATATTTTAATCACTCCTCCATGACTTTCCCTTCAAAATGTGTTTTTTAATGGCTAGCATTCAAACTACATTCTTCTATGTTCTGCTATGTCCTCGTATACAGCCTGACTTATGTACCTGAAATCCTTCATCATAAGTGTCACTGTCAGCTTCCTACCTTCTGGATCAAACTAGGGTGCTCCTTCTGATCTGTACAGATCTCATAGTTTGTTGTTCACCACTGCATCAGGGAGTAAACCAAACCTCTAACTCGGAGAGAATTTTGGCCACTCGCAGCCAAGAGCAACAGACAGAATAGGCAAGAGCACTGGCCTGCATGGCAAACTTTCCCAAAGTACAGCCATTCATGGACTGTACTCGTGCATTGCAACCTCTTACAGGACTGCCTTGAGCTACTTTTCAATCCCTCTCTCTGTTATTGAAGCATCCATTCATTCGGTAACAATACTCTTTCTTGGGTAGAAGAGTGGTGTTAGTTTTTTTTTAAATGTATGTTTTTAGTGTTCTTTAGCTTGCTTTATGTGAGGGGTGGGGGAAACTTTCTCTAATCTCGATGGAGATATGATTTTTTTTCCGTATCGGATCTCTGTCCGCACTGCGGCCTAACATCGAGGAGTTGACGGACTTTGCTGGAGACCGATTTCGAGAGCTCCACCGCAGGAGCCCGTGATCCATTTGCCAGAGATTGATCTTGGAGCTCAAACCGTGGGTGCTTGTGGACTTTAACATCATCGAGACCGACATCGGGAACTCTAAGCCGCGGGAGTTTCAACCGCCCCGATGCGGGAGTTTCGATCGTCCCGATGCAGGAGCTTCGACCGCTGGCTGCGGGAGCTTTGATCGCCCCGACGGATGGTTTGACTGCCCCGACCGCGTGAGAAATAGAGGAAGAAGATTAGAATTTGTTGCCTTTCATCACAGTGAGGAATGTGGGGAATCTGCTGTGGTGGATGTTTATGTTAACTTTTATGTATTTGTGTGTCTTGTTGTTTTTTTAATGCTATTTTTCGTATGGCTGTATGGTAATTCGCATATCACTCTGATATTGGTACGTGACAATAAAAGACCATTGAAACCTTTAACCTACATTGATCACTCAAACCATACTGCCGATTAAATGTCGTAACTGGTTATCTATTGCATGGCTTTATGTGCCAAATTGATTTCTACTTTTCTAATATTAAAGCAATTATAACGTGACATAATTATAAAATATCTTTATGTATTGTGAGAATGTTAAAGATATTATGGAAATGCCTGTTTCTGTTTCCCTTTATAAATTATTCGACATAGAAAGCAAAGGTACAAGGTTCATATGTACATATGAAAAGTTGAGAACATTCTAATTATTTCTACATTTGTACCCACATAAGTACATGAACACAAATATAAATGAAGGTAAACTTTTTAGGAATGCAATTTAATTAAGAAACTGAAATGCAATTACACACCGGAGGTATTCCTTATGTTCCGGGTCCAGTTAAAACTTATGCAATAGCACAATGTCTTAAAGGTTCAGGTTCAAACTTCTATACAGGTACTCTGTTTCTGTATTTAAACATTATTTCTGAAAACCATTTAAATATTCTGTCCAATCATTGAGTTATTTTTACAGTGGTAGCTGGTTCCATCTATCAAACGTAAATGTTGAAATCCTTGGCAGTGGGCTTTGATCTGCATGAATGCTTAAATTTTGTCAATGTTTCCAGCAAGTCATGTGACAGAAATGATGAAACCCTTAGCTTTAAGCAATGTTGGTCACCACTATGTTGATCTCTTGGTTCCCACAAACAACTGCACAGAAAGTTGTTTTATCACTTTGTACCAAACTGGGAATCATGCGGAGGTAAGTCTTAGGATTTCTAATGTAGGACTAAAAATGTAATTGGAAGGCACTGTTGAGGTTGGAACAGGTTAAACAGTTTTGCTTTGCATCTAAACCAGATATACCAAATGCTTGGGTATTTAAATTGCAATTTGCTATATTACACATGACCTAAGATTTATTTCTCAATCTTGTGCTGACTGTTGTCTGCATTCTTGTGGGGATCCCTCCTAGGTCTTATCTGAAAGATTTGATAAAGTAGTGTGCAATCGCCTAATGTGCTCTGGGCAAATTATTGTGTCTATAGGCAGTATCTCCTGATCTAAGGCGATGAATTCATCCTTTTCCTGAAACATGACTAATATCCGATCATTGTCATAGAGTTATATGGTACAGAAGTGCAGAACCAGCCAATTTCCATCTACTAATACTCTCCTCCGCCTAGCAGAGCTGCTCCTTACCCTCAACCACTTCTCCATCGACTTCTCCCACTTCCTCCAAATCTAAGGCATAGCTATGGGCAATTGCACGGGCCCCAGCTGTGCCTGCCTCTTTGTGGGGTACATCGAAGAATCACTGTTCCAGGCGTACACTGGCCCTATCCCGAACTCTACCTCCGCTACATTGACGACTGCATCGATGCTACCTCCTGCACCCATGCAGAACTAACTCATCAGGACAGGCAGCATCTGTCCTGTCCCGCTGAGCTACTCCAGCATTTTGTGTCTACCTTCGATTTAAACCAGCGTCTGCAGTTCTTTCCTACCCATGCAGAACTCACTTACTTCATCAACTTCACGACTAATTTCCATCCTGCATTCAAATTCACTTGGACCATCTCCGACATCTCCCTACCGTTTCTGTATCTCACCGTCTCCATCACAGGAGACAAACTATTGATCGACATCTACTACAAACCTACTGACTCCCATAGCTATCTAGACTACACTTCTTCCCACCCTGCTTCATGTAAAGACTCTATGCCCTACTCCCAATTCCTCCGTTTACGCTGCATCTGTGCCCAGGATGAGGTTTTCCATAGTAGATTATCGGAGATGTCCTCATTCGTTAGGAATCGGGGGTTCCCCTCTTCCATTATAGATGAGGCTCTCACTAGGGTCTCCTCGATATTCCGCAGCTCCGTTCTTACTCCCCCTCCCCCCTTTTCGCAGAGTCCCCCTTGTCCTCACCTTCCACCCCATCAGCCGTCGCATACAGCATATAATCCTTCAACACTTTTGCCACCTCCAACGGGATCCCACTACTGGCTACATCTTCCCATCTCCACCCCTTTCTGCTTTCCGCAGAGACTGTTCCCTCTGTAACTCCCTGGTCAACTCGTCCCTTCCCACCCAAACCACCCCTTCCCCAAGTACTTTCACCTGCAACTGCAGGAGATGCAACACCTGTCCTTTTACTTCCCCCCTCGACTCCATCAAAGGACCCCGACAATCTTTTCAGATGAGGCAGAGGTTCACTTGCACCTCCTCCAACCTCATCTGCTGTTCCAGGTGTCAACTTCAGTACATCGGCGAGACCAAGCGCAGGCTCGGCAATCGTTTCGCTGAACACCTCCTCTCAGTCCGCCTTAACCTACCTGATCTCCCGGTTGCTCAGCCCTTTAACTCCTGTTCCCATTCCCAATCTGACCTTTCTGTCTCCTCCATTGTCAAAGTGAGGCCCAGCGCGAATTGGAGGAACAGCACCTCATATTTCTCTTGGGTAGTTTACACCCCAGCGGTATGAACATCGACTTCTCTAACTTCAAATAGCCCTAGCTTTCCCTCTCTCTCCATCCCCTCCCCTTCCCTGTACTCCCAGCTCTCCAACTAAATTCTATCTCTGTCCCGCCCACTCCCCTGACATCAGTCTGAAGGAGGGTGTCGACCCGAAACGTCACCCATCCCTTATCTCCAGAGATGCTGCCTGTCCCACTGAGTTACTCCAGCATTTTGTATCTACCTTTAAAGAACAAGGTAGTGGGTACATGCTTTTTGAAGATCACCAACTTTGTGTATTTTGAACTAGTCTGGCAGCTGTCCCTGTCGCAAAGGGAACCAACTTGTCGAAACCAACCGCCTATTTTATCGCATACACGCTCATTTTACCAACCCCCCAATTTTACCCAGTATTTCATTAGAGCATACCAATGCCTCAGTCGACGTCTGAGAATTTCCGCATCATCCATGCCTGCTAACTGGCATGGTTGCTAGCTGGGATTGAACACTGTCTGTTATTTCCATCAGTCTGTCCCCAAAACAACAGCAGCAACAGAAATATTGTCACCAGACCAGAGGTCTCAAAGAATCACAGAACTCAGATACCATAATTGACAGTCTAGATGTTCATGCATCAATTTAAGTTCATCATATAATTTAACAATAGGTCTTAATTTTTCATATTATTCACAGTGACACTTTGCAACAAGGGTCCATCTTTTGCTGTGTTATTATTGCAAATTATTGACGATCTTGTGTATACATTTATGCGCCTCTCTGGCTGTAGCTCTTTAGTTTCCCTATTGTTTTCCAAGCATACAAAAGCCCAGAATTTGGAAGCATTTCTCTTATCAAATATATACCATGCTAATTACTATGCCCTTGCACATATTAATGATTCATGCATTTAGAACACTGAGCACCTATAGCCATCTGTGGATTCTGCTCATGTCTGGAAGCCCTCGTGCACTCCATGGTAAAAATAGAAGAAAGCTGGAAGTACCCTGCAGGTTAAGCAGCACCTGGGAGAGAAGCAAAACAAAATCTTTCGAAGCAAGATCTTTCATCTGTAACATTAACTCTCTTTGTCGAACTAAGTATTACTAGTACTTTGAGATTTTAGTTCAACTTTCCAGAATCTACAGTATTTTGCTTTTGTGCATTTTCTTGTGTTGGGCACAGTGTGATTACAACCTGATGATATGGTTAAAGTCTTATTGGCTTTGCATTCTGTGGGCAGAGTAATGTTTAAGAACAGTACTGCAGAATAACCTTTGTCTTCAGTTAAATGACATTCAATCTTTTGCTTTCTTGTAGGGTCATAATCGGATTATCGCCTACAGCAGGCCTGTCTATTTCTGCATATGCTGTTGCTTGATCTGGCTGTTGGATTATGGAAATAAACATACATCAGCAACAAGATTTAAGTTGTATGGAGTAGCTTTTACCAGCCCTTTACTTTTGGCTTCTGCCAGGGATCTTGTCATGGGTAAGGAGTGGTGTGTCAAAAGATTATTAGGGTTTAGAAACAGAACCACTTTTAATCTATTAAAATTATTTTTAAAGGGTTTATTAAGCGAAGGCTGTTAAAGATTCAATTAATTGATCTATAAACTGGTCCTTTCAACAATTAAAAATATGCATTTTGTTTATATTTTGTGAATTAATCCGATTGGCAACACGTTCACCAGTATGAAATGTTGTTGATTAAGTGCACACTTTTTATATCGTTTATTTTCAGAAATTTTAAGGATTTATGGCGAACAAAAATAACTTGCATAAAAAACGCTCCTCTTTAAAGCATGGAATTGTATTGTTCCCAAAGGGGACATTATAAAACTGAATATTGATCTATGAAAGCTTAAATGATTGTTTTTCTCTAGCTTGTATGCCTCACACACGTTTCCACGTCATAAGCTGTTTTAATATTGACACAAATTGCATAATGCACTCCATCAATTAATAGATGGCATACATAGAATGGCCTCATATATGATATATCAATTAAAATGTTCCAGTTTAATCTTATTACTTTTATTATGGTATTTCAGAGGGTTTGTGTTCCTAAAGAATTGTCCTACCACAATTTTCCATAATGCAAACAACCTTTGTATTTCTCTGGGATGTTTTCTATCATGTTAAAACATTTTATTTGCATTATCAACATGACCAACCACAGTTCTTTAAAAACTGAGGCTAACATTAGACTTGGGAATGGACGAGACTCCTGGATAAGGAAAGGGCTTAGTAAGTGGGTATATTGCATAAAGGATGGGATTGGAGGACTCGAGTTCATGGGTGAAAGGTGCTGTACAAGGAGTTCAAGAGGTGTGGGGGGCTAGGGCTAGTGGGTTAAAATGCCTTGACTTAGTAGAAGTGGAGAATAGACTGAGGGATTAGATGATGGAGCCAATGTAAAAGCTGGCTGAGGCAGCCCTTCACAAAAATGTCAGCAATAATGTCTCTCAGATAAAATGTTGGGGCAGCGCTGCATGATGCTGTCTGTTCACACACACACATACACACACATATTTTATATATATCTATATATCTATATCTATATCTATCTTCTATATAATATTAAAACTCTGTGTGTGGTGGCTGGCTGGCTGCCTGCTTGACTTGTGCCAGCCAGCCCCTTTGATACCGCGCTACGCCAACGCCGATATTTTTTTCAATTTCGGTAGAGATTTCATTTTTCTTTACGATTAGCCACTCCTGATTACATATCGTTGTATTTATGTACACATTTTAAAATAAAATCCATCTCTTCCCCCCCCCCCCCCCACTCATTTTGTCTCCTCCTGCTGGTCAGCCACCATAACGGCTGCTGTCGACCGCCTCTGCTCCGAAAACGACGCCATCTTTTTTAGCTAGCGATTTTCACCCCGGGCTATGAATCACGTTCGGACTCTAAAACCCCGGGTTCTGAAGCACGTTCAGTTTCCAGGGGGCTGAAGCACGTTCTGAATTTTCACCCCGGGGTCTGAAACACGTTCGGGATGTCACACCCCGGGGTCTTAAGCACGTTCGGTGTCCAGACCCAACGGGTCTGCACTTGGTCTAGTAATATATACAATTATTCATCTATTTATGCTCAGATATCTACACCTTCCAAGTCCTCCCAGCCCTGTGTCTTTTATTTTAATGTAAAATTGTTTGTGATGAGTTTCAGGAGCTATTATCTTGAGCAACTCAGTTTATGTAGAATACACTGGAGCACAATGCTACTCACTCGGAGAAAGGGAGACTGATGCTACTCACTAGGAACAGGCAGTCAATGTAAAAGGCCCCCTAACTGAGGAGGTAATATCTGAGTAAAATTTAAAGTAATGGATGAAATTCAAATATTCATCATAAATGCAGAAGATAGACTTGCATTACCACTTGGTGCTTGACTTTTTTTTTGTCAGTATAGAATTGAATAGTAACCAGATGTTATGTTTGAAATGGGTCATTTGTTTAGGTACAGCTTAATTCCCTATATATTCTAATAAGAAACCTGCTGGTTTACAGGAACATATAGACTGAGGTTGCCGCTTTGTAGCCACGGTTCTTAGTGACCATTACAGGAATAGGAAATGTAAGTACTTTAGACAAAAGCTGTAGTGAGTATATCCAGTTATTGTAAAATTCCTTAATAGCTATTGTTTAGGAATGTTTTTAATGTATGTAAACCTTGGAGGTTTATTGACATTATTAAATAGATTTTCTTTCGTGCTGAACTGAACCCTGTTAATAAGACGCAAAATGTTGGTCTTTTCACTATCTTCTCATATTATGAGATTTGATTTGTTGCTCCTGAGTTAAACTAAACTGAAATTGATTTTTTTTTTCTAAGGCAGGTTAGAAGTCAGTAATTGTCATTTGAAAGGTTCAAATCATTGTAAACATGAAGTTAAAAGTATTTACCATAACCGAGTTGCAGTTATATGCCATTCAGCAATTCATCCATAAGCGTTCTTTTTCCTGGATCACAATGACTATGAAGAAAGAAAAATGAAGTCAGGAATTTAGGGAAATGTGTTGAAATTGCTGGTGGTACCAAATTTATGTGATGGGGGTAATAGAGGGGGAAGGTGTAGTTATGTAACCGTGAATCTTGGCCATACTGCAGAAGGACTTCGATAAAACTAGCAGTATGAGAGAAAAAAATAAATAAAACCTGCACGAGCTCAATGGGTCAGGCAGCATATGTGGAGGAAATGGTAGATGCGATATATGGTTGGGACCTTTCACCCTGGTATGTCAGAAGGGTTGCGGAAGTAGTTCAATAAATAAAATATGAGAGGAAAGGAGGGAAAAAAGTGCACATTCGAGGGTCATTTTTTAAAGATGGGTAGATTTGGAGAGAGACCTCCCACTACTGTTTCTAGTAGTGGGAGAGTCTAAGAACGGAGGGCATAGCTTCAGAATAAAAGGGTGAACATTTAGAATGGAGATAAGGAGGAATTTCCTTAAGGAGTGAATCTGTGGAATTATTGCCAAAGATGACTGGAGGGCAAATCATTGAATATTTTTAAAGCTGTGATTGATAGGTCCTTGAGTAGTAAGGCCAACAAAGGTTATGGGGGAGAAGACCTGATCTTACAATGTTGATAGTAAAAAGTAGAGTCATTACATCATAAGAAGGCATAAAATCTTTGATTTTCTATTGATAAACATTAAGGATAAAAGTACGGAAATAATGTTCCCCTCCAAATTATTACCGTGCTGTTGGGGTGACATTTTGTGCCATGTGCTCCAAAATGGGAAAGGCGACAGTACTGCATAGAATCATCTCCCGCATGGGTATTCAGTTTGAAGGATTAAATTATGAAGAAAGACACGAATTTTAGCATTTTTAAACTGAAGAAGAGAAGCTAAGGATGACTCATTTTTTAATGTTTCAGTTTTATGAAGGATGAAGCCAAGATTGTGACCACAGTGAGAAGAAATCTGGTGTGTGCAAGATGATAGCATAGCAAAATGATACAAATATAGACTAGAAAATAATTGTTTTATATAGTGACTGATTGGAACAATGACCTCGACAACAAATATTATTGAATTAGAGTAATTTATTCTATTAAAGGAATTAAATGATTGTTTAAAAAGCATATATTTTAAAGCAATATTGAAAGGAAGAATTGCGAAGAGTAGAATTGGAGAAGAATAGTAGCATAGATTCAAGAAGTGAAATGAAATAGATCCAGTGTCAGTAATTGTGACTCCTTTATGATCAAAATGACTTAATCTGGGTAGTATTACAATTATTAGTGACACTCTGGTATCTGATGCCATTGTGCTGAAGATGAATCTATGTATGCTATTTGGACCAAAGCCCAAAAAGTTTACCGACACTGGTTAACTTCAGCTGCAAGATCTGAAATTATTTGTTTTTCCCCTGGTTACTTTGCGGGTATATGGAATGCCTTGCACTCTGTCCATTGTTGTCTAATATCTATAATCAATTTCAATTATGTGTTACTGATACGTACGTTTCTCTGTTACTGATTCATGCTTTTCTCCTTTATAGTATTTACTCTCTGTTTCCCAGTGATATTCTTCATTGGGTTGCTTCCGCAAGTAAATACATTTGTGATGTATCTTTGTGAACAATTCGATATTCACGTCTTTGGTGGAAATGGTAAGTATTCTGATATTTGCAGTGTTCTTTTGTTAGGTCAGGCATCTGATGTGAAGATAAATCCTTTTGTTTTGAGCACCTTCAAACAAACTTGAGCAACTCCATATGTAGTTTTCATTGGTCTGATGTTTTCAAATACGTCTTTAAATTGACAAAACCCATTGCAATTATTTGGAATTCTATATTGGTGTCAGCTCTCTCTTCAGTCCCCTGTTCCCCATGTAGTCGTGCTGAGAACCCAAATGGAACACTCATCCCATGGTTATAAAACATATTCCCATCAATCACTTATCTCACCTATTCTTAACTATAGAGAGGATCTTTTCTTTAATCATTAATTTAGGTAGGGAATGCCAAAGTGTCTGTATCCACTTTGTCACATCGTTCTTTCTGCTCTGTGTCCTGAATTTCCTCGTTGTATTTTATATGTCCCTCTGCTGTGTCCTATTTCATGATTTAAAATTTCTCTATTAACATAAACACCGATGGTCCTCCAGTTTAACAAAAGCAAGAGGATGGGCACCTAATTTTTAGAAGAACTCCCTTCTTTGAGTAATGCATTGGGATCTTTTTCAATTACCTGAACAGGAAAAACTTGTTTTGGTTAATATTGGGTACTTTTTTTTGCAACTTTTGCATTTCTGTACTGAAGTATTGCCCTAGATTTTGGTTCCTTGGGCTTCATTTGAACACCACAGTGAATGAGATTATTGTCTAAATGCTGCTAAGGTGAAAGGAAATGGCACAATTTTTGTAGTGGGAGGAAGGTAGTAATTTGACAATACTTGAAATATAATGTAATAAGTATTCTGTAAGTATGGCTGTTCCCTTCACTTGATTCCCTTCACATGGTTAAGCGGGACTTTGAATATGTTGCTTTTGACTTTAAATATATTGAGTTTAAGTGAAAGTTCGTATGAGTTTGAAACAAAGTAGCCATTGTAACTTTTAGATCTTTTTTACAGGGAAGTATTCAATTCTCTGTTTACATTTTTCAGCTACCACAAATCTCCTTGCGTCACTCTTCAGTATCATTCGTAGTATCTTGGCTGTAGCTTTGTTATATGGGCTGTGTTATGGTGCCCTAAGGGTAGGTACTTTTTTTAATTAATTTTGTTATTGAAGGTATTTCAATCTGATGGAGGTAATTAGACTCACTAGCAACTGTTCTAGAGTTAGCACTTAAACTTCAGGATAATCCTGTGACATGTGCTTAAACCAGCGCTGAATAAAATTCTCAACATTGCCAAATTAAGAGGATTTTAGTGATGCAAGTTGATTTCAAAGACTGAGGCATTATGACTACTTTTCAATAGGATCTTTCAAGATGCCAGACAAAACAGACTTTAATCAATTTGGATTAGATTTATCCAAATTGCAGAGGTAAAATAACACTATTGATTCCACACAGACCTACAGACCACACAGAGTCTGGAGCATTCTTATCATTTCTCCCATCCAAAGAATTCCATGAGAATTGGAAGGGAAAATACTCTTATTTTAACAAGATGCTACATGCAAAATCATTCACAAGGTGTGCTTGCATCGAGCATGCCCTGTTGATTTTACTTCATTGTTTATGCAGGCCTTATGTTGACAAAGTGCAGTCATCAAATTGAGTACTACGAAATTGCAATATGGGATGGATCCAGCAGCTCAAATCTGGGCATCCACACGATAATGAATCTGGTGGTGTGGGACTTCAGGCTTCTGTCCCACCTGTCCAATTATAACAGTGAAAAGTGGGAATCCTCAATAGGTGCTCCCTTCTTGAGGCAGTGGCTCATGTAGATGCTTATGATGGAGGGGGAGGACTGTGCATGTAATAGTGGGCTGAATCCACCACTCTCTGTACCCTCTTGTGATTCTGTGCATCGGATCTGGAAAAAATTGGGTTGCAAGGAGACAACTGGATAATTTTAATAGAGCTAGAAGAAAAATAGAAGTTTTAAGAGAGAGATAGTTTAGAGAACTTTTTCAAACCGCAGAAGTAGAGCAAAAGATTTAGACTAGTGAAAAACAAACTTTGTATTGATCTCAACATGTTCATCAAGAAAATAAACTGGATTCCTAAATGTGCAAGTTTCAAAGATTCTGTGACATTTTGTTGCATCTGTTTTCTATTTTGTTTGAAGAAATAAAGGTCTGATGATTTTGCCTAACTGGGATGGTGTTAAATTTACATTGAATCTTGAGGCCTTGATGCCTTCCATAATATAGCAAATCATGCCACTGAGGCTTGACCATTTTTGATACACCATGCTTTGTGTTTAATTAAATCGCATGATCTTAAACCTCGTTCGCAGTTACACTCGGCAATTAACTATCGCATTTGGCATTTGAATTTTTTTTTTACTGTTACGTTCCAGGATTCTTGGGATGCACAACACATTCCAGTTCTTTTCTCTGTCTTTTGTGGCCTGTTGGTTGCTGTCTCCTATCATCTAAGCAGACAAAGCAGCGACCCCTGTGTATTAATGTAAGTGAATTAAGCGTTTACTTTAAGTTCAAATAATGTCAGTAGAAAACTAAAGGAAAGCAAATACTTAGCAATCTGTGTATTTGAGGACAACATCTGTGGAAAGAGCTATTCTTTCAGATCTTAGACCCTTACAACATTTGCAGGTTTTTATTGGATTTTCAGCAGCTTGGATACTTTTGGTTGTTCTTCCTTTGTTCAGAAGATGAAGGGTTAATCTAACCAAGTTCATTTAAAATCATATGAAAAGTTTCTCATTATGTACCTTGCCCGGATATCTCAATCAAGTGACTCTTTAGCCTTCTCCACTCCCAAGAAAAACAAACCAGCCCATCCAAACTTTCCCCATCTCTGAGATGTTTCATCTGTGGGCAACATCTTGGTGATTATACACTCTCTTCATTGCAATCATATCACAGTTTTAATCACAGTTCTCCAGCTGTGGCTCAACTGATGTTTTATGTTCTTGTCCCAAATCTACCCTGTTCTCATGGTCTTTTTTTGTCTGTTGAAGGAAGTTGTCCGCATCTGACTCCTTAAACACTTATCTGCCTGTGCTGTTAGTGTCATGGATCCTTGTCCATGTACACCAAGCTATCTCTATCTGTACCATAGATTCTCTTATATGATCTTGTTAAAGGTGATGTGAGATTCAGGAGAGGAGGTACAGAGTGACCATTTCCTCTGGTAACTAGTTTAAGGGTGGAATCACCTGATGGCTTTCAAACCATCTTCATTCAAAGTACATATCTGCAGACAAGGAGGGAAGCAAAAACTACTGTGGTTGAACATTCTGCTGGCATTCACTTGGACGAGGCACAGGAGGGTGATCGGTGCCTACGGAATTGTCTTTGGAGGGAAGAATATTACATGCAGTCTCAAAAAGCAATGTTATTCAATTACAGAAGTAGTAGTTTAGAGTTGTTTTTCTGTACTTCTCTTTAATTTACTTCAAAGTAACAGTCAAATTGTATTTTCCAACAAGAAAGTTACACTTAGTTGCATGGCAGTGTCGTCACTTTTTAAAGAATGGTTTTGGGTGGATCATTGGAATACTCCCAGTATTCAGAAAGAAAGTTAAGTAAATATTAGAATTGAGCACAGCCATAAAGTCAACAACATCGTGGAGGGAGATAGATTACATGCAGGCAGGGGAGATTAGTTTAATTTGGCATCATGTTCGGCAGGGGTATTGTTGGCCAAAGGTCCTGTTCTGTGTTTTACTGTTCTATGTTCTACAAGGTCAAAGATGTTAGCTCTGAAAAGTGCTTAAAATGCAAGTTCGCCACATGGAGAGTAGTAAACATATTTTACAAGAGGTCTGTTAAATTCCACTGCTCTGGAAGAAACTGCTGAGAAATATTGGAGGTTTGAGGATGCATGAACACCTGCAGCAACTTATCCAGTCTTTGAAAGTTAACTTCCTAATCTTTTAGTCATGTTATCCTAAAAGTTAATTGTTTATTGGCTAGCAGAACTACCTATGCCAAGAATGTGTAGATTGAAACTCTGATCACTCATCATCATCCCCTCCCCCCAACCCCCCACCTCCGATTATTCAGAAATGTGATGTTTGTTACACCCCTTTTAACTCACTGGAGCCACAGTTCCTGCAGTCCCTTTACATTTACCTGGAAAATAAATAATAATATTCTGTAACATTGAAATAAAGAGAATTCAAAAGGTGTTGGGGTATTGATAAGAATAATATACAATAGTATGAAAATCTGCTAGCTCGATACTACTAATATCCCGAATTGGCCAAATTATTGAAGTATTCCTGCATTACTATTTAGAAAGTGTGCTGACAATACGGATGTTACAGCAAAACAATTGAAATGGAAATAATGTTATCCTCAAAATTTGGTGGTTGGATGAAAAGATATAACAGAAACACTGGACACACTTTCATTTTTTGCGTGCTTGTAAATTCATAGTTGACAGCTTTAGACAAAAACAATTGCATATGTTGCACAGGGAGATTCCCATAGTCTTAAAATATACATCAAGGGTTCCTGTCACTGGTGATTACCATCCAGTAATTGCTCTGTGGACATCAAGTAATGTTTGTAAGGGTAACATTTAGTAGGGGACTAAGATGTGTTGTGTAATGGGAATTAGTATTTCTGAGACACAGCATTGAACTGTAGCCTGCTGGCTTGGGAAAGTAAGTAATGTTCCCACAAGGAAGTCCTTTCATTGTTCAGGCAAACAATTGTCCCTGCTCCAAAAATACTGAAACAGATTATCTGGTTGTTACATTGTTTATGGGATTTTGTACTGCTAAATTTACCATTTTTGTTATATTACATTGCATCAGTGACTCCACAAGGACTTAAAGCCCTGTCCCACTGTACGAGTTCATTCAAAAGCTCTCCCGAGTTAAAAAAAAAATCTAAGTCGTGGTAAGCACATAGAATGAACGTAGCGGGTACGTCGGAGCTCGGGGACGTCTCTTAGCGGCTCTTAACGCTAACAGCAGGTCCTTGGGAAACGCGGTAAGCTCGGGAAGACTCGGGAAGAATTTTCAACGTTGAAAAATGTCCACGAGACCCCCGAGTACCTACGAGCGGCCATTACCGTAAATCTCCGAGTTCAAATCAGGGCAAACTCGGGAGAACTCTTGAATGAACTCGTACAGTGGGACAGGGATTTTAATTGGCTATGAATCACTTTGGGACATTCAGAGATTGTGAGAAATACTTTATAAAAGTGATTTCATGTTTTTTCTCTCTTCTTCGCTTCTCTGCTTGCCTTTCTTTCATGCCTTCATTTATACTGACTTCCACATGAAGAATGGCCAATTAAGCAATAGATTATCTTATCCTTAAGATCCAAAACCAAATGATAAATATAACTTAAGTTTTTTGCTAACCAGTTCTGATTGTCAAAATGCTTATGATTTCCTACAGTATTCCACCTGGAAGTTAAAGCTGAAATATATATATGCAAATAAATATGATTGAACATGTTATTAATTTGATGCGCAGATTTACTGATGCACATACTCTCTTCTGCTTAACCAATTGCAACTTGAGACTAAAAGAAAAGCACAAGGGTAGAAAGCTGAATAGGGGCAATGTGGAGTGAACAATGGACCTTCTCACAATGGAATTAATATCAAGGAAAAACTGAAATGAGGAAATGCCGTTATACTGTTGTTCATTTTGAAATTGTAGGTCTTTAGTGAGGTCGAAACTTTTTCCGAATACTGATGATAAGAATCCTGAAGACCCTCGAGCAGATGTAAAAGATCCCCTACCAGAAAAGTTGAAGGAGTCTGTTGTAAGTAATCATTTCAAAATGTTCTACATTTGTTTCTACATGCTACTTTATGGTTAGTTGCCAAATATATTTGCTTTGTTTTTGGGTTATATACAACACACTCAAACATCTTCTTTGGTTTCATAACCTTCAGAGTAAAGAAAATTCACCTTAACACTCTTAAATAGTAATCCCTAATGTTAGTTTCTCAAACGAGGAGAAACATTCTCTTTACATACACTCTGTCTCCACACATCCTGTCAACACCAGTCAGGTTCTTGTATGTTTTAATAGTCTTCACTCTTGTAAACTGTAGTGGACACAAACCCAGCCTGTCCAACCTTTTCACATAAGACAACCCGCCCATTATAGTAAACCTACTCTTTTTTTTGTTTCCTCCAGAATGAACGGTTACAGTCCGACCTAATAGTTTGTGCAGTCATTGCTGTGCTTTACTTTGCGATCCACGTCAGCACTGTCTTCATTGCCCTGCAGGTAAAATACTTCACTTTTCCATTTGCAGAACCAAAATCCTATAGCCAGTGGTCGGTGCAATTGATTAGGATTGCTGGTGCTCTACTGGCACAGAATCAGGAGAGAAAATAAGCTTTAAGAAGAGAAATGTTCTGTGGAATGGTCTATATTCTGCTAATGGAAATTCCATCAGAACTAAATCATGCTTGTGAGGCAGAGTTTATTGCTATTGTATAATGCTGGTTTACAAAGTACTCACTGGGTCAGGTGGCATCTCTGGAGAGCATGGATAGGTGACATTTAGTATTGTGACCCTTCTTCACACTGATTCCTATGGTGCTTGATTCCTAACAGCTGCTCCATTCAAAAATAGTGATCTGCTAGATTGAGCATGAAGAGTAAAACCAAAATCAGAGACATAACTTGTAATATTGAGGAATTATGTGTACTATATGGACACAGAATATTCCCCAGATCTCACCATTTAGGAGCATTGTTTTACCAAATTATTATATATTTTTAAATAACACTGCAGTGATCTGCAAACTAAGATGGAAATGCAGGGTTCTTCATATTTGGGTATGGAACATAATTACCACAACATCGCATAGGGTATGAATTAACTGTGCAACAGCCTTAATTCTTCACAAAGTGCAGCATTTCCCTGTAGAAATCAGGGATTATTGATATGTCAAGATCTGTAATTGACACTGCTGTCAATTGTCCGAAACAATTAATGTTTCGGATAGATGGTATTTTGCTTAGAGAATGCATTTCATCTTAGATTTGGCAATTTTCATCATAGTTGCCCATTGGCTGCCATGTCCATTAATTAATAGTGCAGTTACCTTTTAATCAATGTAGTGTTTGTTAATATAGCGCTATTTGATTTATCTGATCCAGGGATTGAACAATTTATATCTTTAGGTGAACAATTGTTGTTAGTTTCTGTTTTTTACTGTTAAATCAAGATTACAGGAAAATGTCAAAGGAATATTTGCTTGGGAGATAAAAAGGAAAAACATGTTAGCTATTAATAATAGTCCAAGTAGTGTAACATGTTTATGAATTTCAATGGATTACCCTAGCATTACAAAACCTGTAAAACACAAAATATTACGTGAGGAAAATAGTAACTCGGGCAGGATCTGCAGAAAGAAACTGTTATGTTTTTAATGTCTGTGATCTTTCATCAGATCTGAAAAAAAGTTAAATTAAATCAATTTTTAAGATGCATTGCAAGGGAAGGAATTCATCATGAATATCGAAGAGTAAGATAAAAAGGACAGATGCAGGACAGGCTAGAACACAAATTATTAAACTAAATGATTAAATGGATAACATTGTATGGTTCACCCTGTCACAACTCTCCTCTCAATTCTTAATGCATATTAAAACAGTTTAGTGTACACCTTGTCTAGTTCTGAGGAGAGGCCATTGACCACAAATGTTCACACAATTTCTCTATTCAAGTCCTGTCAGACTTGCCTGTTGTTTTTAGTGTATGCTACATTTATTTCAGATTACCAAATAATAGTTTTTGTTTCTGTGAAATTCAAACTCCTTTTCTGTGCCCCAAAACAGAATTCTATATGTAGAATAAACCCTAAATAATGCCAATACCCTTACATTAATATGAGTTTGTTAACATATCTTAATGTTTCACACAGTGATTTATCATTGTTATGCTGTACTGGAAAAAATGTATTAATTGTGCATTTTCTGCCATCTCCCAGCCTGTCCTCAGCTATGTGCTGTATACCCTGGTAGGTACAGTGGGACTTCTAACCCATTACCTGCTGCCCCAGCTCAGAAAGCAGCTCCCCTGGCACTGTTTTTCTCATCCACTGCTGAAAACCAAGGAGTACTATCAATTTGAAGTGAGAAGTAAGTATTCCTATAAAAACAATACAATTTTCAAAGGATTATGACTGTCCATATAGGTGCGATGAACAGTTCAGAGATTTTGTTGTTAATCTGTTATTTCTCAAATGTTGCTTGGCAGTAAAGTCAACCAAGCATATACCAAGTTACTGAAATATTGTGAAATAGAACATAGAATCGTCCAGCACTGGAACAGACCAAATGTCTGTTAAACATCACAATTGTATCTGCTTCTATCGCCACCACTGCAGAAAGTTCCAGATACATACCACTCTTTTTTTTTTAAACTTGCTCGGCACATCTTCTTCAAACTAGCCTTCTAGTATTTAACATTTCAACCTGGGAAAAAGGTTCAGAGTGACTTCCTTTTCTATGCCTTTCATAATTTTATAAACTTCTATCAGGTCTCCCTATAGCCTCTGATACTCCAGAGAAATCAATTTAAGATTGCCCAACCTGTCCATATAGCTAATACCCCCTAAATCAACAACTCTACATCCTTCCTGCAATCAAAATAGCACACAACAGTCCGAATGCAGTATAACCAAAGTTATACCCCAATGCCCCGACCGAGGAAGGAAAGCATACCATACACCACCTTTATCATTCTATTTATTTGCACTGCTACTTTTTGGATGGCGCAATGGGCTAAGTGTTCGGCTGGCAACCGGAAGGTAGCCGGTTTGAATCCCGCTTGGAGTGCATACTGTCGTTGTGTCCTTGGGCAAGACACTTCACCCACCTTTGCCTGCGTGTGAATGTGTGTGAATGTGTGTGAGTGATTGGTGGTGGTCGGAGGGGCCGTAGGCGCAGATTAGCAGCCACGCTTCCGTCAGTCTGCCCCAGGGCAGCTGTGGCTACAGAAGTAGCTCACCACCACCGAGTGTGACTGAGGAGTGAATGAATAATGCGATGTAAAGCGCCTTGAGTATTAGAAAGGCGCTATATAAATCCCATCCATTATTATTATTATTATTAAAGATCCCTCTGTACATCAGTGCTGTGAAGGGTCCTGCCAATAATTGTATACTTTCCCCATACATTTGACCTCCCAAAGTACTACACCTCACATTTGCCTAATTTAACCTCTATCTACCATTTCTCCGCTCATATCTGTAACTGATACATATCCTGTTGTGTCCTTTAACAGCTTTCTTCAGTGTCTGAAACTCCACCAATATTTGTGTTGGCTGCAAAATTGCTGATTAATCCATCTACATTTTCTTCCAAGTCCTGTATAATGCATCACAAACAACAAGCCAATTCTGAATATAATCTACCAAATGATTGTGCATTCCATGCATCTTGATTTTCTGGATTAGCCTACAACAAGGGACATTATTAAATGCCTTACTAAAATCCATGTCGACCACACCCACTGCCCTACCCTCATCATTCACCTTATTCACTCCTCAAAATACTCAATTGAGTTAACAAGACACGACCTGCCACCTACAAAGCCAGACTGACTGTACACATTAACCCATTCTCCATCCTCTGACACTAAGCTTAAATTCCCTTTATTCTTGAGTGGCCCTATTGCCCCAGATACCCTATATTTTTAATGTCTGTTGAAAGCATTGGGATTTGCTTAATCTGACTTGCCATAGACATTTCATGACCACTTTTTGCCCTAATTCCCTGATTAAACTCTTCCTGCTTTCTGTACAAACCTCATGTATGTTTGATTTAATCTTATAAAACCTTATGTAAGCTTCCTTCTTTTGACCAAATTTACAATCTCTCTCGCCATCTAATGTCGCCTTACCTTGCCATCCTTGTCTCTCCTCAATGGAACATGCCAGTCCTGAACTTTGATCAGCTGGTCCTTATAAGACTCCTACACGTCCAATGTGGACTTCAGCTAACAACAGCTGCTCCCAATTTACTCTCGGTGGTTCCTCCCTAATATTGTTGTAATTTGTTCTCCATCAATTTAGTACTGTCTCCCAAGGTCCAGAAATCTGTATTCTTAACTGTCTTACAGCTTATGAATTGTGATTACTGTTCCCAAAATTCTTTCCCACTCAAACGGCAGTCACCTGGTCAGGCAATACGGTTAAAACTGATGAACTTCGAGCTTGGATTGATATATAGAACAATAATGTTGTAGCCATTACAGATATCTGGTTTCCCAATACAAGCTCCTTCCTTTGGTTGGACTATCCACAGACTGTTTCAAAAAACCCTCTTGCATACTCTGACACATCTAACCCAAGGGAAAATAAAGTCACCTGCAATAGCCCTGTTGTTTTTGCATCTTTCCATAATCTATTATCAGTACCTCACCTCCCACTGGCTATTGGAAGGCTTATAGTATAATCCCATTAGAGTGATTGTACCTTATGTATTTTTGAGTTCTGCCCACATTGCCTTGGTGGATGAATCTTCCAATATGATATCCTTGAGTGTAGTGGTGACATTTTCTCTGATCAGTAATGCAACTCCATCTTTTTGTACCTCTCTCCCTTTATCATGTCTGAAGCATGGATACCCTGGAACATTGAGCTGTCTGAACTGTCCCTCTCACAACCAGATATTTGTAATGGCTACAACGTCATTGTTTTCTATCAATCCAAGCTTGAAGTTCATCTGTTTTACCCATATTGCCCTTTGCATTTAAATAAACACACTTGGTCCATAAGTGTCACCATCTTCATTAATCCACTTGTCCTTCCTTTGAGGCTTGTCATCTTCCCATAAATCACCCTGCTTGGTGAGCTGTTGCTCTGGTTCCCACCCCTCTCAACTCTAGTTTATACCCTCCAGTAGCATTAGCAAATCTCCCTGCGAGGATATTGGTTCTGCTCCAGTTCCGGTGTAACCCATCCTCTTGTAAAGGCCCTATTTCTCTGGAAGAGAGCCCAAATGATCGCTATCAAATTGGACCATGACCTCTGGCTGCCAACTCACCGACTCAGAATGTCCTGTGCCAGTTCTGTGACATCCTTCACCCTGGCATCAGAAACAACATGCCTTGCTGGAGTCTTGCTTCTGACGACAGAATCACCTGCCTGAACCCTGACCATACCACTATTGTACTGTTAGCCCCACACAGATGTGACCAGATATGGTACCTCTATTCTGGCTGCTGCTGCTATTTGACCCTGAGAAGCCATTCGTTCCCCTCCCTAGTATTCAAAGTAGTATATTTGTTTGAGGGGACTAGCCAGTGTAGATACCTGGATAACCTGCCTGACTCTCCTGCCGTCCATCCATCTGGCTTAACTTTTAATGTGGCCACTTCCTTGAAACTACCGTCTATAACCCCCTGTCTCCTATATGCCCTCAGTATGTCCAACTACCACTCCACGCAATCAATGTTGCCTGAGAAGAGCTGCACACGGACACTTGACTGCTTCTCCAATTTCCCATATATCACAATATTACAGGAAGAGCATACCACTCCATGGACTTCCATAACTGCCCTATACTAAAAATAAATCGACCAGACTTAATGGGAAATAAATCCAAAACATGTGTAGGAAAGAACTGCAGATGCTGGTTTAAATCGAAGGTAGACACAAAATGCTGGAGTAACTCAGCGGGACAGGCAGCATCTCTGGAGAGAAGGAATGGGGGACGTTTAGGGTCAAGAAGAAGGGTCTCGACCCGAAACGTCACCAATTCCTTCTCTCCAGAGATGCTGCATGTCCCGCTGAGTTACTCCAGCATTTTGTGTCTAAATCCAAAACATGTTACCTTGTTTCTGTTCACCCTCTTCATTGAAGCCAGGTATTCATCAAAGCTCTTTGACCAAATAGCAGCACTTACATCTATCTCAAAGCAGCCCCTCTCAATGTGCCCACTGCAAAATACCCTGCTTTGCTACATGCTGACTTCATTTTACTTATTGCTAAGGCTGCCTGGCTTTAAGTCCTTACTTTAACATGAACTTTTAACCTGCTATGACTGTTCCTATCGACTGAAATGAGATCAGGAAAGAACCATTTCAGTAATTGTTAAAATCCAAATAACATGATATCATTTGGAGATTTAATTTTAAATTGCAGAGCACATTTATTGCTACCTATTCTTGTTAAATTAAATATCCATTTATTAATTTGTTTTGAAAATGTTCTATGTATTAAAAAAATGTTAATCTATTTGTTTAATCATTATACATTCACAACCATGTGCATGCACTGTATGTAAAACAATTGATATAAATTTCAGTGATAGTCCAATAACTACCAATAAAGATATTTCTGATTATCAATATGATGATGTGCCACAAATATATTTTAAAAATAATTTGAGAGCGACTACCATCTGATGATGAATTGTTTGGCTGCACATCTTCAGCAAGCCCCTTAACTGTTTTCTTCTTGCAGATGCTGCTCATGTTATGTGGTTTGAAAAGATTTATGTATGGCTGCTATTTGTGGAAAAGAATGTAATTTACCCATTGATTGTCCTCAATGAGCTGAGCAGCAGCGCAAAGACGATAGCTAGTCCAAAGAAACTGGACGCAGAGTAAGGTGTTTCTCTTTATTATTCTTTCTGTCACTGATATGTTCTTACTCCTTTTTAGTTTTGCTGTGCCACATGCAGGCGACCCTCTGCGTGTCGTGGGGGAGGGGGTTGCACCATGGAAAATGTTGCAAATTGTGGTTTTCCATGATGCAAATGCATCAAGCAACACGTTGAAAAACAGTAGAAATTCTGGGAGAACTGTTTTTTTTCTTATTGCATGTGGTGATTTGTGAATTCCATAAAAATACATTTCTGTCATTCAAACAGCCTTAGTGTGGCGGTGGCCTTCTCGCAATGCCAGCAGGTCATTTCATTTCAGATCCTTAATCAGGAACTTTGTGGCTGCTCAGGACTGCTCAAGAAGCATAGGGAGCAAGTAGAGGATTGTCATTGTCTAATCATTGAGTCGGAGTGTCATTCAGCACAGAAACTGTCTCTTCTGCCCTACTTGTCCATGCCTACCAGGTTTTATAACAAAGCTAGTCATTCTCCTAAGCTCCGGAGAAAATAGTCCCAGCCTATTCAGGCTCTCACATCTCAAACCCTCAAGTCCTGGTAACATCCTGATGAACCTTTTCTGCAAACTTTCCTGCTTGATAACATCCTTACAATTGCTAGATGACCAGAACTACCCAACAGACTCCAAGTATGATCTCATCAACATTTGTACAGCAGGAGCATGATGTCCCAACTCCTCTACTCAATATCGTTACCAATGAAGACAAGCATGCCAAATACTGCTACCTTCACCCCGTCGACCTCTGTCGCTACTTTGAAGGAACAGTGCACCCACACCCTTAAGTCTCTCTGCTCTACAAACACTTGCCAGGACTCCTCCATTTACTGTGAATGTACTGCCCTGATTTAACATGCCACAATGTATCATGTCACACTTCTAAATTAATTTCCATCTACCATTCCTTGGTCCACTGGCCCACTTGATTCCGATTTGTTTATAAACCTAGCTAGCCTTCCATACTGTCAATATTGGCATCATCCATAAATTTGCTTACCACATTAAACACATTTCATCCAAATCATTAATGTAGCTGAAAAACAATGGTAGACTCAGCACAGATTCATGAGGCACACCAATAGTCACTGAACTCCTATAACAAAAACAATCCTCCACAACAACCCTCTGATTCCTTCCAACAAGCTAATTTTGAATCCAGTTTGCCGGTGTCCCTAAATCCCACCTGATCTGCCCCTTTGGACGGGCCTATCACCTGTGACCCTGCCAAACGCCTTGCTAGAGTTCACATCAATAACTTCCAAAGCCTCCCCCAGATCCAATCATCTTGGAACTCTCTTTTAATTTAAATGTCAAATTCATGAAATACTATATCCCATGCACGATGACTTGCTGGCTATTCCTAATCAGTTCTTGCTGGTAGTTCCTCTTCTGCAGAATCCCCTCCCATAAACAACTTACTGGCTTGTAATTCCTTATCTTGTCCTTGCAACCAGTCTTAAATAAAGGTACAACATTAGCCACCCTCTGCCTTCCAGGACTGCCCCCTTGGCTAAAGATAATGCCAATGTCTGCCAGGGCCCCAGTAACTTTTTCCCCAACCTCTCGCATTGTCTGACCATATATCTGGTTAAAGTCCTGGGGATTCATTCACCTTATATTTCTTTAAGATTATTTTCTTTAAGATTGCGTTAAGTATGGTACTCTCAAGTACTGTCTGTGTTCTTCTCTAGGTTTGGTGCGTTCATGATCACCATCGCAGGGATGAAGTTGCTTCGATCTTCTTACAGTAGCCCCACTTACCAATATGTGACAGTTGTTTTCACTGTGCTGTTCTTCACCTTTGACTATAAAGCTTTTTCAGAAACTCTGCTGCTGGATCTCTTCTTCATGTCGATACTATTCAGCAAGGTATGTTATTGTAAGAAGTTATTCGATGCAAGTCAAAACTATCCAGCATTGACAGAGAGAAAAATGTTCCTAGTTTGTGGGGATGGGGTGGTTGCACAGTTCAGTTATTTATTTTGGTATTCCTTGCATCATAAATTATAGAATGAAAGACAGGATTCTATTGTATACAAGAAATAATTATTGTGCAGTGCCATTGGTTTATGCACTCATTGAAATGATTACAGATGTGAATTTAGTTTACACAAATGGGGCTATTCGATCTTATTTGGTACATGCCAATGCTTAGAAGTAAATGGGGAGATGGTCGGAGAATGGTTTGAGAGGGATAAATAGATTAGCCATGATCCAATGGGGGAGCAGACTCGATGAGTTGAATAGCTTAATTCAGTTCATATGCCTTATGATCTAATGGTTTAAAAATAGCAAAAGCTGAGCAGGTCGGGCAGCATCAATGGAAAGGAGAACTATTCGCATTTTAACTCAAAGGCTTGAATCTGTAATTTATTTTAGATATCTGCATCAATTGGGCATCTGTGTGGGTTAGGCAGCATCTCTGGAGAAAAAGGATGGGTGACATTTTGGGTTGGGACCCTTCTTCAGACCCTTGACGTTTTGATGAAGGGTCCTGACCCAAAATGTCACCCATCCTTTTTCTCCTGAGATGCTGTATAACCCGCTGAGTTATTCCAGCATTTTTTGTCTATCTTCAGCATAAACCAGCATCTGCAGTTCATGTGTAGGAAAGAACTGCAGATGATGGTTTAAATCGAAGGCAGACACAAAATGCTGGAGTAACTCAATGGGACAGGCAGCATCTATGGAGAGAAGGAATGGATGACGTTTTGAGTCGGAATCCTTCTTCAGAACGTCAGGGGTCTGAAGAAGGGTCTCGACCCGAAATGTCACCCATTCCTTTTCTCCAGAGATGCTGCCTGCCCCGCTGAGTTACTCCTGCATTTTGTGTCTATCTGCAGTTCATGTGTTTGCACGGTATTGTATACCATTTCTCGTAAGGAGGAAAGCATTGCCTATTGGTACTTTATTTACATACAAATTAAATGCAGTCTTGTGTTGTTGTGTAGTGTGAATTCATAGGTTGAAATGTAAAAATGTATTTAATATTTTCTGTTTTGTTTTAGTTATGGGAGCTTTTCTATAAATTGAGATTTGTGTACACTTATATTGCTCCTTGGCAAATCACATGGGGATCAGCGTTTCATGCTTTTGCTCAGCCGTTTGCTGTGCCTCGTATCCTTTACGCATGCGTTGAGAATAATTAATATTGTTGATATCAAGCTTTTACAGGCAGTTTTAAGAATCGTGGATTTTCTTTGTGCTAGTCATTAAAACTCCAATTGTAATATAGCTCAAATGACTGTAGCAATTCAAGCAGAACAAGCCAAAAAAAAGAATTCAATAAACTTTAAAAACACTAAAGACAATTTACAACTGTCAAAGCTGTAAGACGGAGAGGTTTGTCTCAGCGTGTTGTGAAATTTAAAGTAGTTCTTAAACCCATCCGCGAAAACATGTTTGCTTGCTGTCTGCTGCGTTCTGTTTTTGCACACTATTGAATTCTATCATCCATGCAATTTACCTGGGAAGTGCATACATGGATTGAAATAGAACAAGACTTCTTAATTAAACAACCTAATCAAGTCTACATTTATATTGTATGAAAACTGAATTCCAGAAGCAAATGATTTATCAGTCTTTCGACAACTTCAATTATTGCAATTCCGTGCTTCCGATGTGACATTCTGTTCATCAGAGAAACTAAGCGGATATGAGACAACCATTTCATCAATCATATGTGCTCTGTCCGCTAAGGCCTGCTGGAGGTCTCAGTTATCAATCTCTCTGTTCTCAGACCAACCTTTTTGTTCTTGCCCTCCTCCAATGCCAAAGTAAAGCCACATGTGAATTGGAAGAACTACACCTCAGACTTGGGTAACCTCCAACCCAATAGTATGAATATCGAATTCTTAAATTTCATGAAATATCCCCAACCCCACCACCCCACCCAAATCCAAATCTCCTCTTTTTCCACTGTGCCTTGCCCCCCCCCCCCCCCCGTTCAGTATGCAAACATTTCTACCACCAACTCCCAACACCCCATTCCACCTAATCCTTCCACTCCTCTGTATGCTCTGCTCATCCCACATCATGTTCCATATTTCCCCTTTATTCTCCCCTCTTTCCTCTCCCACCATATCCCTTCCTCTGGCTTTATATTTCATACCTCCTCTTCTTTCCTTATCTAACGCCCTTCTGTCTATTTTTACCAGACTTTACTGCACCCTTGCCTGTCTTTCCAAGTTTCTGCCCCGCTACTCTATTGGTCTGAAGAAGGATCCTGAACTGAAAAGTTGTCTGTCCATTCCCTCTGCAGTTGCTACCTGACCCGCCGAGTTCCTCCAGCACTTTGTTTTTGCTCAAGATTCCAGCATTTGTGATTTCATGTGTCTCAAGTCTTATTCAGGTTGGCACTGTAAAATATTCAGCTACCAATTTGATTTTAAACAAAAAATGGCACAAGCATGCAAATTCAGTTTGCATTTATAATTTCCTTTAAGAATGGGTCCAATCTGTTTCAGTACAAGTAGACCAAAAATAATTGAAAAAAAATTACATGTCAACATGACTTAGAGAAAAGTCTAAAGTTGATGTTGAGCAAAATGTGCTTAAAAGTTCATTGTGAAGATACATTTTAATGAATACTTTGTATGCTATTGTTCTTGGGATTCACTATAGCTGATGCAGTTACAATATGCTTTTCTTTCCTTAACTGTTACTTTGCTTCAGATTCAGCAATGTTATTTGTTCAGGCAATCATATCAGCTTTATTCTCAACTCCTTTAAACCCATTTCTTGGAAGTGCAATATTCATTACTTCATATGTACGACCGGTCAAGTTCTGGGAAAGAGACTACAAGTAAGTGCTTTTTTCCCCAACTATGATGCCATTACATATTCGGCACGTGCAGGAGAAAGTAGGATGTCACTTTAAAATTAAGGCAGTTTCCATTTAGATATTCAATAAAATTCCAATCCTCGGATGTAATCCTCGGATTATCTTGTACTTTTGTTTAACTATGAAATTTTAATAGCCATAGTTTTGTAACTTTTCCATGAAAATCATTTTAGAAAATGTCTCTTTCCATCTGTCCCTCCCAGCTCTTTCACTCATCTGATATCCTTCACTCTCTTCGCTTTACCTGACATCCTCTCCGTGTCTTGTATCTTAACCTGACACCCTTCTCCGCTTGTCGCTTGACCTCCTACCTCTCTTCCCATGCCCCTTCTTGGTTCACCCTCCACTGCTATTTCTCCAGAGAGCAAAGCTGAACTACTACCTCTTTGATATCCCTCGGACTATCCTTGACCGGACTTTGCTGTCTTTACCTTGCACTAAACGTTATTCCCTTATATATATATATATATATATATACACTGTAAATGGATTGATTGTAATCATGTATTGTTCTTCTGGTGACTGGTTAGCACGCAACAAAAAGCTTTTCAGCGTACCTCGGTACACGTGACAATAAACTGAACTGAAAAGTTCCTTTCCCAATACATCTACTGATATTTACATTCAGTTTTTAATTATTGCAAACACAAGTTGATTGTCCATAACACTCTTACATTTGTTGTTTTACTTGTAAGAGAGTACTATAGTTGGCAACATCTTCGATTTGACTTTTTTAGTTACTCCACATTTTGTCAGGGATGCTTTTACTGAATAATCAACAGGTTTTAATTTTGCCCGTGGAATTTTTGTATTATGTATCTTAAGCTTTGGACATGGATGAAGGGCAAGTTCCTATGTAGTGACGCTGTTCCTCAGCTACTACATTAAAAGAGCACCATCTCCTTGACCAAAGTAATGTGTGTGCACAGTTTAGCTCATTAGCCATTCCTAAATCTCCGAGACTGGAAGATGTTGACAAATCAAAGACAAATTTCTGTCAGGCCATTCTTAACATTTTTTTGTGACTCTTCATGTATAGGACTTTTATAGCCAGCAAATAGGCAACTAATCAATTCAAATTGGATTTAAAAACTTGGTTTCAGAAGGGCAAGTTTGTCTCTTTTACTTTTCTGGTTTCAGACTTGTACTGATGCCACTTTCTAGGGATTGCATGGATAAATCTCATTCCTTCTACCAAGACTCCCTAGTCTTATTATAGGTATATATGCAACTGATGTGATAAGCTATTGTTGACTACTGCCATTTTATTTTGTGTGCTGCAGGTTTTAGGATTAAAACTTCAATTTGTTTTGCAGCACAAAGCGGGTGGATCATTCAAATACCAGGTTGGCATCCCAACTCGATAGAAATCCAGGTAGGATACAAATGATTATTTTTAAGGAAGTGATTTCTATATCAATGCACTCAAACTAAATCTTCAAATATAGCAATTACTTTATATTTGAATAGACTGCAGTAATGCAGCATAACAGGTACAAAGAACCTGAAGAAGGGTCTCGACCCGAAACATCACCCATTTCTTTCCAGAGATGCTGCCTTCCCGCAGTTACTCCAAGTTTTTGTGTCTATCTTAGGTACAAAGGTGGACTGCTTTGTGCTTCAGTAATTTGCTTATTTTATTGTTATAAAATTGAAAATAAAGTTGATTCTCATGCTTTATCAAATTTATTCAGGAGATCAAACCTTTACTTTGCTATCTTTTGTTTTGAGCCGCACACAAAAAATACATTCCTTTAGGACTCCCATCTTTCATTGATATACAGTATCTACATTCTGATATTTAATCTGAACAGGAGCAGGCCACTCAGCTTTTAAGACTACTTGTCCATTTATTTAGATCATAGTTGACATGCATTTCCATATCTCTCACTTTCTTTCAGTCCAAATTCCTTGTCAAATGTCTTGAACTACAAATTGTTTAACAGTAACATAATTTTGGGGAAAATTGCAGATATCTGTTGACCTGTTAACCAAGCATGCACTTGAAAAACTATTGCCAGTGTTCCTTATGACATTCAAACATACAAGAGTGACAATGTGCAGATTAATTGTGACATTATAATGATGAGCTGATTTCCTCAGTTCTCAAAATCTGCACAGTTTCTGCATCAGGCCAGTAATGTCACCAAATGAGAAAGGAAAAATGCATTACTGGAGAATGCATTTGGGTTGCAGCTTATAATGTCACCTGGTAATTTAAATTTCTATCAGCTATCTTTAATACCCAGTTATGGTGAACAGTCTTCTATTGTTTCTTGATATTATGTCTTAACATTGTACTTTAAAGCCATGTAAATAAAAAAATCTTGTTATTTATGCTTGATGCATTACCCTCTGTCTATCTAAGTATTTTTTTGTTGGCAATAAATCTAGGAGAAACATAATGCTTTGGTACGTTTTGAGGTCTTCAGTTGCAAAGACTGTTCCAAGAACTAGAAAATTCATTTTGAGGCTTTTAGGGAATTTGGATTTTTTTTTTGTGATCCTTTGAATGTGTTGAACATGTTTCACAATATTTTGACAGGAGCAAGTGGGACTGCTTATTTTCTTTGGGTAATCGAGGAAACCACTCATTTCAACTTTTGCATTTGAATCTTGAATGAAGTGGATCATCTTTACCAGCAATAATCACCAGTCTGGGAATTACTCCCTGCTGGGTGATGTGTTGTACGTTCACCAAACTAGTAAAAACATTTAGTTTAGAGATACAGCACGGAAACAAGCCCTTCAACCCACCGAGTCCGTGCCGACCAGCAATCGCCACAACTTATGCTATCCTACACACACGAGAGACAATTTACAATTATATCATGCCAATTAACCTCCAAACCTGTGTGTCTTTGGAGTGTGGGAGGAAACCAGATGTCCCTGAGAAAACCCACACAGTTCACGGGGAGAACGTACAAATTCTGTACAGGCAAACACCCGTGGCCTGGATCGTACCCGGGTCACTTGCGCTGTGGACAACAACTCTACCGCAGCGCCCACCGTGCCGCCCTATTTGCAAATTATAAATCTCATTCCAAGTAAATTAAAGAACCTATGATGACATTTTCAAATGCGTATATATGGTTAATTAAATATGCCTTCAGAAAGATGCCTGGAAGCTGCTTCTGGTCAGCTTATATTTATTTTGCCCTTGGAACCAAAGTTCAAATCCACTCAAGGCTAATTCAATCAAAGTCAGATTTCTTTGAAAATTGTTAAGATCTTAAGTAGAAAATGCACAATTCTGATCTAATCTCCAGTGCTGTATAGTAGCTAACCCTGGGCTATAAATACTACTGGAGCAGTTAAATAAGAATATTGGATTAAAGAAGATTGCAACTCAGATGCATTACCAAAACGGAGTTGAGAAAGTTATTTGACAATGCCACATTGCAAGTCGCCATGTTGTGCTTGTTGGAATGAATTGCTTGTTTGGTGAGTGTCACTTTGATCATGTCTCCCATCTTCTTGGATATCTCTTCCAATCAGTTTTTTCTACTTAAGTTTAGACCCTCTTTACTGCATCTAAGATAGTCTGAATCAGTCTTTTCTATTACCCTCAAAAGATATAACTGGCACAATTTTCATGTGCTCCAAGGCAAGGGTTATTTGATTCTATTACCACAGAATTATTTACCTCTTTACAGTCTTTTTCTTTTACTGCCAGACTCAAGTTGTTAAAAATCGTCTATAGCTTCCAGTTTCTTTGAAATTGTAGAGGTATCCTATTTTAAGTACCCATGCTCTCATAAATTGACACCATCCTTGTCACTCAACAACCATTCTTCTCTTTAATTATTTTCATAGGTTTTTACCTTTCTATTCTCTTCTCACTACTTGCCCAAACATGATTAACCGCAGGAAGTTGACATTCTAAAAATAATTAATTAATATTTGAATTATATTCTTCTCCAAATGCCGGTCAATCCTCACATTAATTTTTCTTAATAAATAAATCCTTTAAAAAAATTGTTTAATTGTGTCTCTTTCAAGATTTCAGATGTGCCAAGCAAGCTAATAATAAGATAGATGTCAGTCTGACTTAGAATTTCAGGAGCATTTGTACAATGTGCGTTTTCTCATCTAACATCGTTTATGAGCCATGCTGGATGGATGGTATAGATAATTTAGCATAATGGGCAATCGGATGGAGTTCATAGTTGAAAAGTGAAAATTAAGGGAAACAAAATCTTATATATTGATACTTGAAATTCTACACCTGCAAGTGCAGAAATATCATAATTTGAAAACGCATGTATCATAATCACCAGGATTACTTGAGAATTGTGCAAGAGAACAGGCAAGTTGCAACAGATTAATAGTTTACAACAGATTATGTCATATGCACCAGGGTGCAATGAAATTCCTAATTCACGTGAAGTTCACAAAGTAAACGGTATAATACAGTCGTGATATTTACAGTGGTAATTGTAGTATTATCTTTAGCTATGAGAGAGCTACCAGGAGACAGGAGGGTGGCTAATGAGTATTGATTTAACAAGGGATGCAAGGATGATTCAGGAACTCCAGGTCAGTGAACCACATGTGGGTAAATTACTCGAGGGAGCTCTAAGGAACAGGATCTAACAGCATTTAGATAGGCAAGAACTGATTAGTGATAGTCAGCATGGCTTTGTGCATGGGAAATCATGTCTAACAAATGTAGTGAGTTTTATTTGAAGAGGTCCACAAGAGGATGGAAGAGGGCAGGGCAGTGAACATTGTCTATATGAAGGTACACAAAAATGCTGGAGAAACTCAGCGGGTGCAGCAGCATCTATGGAGCGAAGGAAATAGGCAATGTTTCGGGCCGAAACCCTTCTTCAGACTGATAGGGGGTGGGGAGAAGAAAGGAAAAAAGGAAAAAGGCGGAGGAGGAGCCCGAGGGCTGGGGGAGAGGAGGAGACAACCAGAGGGCTGATGAAGGGGAGGGGACAGCAAGGGCTAGCAGAATTGGGAGAATTCAATGTTCAAGCCCCCAGGATGTAGACTGCCCAAGCGGAATATGAGGTGCATTTCCTCCAATTTACAGTGTTGCTCGCTGTGGCCATGGAGGAGACCCAGGATAGAGAGGTCAGATATGGAATGGGAGGGGGAGTTGAAGTGCTGAGCCACCGGGAGGTCAAGTTGGTTATTGCGGACCGACCGGAGGTGTTCAGCGAAACGATCGCCAAGCCTCCGCTTGGTCTCACCGATGTAGATCAGCTGGCATCTAGAGCAGCGGATGCAATAGATGAGGTTGGAGGAGATGCAGGTGAACCTCTGTCGCACCTGGAACGACTGCTTGGGTCCTTGAATGGAGTCGAGGGGGGAGGTGAAGGGACAAGTGTTGCATCTCTTGCGGTTGCAAGTGAAAGTACCAGGGGAGGGGGTGGTATGGGAGGGAAGGGAAGAATTGACAAGGGAGTTACGGAGGGAGCGGTCTTTGCGGAAGGCAGACATGGGACGAGATGGGAAGATGTGGCGAGTGGTGGGGTCACGTTGGAGGTGGCGAAACTGACGGAGGATCACTTGTTGTATGTGACGGCTGGTGGGGTGAAAGGTGAGGACTAGGGGGACTCTGCCCTTGTGAGTGGGGGGATGGGGAGAGAGAGCAGTGTTGCGGGGTATGGCAGAGACCCTGGTGCGAGCCTCATCTATGGTGGAGGAGGGGAACCCCCGTTCCCTGAAGAATGAGGACATTTCAGATGCCCTAGTGTGGAACGCCTCATCCTGGGAGCAGATGCGGCGTAGACGGAGGAATTGGGAGTGGGGGATGGAGTCCTTACAGGAAGCAGGGTGGGAAGAAGTGTAGTCCAGATAGCCATGGGAGTCGGTGGGTTTGTAGTGGATGTCGGTAAGGAGTCTATCACCTTCGATGGAGATAGTGAGGTCAAGGAATGGTAGGGAAGTGTCGGAAATGGTCCAGGTGTATTTGAGTGCCGGATGGAAGTTGGTGGTGAAGCGGATGAAGTCAGTCAGTTGTGTGTGGGTGCAGGATGTGGCACCAAAACAATCATCGATGTGGCGGAGGTAGAGGTCGGGGATGGGGCCCTGGTACGCATTGAGCAAGGATTGTTCTACGTACCCGACAAAGAGGCAGTCGTAGCTGGGGCCCATGCGTGTGCCCTTGTATTTGGAGGAAGATTTAAGAGACCTGAAGGGTAGTTAGGAAATTCTTCTGCGTCAGCAGTCATTTCTACAGTAATCTTCGTATGCTATTGATCTGCACACCTATTTATATCCTTTGCACATTGCAGCAACAACATAGCTTTGATTGCAAACAAAGAAAGTATGGGACGTGCTTTCAATAATGGGCCTGTCCCACTTAGGCAAATTTTTAGGTGGCTACAGGCAACTTGGCTGTCGCCACATGTTCGCTGGTGGTCGCCATCTTGACTTCGCCTGTATGGACGTGAGTACTCTCCTCAGTCGCACAAAGAGTCGTAGCGTCTTTCCCATCTTCCCATCTCCTCCCCTTTCGGCTTTCCTCAGAGACCGCTCTCTCCACAACTCCCTGGTCAATTCGTCCATTCCCAACCAAACCACCTCCTTCCCTTGCAACCGCAGGAAATGCTGCACTTGTTGCTTTACCTCCCCCCCTCGACTCCATCCAAGGACCCAAGCAGTCTTTCCAGGTGAGGCAGAGGATCACCTGCACCTCCTCCAACCTCATCTATTGCATCTGCTGTTCTAGGTGTCAACTGCTCTACATTGGTGAGACCAAGCGCAGGCTTGGCGATCGCTTCGCCCAACACCTCCGCTCAGTTCGCATTAACCAACCTGATCTCCCAGTGGCTCAGCACTTCAACTCCCCCTCCCATTCCGAATCCGACCTTTCTGTCCTGGGCCTCCTCCATGGCCAGAGTGAGTCCCACCACAAATTGGAGGAGCAGCACCTCATATTTCGCTTGGATAGTTTACACCATAGCTGTATGAACATTGACTTCTCCAATTTCAGGTAGTCCTTGCTTTATCCCTCCTTTCCCTCCCCTTCCCAGCTCACCCACAGTGTAATGTCTCCGCCTCATCCTTCTTTCCGCGCCCCCACCCCCACATCAGTCTGAAGAAGGGTCTCGACCCGAAATGTCACCTATTCCTTCGCTCCATAGATGCTGCCTCACCCGCTGAGTTTCTCCAGCACTTTTGTCTACCTTCAATTATTCCAGCATCTGCAGTTCTTTCTTAAACATAGGGTCTTTCTGGTCGCCGGAAAATTTTCAACATGTTGAAAGTTTTTCGGCGACAGTGGGTTTGACGCGTATGAGCATATCTTGACTTCTCCTGACGTAGGTCCTATGGTAGGTTGTTGCCAGATTAACGTAGGTTGTCGCCAGGATGACGTAGGTTGTCACCAGGATGACGCAGGTTGTCGCCAGGATGACGTAGGTTGTCGCCAGGATGACGTAGGTTGTCGCCAGTATGACGTAGGTTGTCGCCGGTGCTGACTTCGGTGAATTCCATTGGCGACTACCTACGTTAACCAGCGACAGGTACCAGCGACTGAATTATCTTACCTTGTCGTAGCTTGTCGCGGGTGGACGTAGGTTGTCGTAGGTGTGGTCGTAGCAGAACGTCCTAATGGTCGCCGGTTGTCGGTAGCTTGCCGTAGCTTGACGTCGACTACGAGGTAGGTTCTGGTAGACATTGTCGTAGGGGGATCCAGTTGCTGGTTTGTCGGCGACTTGCCACGACTATGACAGTCGCCGAAAAAATTGCCTACGTTGGACAGGCCCATAAAGTTTCTCAATAATGAGACTGCAGAAAAAGATTGGAAATTTATTTTACAATTCCCACAGTATTTACAACTGAACCGTACAGCTTGAAACTACAATTAGTATTCCTGCAGGTATCTCTGGCCCTTCAACATTATCTGATTCAACATAAATCTAGAATTTTTGTACCAGTTTTATACATGTCTGTAATTATGTTTGTTCCAATGTGAGATCGCTAATTGATTGTATGTCGGGGCAGCAATGACATAATTGTAACTTTTTGAAAGATTTCAGAAATTGAAGCACAGCTTATGATGCATTGCATTTAACAGTGCCTATCACATTTTGTAGGCTCAGATGACAACAACCTGAATTCCATCTTTTATGAGCATTTGACGAGATCTCTGCAGCACAGCCTCTGTGGGGATCTGATGTTGGGACGCTGGGGCAATTTCAATACTGGAGATTGCTTCATTCTTGCCTCTGACTACCTCAATGCACTGGTTCACCTTATTGAAATAGGCAATGGCCTCGTCACCTACCAACTGCGGGGATTGGAGTTTAGAGGTGAGAGACCAGCTATGTTTTACAATTGCACACAATCTACGGTTTTCTCTCCTAATTGATAAAGCAATAATCAGTGGCCTAGAAAATTTTACACTTAGTTTTTTTATTTCCTCTGCACACAGAAAATCAGTTATTTCCAAAGGGCCACTCTGAAACGCAATTGGCCGGTATGAATTGCGCATGTGTAATTTCTGCATCAGGCGTGCATTGAGTGATAAAATTCCCTATGAAAAACTTAATTTGTGTGTTTTCCCTTGCAAATTAAGCTCGTAATGTTGTGATGTGCATCTATCATTGGTACTCTCAGAAAAAAACATAATATGGCGCTGAACCCAGTCAACTCTTAGCTGGTCCCAGAAATTGATCTGTAATCATTCATCCACTCTTTTAAACATCTACGACACAGATTCCCCTTCTCCTGTACTTGTACACTGTGGACAGCTTTATTGTAATCATGTATAGTCTTTCCATTGACTGGATAGCATGCAACAAAGAAGCATTACATTGTACCTCAGTAAACTAAGCTAAACTAAACTTGTGCTGCCCGCAGATCATGTACCAGCCAATAGTGAGACATAACTCTGGGTTCTCCTTCGGTAACTTGGAACCATCTATCACTACAGTACTATACACCCCCACCAAAATTTCTATCAAATCTGATTGATATCCCTGATGCATGCCTCTTCTTCACACAACTAGACTCCCAGCAAGACTTTAATATGCACCTGACGAGTGTTGTTGATTGATCCCCGTGAAAATCCGAGAACTGAAGTGCCAATAATTTTTGTATGTAAAAAAATGTTTGGTCTACAATTTGAGCTCATGTCCATATTAAAACAGAACAGTGTTAGTTAAGAGGCCAGACTAAATCAGAATGTAGACCATGTCAACCAGTAAAGTGTAACCATGTGTGTAAAGCTCAAACTGGGGCTCTGAAAGTAAAAGAGGGCTTACCAATGTAGCATTGTGTCACAGATAGGAAGTTACCAGTTACAGTTCCACATTAATTTGTTATGGCAAGCTTGAATGTATGTTTATCGGGTAGGATTAGAGTTAGTGTGGCTTTATACTTCATTAAGCCACACTGATTAAATAGCCAGGATTGAGTGCCACACTGAGTCAAGCTGTAATTTCTACATGGAGAAACCAAAATGTATAAAAAAATACCCTTTAATAAAATCTGACAATATGCACTTTAACCACATGTGATTTTTTCTATTACAAATCTCAAATTGTGGCATAAATGATGGGTCTTTGTCCCAAACATTATGGAGGGCACTCTATGTCCTGAAATGCATTTATAAAACAAACAATAATATTGCAAAGACAAAAATAATACAATACAAGACAATACAATACAATTTATTTATCTTTTGGACAAATTTGTCATTTGGACCCCGTTGAGGTCCAAACGAAATGTCGTTTCTGCAGCCATACATTACAAAATGAAGAAGACCCGAGACACAACACAATTTACACATACATCCATCACAGCGCTGTGATGGAAGGCAAAAACACGTATCTCTCCACTGCACTCCCCCCCCCCCCCCCGATGTCAGAGTCAAAGTCAAAGCCCCCGGCGGGCGATGGTGATTATCCCGCGGCCATTAAAGCCACGCCGGTTAATGCAAGGTCGCGCACCGGGTCTTGGTGTTAGAGCCCCGGCGCGCGCTCGCAAAGTCCGGCGGCCACTCCAAGTGCCGCCGGATAAAGCCCCGCTCCAGGTGCTCTTCAACCCCGCAACTCGGGCGGGAGAAGTCGCCGCTGCGGAAGCCCCGAAAAGCGGTCTCCCACCAGGAGACCCGCGGGCTTCTGGTGTTGCCGTCCGCCAGACCCGCGGTTGTAGCCTCCGAATCTCCGGGGGTCGGGTAGCAGCAGCGATTGTCTGCACCACAGCTCCACCCGCTCCGGACTCGGCCAGCCCCGTGACGGTGAGTAGTCCGCAGCTCCACAACTGGAGCCCCAGGTCGTTCCTGCTGGAGGCCGCTCCACATTGCCCAGCCCCAACGACAACGGAGACCCGACAAAGAAAAGGTCGGGTCTCCCGTGCAGGGGAAAGATTTTAAAGTTTCCCCCCCCCCACACACATACCCCGACAAAAAATAATAAAAAACTACATAAAAACGAGACAAAAATAATAAAAAGACGGACTGCAGAGGCCGCTGCAAACGAGAGTCGCGCCGCCCACCCGAGTCTAATGCCCAAGTCTATTTCGTTTGGAGCTTTTCTGGGGGTTGGTCTGTTTAATAGCCTGCTGATTATTGGAAAGACGCTGCTCTTGAAACTCGACATTATAGTTTTCAGGCTTCTATATCTTCTTCCTGGTGGCAGGAGTGAAATGAGCATGTGGCCAGGATTGTGTCTCTGATGATGATGGCTGCTTATTTGAGCCAGTGGCTCCTGTAGATCGCTTAGATATGGGGAGGTCAGTACCCGTGATGGACTGAGCAGTGTTCACCACTTTTTGCAATCTTCTTAGTTCCTGCGCATTTGAGTTGCCAAACCAGGCTATGATGCAACCAGTCAATATTCTCTCTACTGCACAGCTGTATATTATTTTAATGAATGCCATCATCATCCCTTTTGCTTGCAGGCACCTACTGTCAACAGAGGGAGGTGGAAGCAATCACAGAAGGGGTTGAGGAAGATGAGGGATTCTGCTGTTGTGAGCCAGGTCACATTCCTCACATGTTGTCTTTTAATGCCGCTTTTGGTCAGCGCTGGCTCGCGTGGGAAGTCCTGGTCACCAAGTATGTGCTGGAGGGCTACAGCATAACTGATAATAGTGCTGCTTCCATGCTGCAGGTGTTTGATCTGAGAAAAATCCTCACAACTTACTATGTTAAGGTACGGTATTCAACCATTTTGCAAATTAATATTGACAAATATCAAATTTAACATTATGCAGTTTGTAGGAATGGTTTGTAAATGCTGTAATGAATCCATTTCAACCTGTATTTGGTTAAGCTTTATTGAGTGTTTTCTGCTGACACTCGTGACAGGTAGCATAGAATTGAAGTAAAATACAAAAATATAAAAGTAAAAAATTGAGGTAAACATTGAGTTGACAAACACTTTATTTAGCTATATTTGCTTAGATGGATTAATCAAGAATGCATATTTCTAATGTAACAATTTTGATGGTATGCTTACATTTACGTTCACTAGAGAACAAAGTAAAATAGAGCCTAATCTATGTAAAAGTAAATAATTAACAGAGCTTCAATCTAGAGAGAGACATTGGATATTTTTATTTAAAATCTTTATTCGTAGTAATTATTTTCATTTGGGGTATTCAGGAGCTGAACTGTGAGAACTCTGCAATGTATCACCAACATGCAGCTTTGAACAACTAGCGTGATGTGTGTCAAGCCAAGTTGGTCCTGGCTGAGATATTTTAAGTTGTGCTCTGCTGTCCTGAGAGTTGTTATTGAAAGACAGAACAGCCTTGGCAAGGTCCTTAATGCTGTTTGGAGCAGAGCACACAGGACTAGTGGGAGATGGGAAAGATAGAATAAAATCAACCAAGTGGCTAATGTTAAAGAAATGGATTCCATGGCACTTCAATGCAAGGTAAAATGTTGATAATCCCAGCACATTTGTGATTTTGGTGGGTCCAGAACAGCAGATCTTCTGTACAATTGAATGATACTCCTATGGCTCTGGCCACAAACCTACCCTCATTCTTGACCTCAGGAGTGCCAGACCCCAAATCCGGCTCAGGCTACATGTCTGCTCCGTCTGGCCACACTATGGACAAATGCTCAAGTTGGTCGCCATGATTTCTGAACTATGGCAACTATTGACTTTAGACTTTAGAAATACAGTGTGGAAACAGGGCCTCAGGCCCACCGAGTCCGTGCTGACCAGCGATCCTTCTTCAGTAGCACTAATCTACACATGAGGGACAGTTTATAATTTTTTACTGAAGCTAATTAACCTAAAAACCTGTATGTCTTCCGAGTGTGGGAGGAAACCGGAGCACCCAGAGAAAACCCACATGTCACAGGGAGAACGTACAAACTCCATATAGACAGCACCCATAGTCAGGATTGAACCTGGGTCCCTGACGCTGTAAGGCAGCAACTCTACTGCAGTGCTACTGTGCCGTCCCTGATGCTGGATTATCAGAGCTTTTCGGTTTTGAGATCATTGTTAATATAATTTAATTTATGTAACTATTCTATGGGAAAGGTTACTGGTATGTAACAGCAATTGTTTTATCTTCTGTTGTTTCATCTACTTCCAGAGTATCTTATTCTATGTTGCAACTTCTTCCAAGCTGGAAGAATGGCTTGCAAATGAAACGATGCAGGATGGGCTTCGAGCATGTACTAGCCATAATTATGTGGACGTGGATCCCACCTTTAATCCTAACATCGATGAGGACTATGATCACAGGCTGGCTGGTGTATCAAGAGACAGTTTCTGTGGGGTTTACTTAAATTGGATCCAGTACTGTTCTTCACGAAGAGAAAAGGTATGATCTACAACCCCTGCTGGATGGGCAAGGGGAGCACATTCGGTGGTAGCTTTTAAAATTGAATTAGATAAATATTGACACTGAGAAATTGTAAGGGAGGAGGGAAAAGACAGAAAGTCAACTAACTGGATTGCTCTTCAATTTCTAACTGGGTTTCTAGACTTTTGTTCTATATGCATTGTACACCAGGAAATCTGCATGGACAAAATTATGTCGCGGGGGAGGGGGGGGGGGGTGAATTGAAAAAACCTATAGATATTTCTTCATGGCTAATGACATCTTTAGTATGTAAGAAGTATTTCAATGTAAATCACAAAAAGGCTCCAAAAATAACAGACCCTACGGTTGAAAGTGGATGTATGGATTGACATAGTTTAAAACTGATGGTGTTAAATGGGCGATGGGTGAGCAGTAGAGTATTGGCCATTAATACAATACAAAATCCTCGCATTTAAAAAAAAAAATTGTTTGTTAATAACCTCATGGCTTTAGCGATAGCTAAAATAAAACAATTCCTCCAGTTTGATGACCTCGAAAAGATCATCCACACATTTATCTCCTCCCGCCTCGATTACTGCAACTCCCTTTACACTGGCATCAGCCAATCTTCCCTGTCCCGCCTGCAACTGGTCCAAAACGCCGCAGCGAGACTCCTGACGGACACCCGAAAAAGGCACCATATCACCCCGATTCTGGCCTCTCTCCACTGGCTTCCTGTGCGGTTCCGAATAAATTTCAAGATCCTTCTTTATGTTTACAAAGCCCTTAACGGGCTTGCCCCCACCTACATCAAAAGTCTGCTTACCCACCACACCACCTCCAGGTCCCTCAGATCGGCCGACTTGGGGTTACTGAACATCCCGCGCTAGGCATAAGCTCAGGGGCGACCACGCCTTTGCGGTTGCAGCTCCTAGACTGTGGAACAACATCCCTCTTCCCATCAGAACTGCCCCCTCCATCGACCCTTTTAAGTCGAGACTTAAAACTCATCTTTACTCTCAAGCTTTTCTTGATTCTGAGGGCTATATATATGTATTTATGTATGTACTTAATCTATGAACCAATGTTGTATAACGTTAGTACCTCAACCAATGTAAAGCACTTTGGTCAACGAGTTGTTTTTAAAATGTGCTATAGAAATATAAGTGACTTGACTCTTAAGGGAGTCTTTCTTACTTGTCTGTTTTGATATTGTGTAGCTCAAAGATATGATTTCCTGTTGTGAGATTGAAGGGCATATTTGTTTCCATGTTCACATCATGCTGATATTTTCTTGATTAAAATGTTCCTTGGTGGCAGAGCAAGGCAGGGGCAATTTGTGAACTTAGGCGATGCATGTACTCATGCTTTGTTTTTTTGAACATTTTCAGCCTTTGTCTTCAGAGAGAGACTCTCCGTTGGTGATTCTGTGCTATGGGCTCAGTGTGCTGGGGAGGAGAGCTCTTGGGACAGCTTCCCACCACATGTCCAGGTACTGATTTAATGATTCAAGGATGGTGGATTGTGCACTCGTGCTGGATTTCTGCCCATCAAAGTACATGCACTATTTCAAGTGCCAGGGGTTGTTCCTGAAATACTGGAAGGCCTAAGACATGGTTGTCACAAACTGTTGCAATGATAAATATTTGATAAGCTTCAGCTGTAGCAGGTTTATTACCTAATTGTTGGCTTGCTTCCAGGTGTGATAATTAAGCGTCAAAAATTGTTGTGAAAAACTGAGATTTCAGATATTAGGATATGTTAGCAAAGAGATAACAGAACAACTATTGAGGTAATTTATTAGAAGAATAAATTGAATCAGAAATCCAGCAATGTGTCATACCAATTATTTAAAAGACATCCCGCAACCTTCCCCTCATCTCTTTATGCGGGTCATCTCCCTTGTACTTCCAAGATAGACACACAATGCTGGAGTAACTAAGCGGGTCAGGCAGCCTCTATGGAAAAAAGGAACAGGTGACATTTCAGTCGAGACCCATCTTCAGACTGTGAGTCGGGGGACTCTTTTACTCCTTTCAGTCCAGATGAAGGGTCCTGACCCAAAATGTCAATGGTCCATTTCCCTCCATATGGTTTGCCTGACCTGCTGAGTTCCTCCAGCTTATTGCAGTCCCAAAATCCTGAATCTGCTATCTTCTGAGTCTCTATTTAAAAGATGCATAATTTCAAATTATTTTGAATTTGTTCTGTTCAAACAGCTGAAAACTACTGACCAGTTAATTTAGAGGCAACATCTGTGATAGGAATAGCAGTTATATTTCAGCTTCAGAACCCTTCATTGGAACAGGCTATGAGAAAAAAATCTATAGGAATGTGTAGAACAAGGAGAATATCTCAGATAGGGTAAGGTTTGTGTTGTATTTCAAAAATAAATTTTATTCGTAGTAAAAAATATATAGAAAACAAAAAGCATACAAAGTTCTTAATACATTGTTAAGAGTCAAGAGTGTTTTATTTTCATGTGTCCCGGACGGGACAATGAAATTCTTACTTGCTGCAGCATAACAGAACATGTGAATATGTAAACATTGTACATAACGGGGAAAAAAAAGAAAATGTTCAATAAATAACAAATATAGTGCAAATAACAAATAATAATATAGTCTTTTGCAGATCAGAGCTCATAGCTTATTCGTTGTGTTTAATAGCCTGATGGCTGTGGGGAAGAAGCTGTTCCGGAACCTGGACGTTACAGTTTTCAGGCTCCTGTACCTTCTTCCTGATGGCAGTGGTGAGATGAGTGTATGGCCAAGATGGTGTGGGTCCTTGATAATTTTGGCTGCCTTTTTGAGGCAGCGACTACGCTAGATCCCTTCGATGGTGGGGAGGTCAAAGCCGGTGATGGACTGCGCAGTGGTCACAACTTTTTGTAGTCTTTTTCGCTCCTGGACATTCATGTTGCCGAATCAGGCCACAATGCAACCAGTTAGAATGCTCTCCACCGTGCACCTGTAGAAGTTTAGGAGAATCTTCTTCGACATGCCGAATCTCCGTAATCTTCTCAGGAAGTAGAGTCGCTGATGTGTCGTCTTTACAATTGCATCGGTGTGCTGGGTCTAGGAAAGATCTTCTGATATATGCACGCCCAGGAATTTGAAGTTATTGACCCTCTCCACCATCGTCCCATTGATATAAACAGGATTGTGGGTCCTCATCCTTCCCCTACCAAAGTCCACAATCAGTTCCTTGGTCGTACTGATGTTGAAAGCCAGGTTGTTGTGCTGGCACCATTTGGTCAGATGGTCGATCTCACTTCTATACTCTGACTCGTCCCCATCTGTGAATCGTCCAACCACAGTGGTGTCGTCAGTGAACTTGATGATGGAGTTCGCACTATGACAGGCTACGCAGTCATGGGTATAGAGTGAGTAAAGCAGGCGGCTGAGCACGCAGCCTTGAGGTGCTCCTGTACTAATTGTTACTGAGGATGAAGTGGTTCCTCCAATTCGAACAGACTGGTCTGTGGATGAGGAAGTGGAGGATCCAATTGCAGAGGGATGCGCAGAGACCCAGTTCCGTGAGCTTGGTAACCAGCTTGAAAGGGATGATGGTATTAAACACTGAGCTGTAGTCTATAAACAACAGCCTGACGTAGGTGTTTTTATTGTCTGAGTGGTCCAGTGCGGAGTGGAGAGCCAGTGAAATTTCATCCTCCATTGACCTGTTGTGGTGGTATGCGAACTGTAGTTGGTCGAGGTTCTTGTCGAGGTAGGAATTGATGTGCACCATAACCAACCTCTCAAAGCACTTCATCACCACAGACGTTAATGCCACTGGTCGATAGTCATTGAGGCACGTCACCTTACTCTTCTTGGGCACCGGTATTATTGATGCCCTCTTAAAGCAGGTGGGAACCTCAGACCTCAGAAGTGAGAGGTTGAAAATGTCTGCGAAAACTCCCGTCAGTTGGTCTTGAGAATTCGACCGGGTATACCATCAGGTCCAGGCGCTTTCCGAGGGTTCACCCCCCTGAAGGATCTTCTGACGTCGGCCTCTGTGACTGTAACACCGTCAGGGCGAATAGGGGCTCGGTAATCTCCCTATTGAACCGTGCGTAGAACGCATTGAGCTCGTCAGGGAGTGATGATTCGCTGAAGTTTGAGCCGCCTCCTGATTTCGCCTTTTAGGAGGTGATGGCATTCAAGCCCTGCCACAGTTGCTGAACATCCGTCTCATCCTCCAGCTGAGAGCAGGTCCCTTTTGGCCTTTTTGATGGCCTTACCAAGGTCGTATCTGGACTTCTTATGGACCTCTGCATCGCCAGACCTGAATGCCCGGGATCTGGTCTTGAGGAGAATGTTGATCTCATGGCTCATCCAAGGCTTCTGGTTAGGAAACATTCGGAAGGTTTTTGTTGGAACGCAGTCCTCCACACATTTCCTTATGAAGTCTGTGACGACTGTGGTGTATTCATTCAGGTCTGTTGCCGAGTCCGTGAACATTGCCCAGTCCACAGAGACCAAGCAGTCCTGGAGTTGTTCCTCTGCCTCCCCCGACCAGCTCTGTGCAGTCCTCACCTCTGGTTGCTGCCTGTTGCAGGAAGAATCAGCACCGCAGTATGGTTGGATTTTCCGAAGTGAGGGCGAGGGGTAGAGCAATAGGCGTCTTTGATGGTCGTGTAGCAGTGGTCAAGGGTGTTTGATCCTCTGGTGCTGCAGGAGACATGTTGGTGGAAGTTAGGGAGCGATTTCTTCAGGTTGGCTTTGTTGAAGTCCCTGGCTACGGTGGTAAACGCCTCGGGGTAGGCTGTCTGGTGCTTGTTGACCACGGCGTGCAGCTCCTTCAGTGCCAGACGGACGTCTCCTGGGGTGGGATGTAGACCGCGGTCAGGATGATGGAGGTGAATTCCCTCAGTAGGTAGAAGGGGCGGCACTTCACCGCCAGGTGTTCGAGTGTGTATACATTGTTAGTGTGTGTACGTTAGTGTGTGTACATTCAGTATTGCTAGTGTTGCACTCAGTAGTGTTAGCATCTTCATTTTTCTTACACATGGCACTATTGCCACTCATATGCCCCTCCCTTCCCGAGTGATATCCCTTTCCTTGTTTGAAGGGTGTTCCCACTGGGCTCTGTCACTCAATGTCCAGCAGCAGACAGACCCAAGATCATGATCCGTCCCCTAAAGAGGCTTCCCATCCTGACACTGCGCTTCGGTGCATCTCTCACAATGTACTTCCACAATCTGGGATACGCCAGCCAGCAATATTTCCTTTTTGACATCTTGGAGTACTGGAAAAACACCAACAGGTTTAGGGCAGACCAAAGAACATCTTTCACCAAATTAATGGTCTTCCTGCAGCAGTGGATGTTTAACTCCGTGTCCCTGGAAACAGCCAATAAATCTGAGAGCACTCTGTTACACAGCTGCTTGGGATAAACTGTAACAAGGACCCTCGCATCCTTCTCCAGACCATCTTAAGAAATCCATGCTTTGCGAAGAGCTGGGCAACCATCTCCTCTCCATAGCAGTTGTATAGAGCGCAGTGTGCATCATTAGTAAGACTTTGACGGTACGGGAAGGATCTTATTGGGAGGCACTCTCTCACAGCCAACCAAGTAAAGTTCTTGTTCCTTGTTGGTGAGTTTGGGCATTTTGCCAGACATTCTCTGCTGTCTGCTCAGGCAACCACCCCAGAGGATTCATCATCACTTTGTCCTGCAATTCCTGCAGAATGTTCTGTGCTGACCACTGCCTGATAGGCTTGTGATCTAAGGTGTTGGTCTGGAAGACCTATTCCACAAAGGATGAGTGGTGCGGCAGTATCCAGCTAACTGGCACATTGCGCGGAAGCAGTGCCAGGCTCATCCTTCACCATACCGAGGGCAGGTGGAACCTGTCTGAAGAACGTCACCTATTCCTTTTCTCCAGAGATGCTGTCTGACCCGCTGAGTTATTCCATCTTTTAGTGTCTATCTTCGGTTTAAACAAACATCTGCAGTTCCTTCCTACACAGGGAGAACCTCAGCAGTTTAATGACACTGAGTGCCCACGTGATTTTGCTGTACACAGAGCTTGATGCAGGCACGTAAGAGGGTGACCAACAGGATGAGGGCGATGTTGGTTACTTTTTGCCCCTATTGTCTGTGCATCTTGATCCATTGGACCTGCTCCATCTTTGATCACCATATGAACTGGAAGACAGCCCAGGTGATCGTCAAGGCGAGAGCCCCTCGCATCTGATGAGCAAATTTTATCAGTGATTAAGAGGGAGCGCTTTTTCCACAGTCCTAATCTTTGTTTGCCCCTGGCTATCCGATCCATCCAATTTTTGCTGTACGCCTCTACCCAATCGAACCGGAACCCCAATACCTTCTGGTAGTCTGACCTGATGATGAACGGGGCAGAAAGTTGGTTGCCAGTTTCCAAAGAGCATGGTCTTGCCTCTTCTTGCGATTTAATCTGATTCTTGATGCCAGATCAAACTTGTCGCTGATGCTGATCAATCTGCGGACCAACCGTATAGCCAAGCAAAAGATGGTGACTTTGTCCATGTAGAGGGCAAATTTGATCTAAGTGCCCCCACTGCCTGGCAACATCACTCCTCGTATGCGTTTATCCTTACTGATAGATTCAGCAGAGGGTTCTACACAGCACACAATCAAGACCAGGGAGAAAGAGGGAAACCCTGCTAGCTTTCGACGATGCGAAAGCTATCTGTTTCCTACCCATTTATTTTGAAAGCATGACAGATATCTGTGTAGATTCAGCTGGATTCAGTTCTGAATTGCCCATTGACTTAATGAGAAGCAGTTACCAGCACAACGGAGATGCAAGGAACTGCAGATGCTGGAATCTTGCGTAGAACACAAAGTGCTGGAGTAACTCAGTGGATCAGGCAGCATCCCTGGTGGAAATGGATAGGCGATCTTTCAGGTGGGGTCCTTTCTTCAGACAGAAGAAGGCTCCAAACCCAAAACGTTGCCTATCCATGCCCTCCAGAGATGCTGCCTGACCCGCTGTGTTACCAGCACATAAAACATCTTTGTCAGTGTAAATGTGCTACAGGACTTCCCAGCAGGCCAGACTACACAAATATAATAGAAAAATTGAGCCAACATGACAACAGGCAGGAATAGTCAGCTCTGATACGGACAGGAAGAATGAGTGAGCTAGCCAAGTTGGAGGATTTGATATTGAGTCTGGAAGGCTGTATCATGCCCAAAAAGGAGGTGAGTGTAGTTCTTCAAGCTTACATAGGGCCTTTATCTAACAGTGCAGGAAGCCAAAGATCCATTGGTCAGAGTGGAAGAATGGTGGTGAGATGAGAAGTGCACGGAGGGACAAAGCTGTGTACATTTAGAAAGATTATAAACTGACTTACCGGCTGAGACGTCGAGTCCTACTTCTCGTCTGCAGCCGCAGTCTTCCGCTGATCCCCACGTGGGGATGCCTGATGTAATGGGCTGTGTAGGAAGGAACTGTTGGTGCAGGTTTACACCGAAGATGGACACAAAATGGTGGAGTAACTCAGCGAGACAGGCAGCTTCTCTGGGTTGGGTGACATTTCCCCTCAACCTCTATAGATCATTTGTTTTGAAGTGGCAGGGTCTGCTGCTTTCTTAAACTACAAGAGCCAAGGTGGGTTTAGAAATTATTTCTTGGGCTTTGCACTACATTAAAATTGTAATCAGGGGACTAGTAGGAAGGAGGAATTGATTACATCTTCACAATTTGGGATTGATCATCAATTCTCTGTTGCACCTATTACTATCTTGTGTGGTTTATAGTTGGTGAACTTTTTTTAGTTTCATAAATGTGACAGTTGATGACTATCTTGCATGTTTCTTTTCAGCAATCTTGAATCTTTTCTGTACGGCCTGCATGCTTTGTTCAAGGGAGATTTTCGGATTTCGTCTGTACGGGACGAGTGGATATTCGCTGATATGGAGTTGCTGAGAAAAGTGGTAGTTCCTGGAATTCGAATGTCCCTTAAACTTCATCAGGTAAATTTGAGACGTTTGTGCAGAAGTTCAAAATAGTGGCCTTTGTGTCCTATGGGAAAGTGGCTTTCTGTATTCCAGATTAGTTTCACTATTGAGTGAGCAGCTGAGAGGAGGAGCAGAGTGACTGTTCTAAGAGGTGTATAAAGGGAAGGTAGGCACTAGTAGAGTGGCCAGTCGGGAGCAGACATGTTGCGGAGGCTGTTGAGGTGCAAGTGCTTTGTTAAGGGTAAGTGCAGAGAGTTCAGCTTATAACACTCCAGCCTGGAGGCTGAGAGGAGGATGAAGGTAAGATAAGATGAGGTCTTTTTTTGTGTTATTCTCCCTTGGACTTTGTGTATTAGAGGTGGCATTTAGAGCATCAGAATGCTCTACAATTTGGATGAGAATGTACAAGGCATAGTTAGTAAGTTTATAGATGGCACCAAAATAGTGATGTCGTGGACAGTGAAGATGATAATCAAGAATTACAGCAGTATCATGATCAGCTGGTGAAGTCGGCCAAAGAATGGCAAATGGAGTTAGGTGTGAAGTGTTGCATTTGATTCAAACCGGGCAAATCCTTTACAGTGAACGGCAGGGCCCTGGGAGTGCTGTAGAAGAGTGGTTCCGAGGAGTGCAACCACATAGTTCACTGAAAGTGGTGTCATGGGTAGATAGGGTGGTAAAGAAGACTTTCAGCACATTGGCCTTCATCAGTCAGGAAGTTAAGTATATAACATGGAACATGATATTGGTGAGGCTGCAATTGGAGTATTGTGTTCAATTTTGGTCACCTTGTTGTAGGAAAGATGCCATTGCTGGAAAGAATGCAGTCAAGATTTACAAGGATGTTGTCGGGTCTCAAATACCTGAGCTACAGGGAGAGGTTGGGCGGCTAGGCCTTCATTCCTTGGAACTGAGGTGTATAAAATCATGTGGTGAATAGCCCTTTTCCCAGAGATAGGACAATCAAGAACTAGAGGGCATACATTTAAGCTGAGAGGGGTAAGATTGATCGGAACCTGAGGAGCAACTTTTTCACTGAGGGTGTGCGAATATGAAACGAGCTGCCTGAGGAAGTAGTTAAGGGAGGTACAATAACAACATTTAAAAGACATTTGGACAAGTACCTGGATAGGAAAGGTTTAGAGGGATGTGTGCCAAATGCAGGCATGTGGGAATACTTTAGATGGAGCATCTTGATGGGCATGGATGTATTGAGCCTCAGTGCCTGTTTCCTTGTATGACTCTGGTTGCTTTCTATGTCCTGGAAAATGTACGCTGAGCAACCAGATAAACCTTCTGACCTTTATCGTTTTATTAAAAATAGACAAATGAAACTTGATTTGGCTTCTCTAAATGTTTTGTACTAACCAGTTCAAATGAAAATAAATGTAGTTAACCAAGTCTTGATGACTTTCAAGCTGTTGAATGAGTCAATTAATTATTTCTTGCCTAATCATCAAAGGAAGAAGCTATGCATGAGTCATGAACTGAATGTAATTTATTGACTACAGATGATCTCATTTAAATTTAAGGTCATATCGACACAAATGCTTCATAGATGTAGATTAAATAATGTAAATAACCTAATTGAGCCAACAAATCATGAGCTGCAAGAAAAGATAATGTAGGCCACTGGGTAAATGCAGAAAGTAATCTTGACTGGTAACAGGAGTCTGAGGTTATAGATCTGTAAGAAACCTTTAAGAATAATTCTATTGATTCTTCATTACTTAATGCTTTGGATTGTCAATCCATCAAATCACTGAGAATCCCTGGTGAACACAATTAGTCTAATCCTAATTAGATTTTAAATCCATGAACCCTATTTAGAGAGAAGGATGTAGGGAGGGTTTCACTTGAAATTAGAGAAGCCATTATTCATACCTTCACTTGAATGAAATGTAAGATGCTGTTCTTCCAATTTATGTGTGGCATCACTCTGGCAATGCAGGAAGCCCAGGACAAAGGTCGGTATGGGAAGAGGAGGTAAAATGGTTCGCAACCGGGAGATGCAGCAAGCCTTGTTTTGAAAAGTGCATGTGTTCGGTGAAACGGTTGCCTAGTCTGCGCTTAGTTTTGCTGATGTAAAGAAGGCCACTTCGGGAGCACTGAATACAGAACATTAGATTGGAAGAGGTGCAAGTGAACACCTGGAAGAGCTGCTGGGGTCCCTGGATGGAAGTGATAGAAGAGGTGTAGGGACAGGCGTTGCATCTCCTGCAGTTGCAGGGGAAATGCCTGGCGAGGGGGTGGCTTGGCCGGGAAAGGATGAGCAAACCAAGGAGTTGCAGAGGGAGTGGACTCCATGGAAAGGGAACCAAGATGTGGACTGGAAGATGTGAAAGATGTTGGATGATGTTGCAGGTGCCGGAAATGTTGGGGAATGATGTGTTGATGCAGAGGCTGAAGGGGTGAAAAGTGAGGACTAGTGAACTCTCTCCTTATTCCATTTGGGATGAGCGAGAGCAGAACTGCAGAAGATCAGTGGGGACACGAGTGGGCTTAATCCACAACAGCATGGGGGAAGTTGCATTTACTGAAGAAACTTGGTCTATTTCAGACACCTCTTGCCCCTTTTTCGATCTCTCTGTCTCCATCACAGCAGCCAGACCATTGCCTGACATCAACTACAAACCCACTGATCCCCAGAGCTACTTTGACTGCACCTCTTCCCACCCTGCCTCTTGCAAGGACATCATTCTTTACTCTCAATTTTTCCATCTCTGTACATCTTCCAGCACTTTGTTTTTTACACTTGCGTCTGGGTGAACACTTGAATTGTTTAGGCAGAGAAGGTTATGAACCAAGTGCCGGGAGATAACCAATACAGATGGGGGCTCACTGGTTGGTGTGGATGAGGTGGGCTGAATAGCCTGTTTCTGCGCTGTATAATTTTATAACTCTATGAGAGCAAGTACATCGGATGACAGAACATTTTGTGCAAGATTTTGTTCAAGTGGAACAGCGGTAGAGCTGCTTCCTCACAGCGGCAGAGATCCAGATTCGATCCTGACTACGGGTGCTGTCTGTGTGGAGTTTGCACGTTCTCCCTGCGGCCGCCTGGGTTTTCTCCGGGTGGTCTGCTTCCTTTCACATTCCAAAGACCATGCAGGTTTGTAACATAATTGGCTTCTGTAAATTGCCCCTAATGTGTAGGATGTGAAAGTGGATAACATAGAACTAGTATACAAATCGATGGTCGGTGTGGACTCAGTGGGGCAAAGGGCCGGTTTGCACGCTGTATCTCTGTATTAAACCAAGAACTTCAAATTATCTGTTAAAAAAATAACCGTTTTTTGTTTAAAAACAATGCCTAATTTCAAAGGGGGTAGGTAATTCATTGCATTTTTGAATGACTACATTTATTTGCTTATCCATGTTTATTGTGTTCATATAAGAGCAGGCATAACCAAACTGGCTTCAAGGCTGCCCTGAGGTCACATTGCGAATTGCAGTCAGCAGAACCACCATGATTTATTATAAATCATCACACTATTAGTGGGTTAGTGGGCCTTCGATGACAAAAGAGAAAACATCCTTTGAAATACACAGTACATTTTTTATTGTGATTTTATTACATTGTATTATATTAAAGCCCTTGCTTCTCCCTCCATCCACTTCCCCTTCCTAGTTCTCCCACTCGTCTTACTGTCTCCACCTACATTCTATCTTTGTCCGCCCCCTCCCCTAGCATCAGTCTGAAGAAGGGTCTCGACCCGAAACGTCGCCCATTCCTTCTCTCCAGAGATGCTGCCTCATCCGCTGAGTTACTCCAGCATTTTGTATCTACCTTCAATTTAAACCAGCATCTGCAGTTCTTTCTTATACATTTTTTATTAGTCAGTAAAGCTGTTGCTTTCCGTCCCAGTCCCAATGCTAACTTGTACTTCTGTTATTGCATCTGTAAAATTAGCTTTGCTTTGAGCTCAACCTGTTTGTCGCTTTAGGATCACTTCACCTCGCCTGATGAATATGATGATCCAGCGGTGTTGTTCGATGCCATAACATCCCATGAGCAGAACTTGGTCATAGCACATGAAGGAGACCCAGCCTGGAGAAATGCGGTGCTCTCAAACTCTCCCTCACTGTTGGCACTGCGGCATGTTATGGATGACGGGACCAATGAGTATAAAATCATCATGTTGAACAAGCGATATCTCAGCTTTCGAGTCATTAAGGTGCGTTGCTTTGAGGTTATGTTATTCTATCAGATGCCTAGAATTGTAGTAATTATGCAGCCCACACCCACGTGGTGTATGTATGACCAGAGGCTCCTCCATAACAGGTTCTTGATTTGTACAGGTGACAGAGGTTATGGGGAGAAGGCAGAAGAATGAGGTTAGGACGGAGAGATAGATCAGCAATGATTGAATGGCGTAGACCTGATGGGCCGAATGGCCTAATTCTACTCCTATTCCTTATGACCTTATGTTCCTATTCAGTTTGGTGCCTCACACATGTAAGGTTTGCACGTATTGGTGATCCATGCAGTTGAAAATAGTTTGTTTGAAAACGATGAGATGTAGACATGAAATACTTTAAAATTTGATCTTAATCCCAGAGTTTCCATTTTCAGAAAATATCACCTGGTGATATTCGCGAGTGTAATTGTTAGTGTTGCCCTGCATCTGCGGTGCTGAAATTTGCTGAGAAACCTTTAACTAATAAATGTTTCTCACTGTTTTCATGAGCCAAAAAATGCAGTGAGTGTAAACGTGGAATTCAGGATTGGCCTGGCATCATCATGTTTCCAGAAATGATTCCAGAGGAGTCTTGTTCCCTACAATTCTTCTTCTTCCACTTACTGCCCTGAATGAGTGCAATGGTTCCTTTTGCTAAAAGGAGCATTGTGTGTTTCAAGGTTAATTGCCCAATGTGCAAAAACCACAAAAAACGTTCATGTGTGATATAACCAACTTTTGAAAGACCAGGTAGACACAAAATGCTGGAGTAACTCAGCGGGACAGGCAGCATCTCTGGAGAGAAGGAATGGGCGACGTTTCGGGTCGAGACCCTTCTTCAGGATGATGTCGGGGGAGGGGACGGGACAAAGATAGAATGTAGGCGGAGACAGTAAGACTAATGGGTAAACTGGGAAGGGGAAGGGGTTGGAGAGAGGAAGCAAGGGCTATCTGTAGTTAGAGAAGTCAATGTTCATACCGCTGGGTGTAAACTACCAAGTGAAATATGAGGTGCTGTTCCTCCAATTTGTGCTGGGCCTCAATCTGACAATGGAGGAGGCCCAGGACAGAAAGGTCTGATTGGGAATGGGAGGGGGAATTGAAGTGCTGAGCCACCGGGAGATCAGTGGAGGTATTCAGTGCAACAATCACAGAGCCTGCGCTTGGTCTCGCCGATGTGGAGAAGTTGACACCTGGAACAGCGGATACAGTAGATGAGGTTGGAGAAGGTGCAAGTGAAACTCTGCCTCACCTGGAAAGACTGTTTGGGTCTTTGGATGGAGTCGAGGGGGGAGGTAAAGGGACAGGTGTTGCATCTCCAGCGGTTGCTGGGGAAAGTGCCTGGGGAGGAGGTGGTTTGGGTGGGAAGGGTCGAGTTGACCAGGGAGTTTCGGAGGGAACAGTCTCTGCGGAAAGCAGAAAGAGGTGGAGATAGGAAGATGTGGCCAGTAGTGGGATCCCGTTGGAGGTGGTGAAAATGTTGGAGGATTATATGCTGTATGTGACGGCTGATGGGGTGGAAGGTGAGGACAAGGGGGCTCTGTCCTTGTTACGAATGGGGGGAGGGGGAGTAAGAGCGGAACCGTGGCATATCGAGGAGACCCTAGTGAAAGCTTCATCAATAATGGAAGAGGGGAACCCCCGTTTCCTGAAGAATGAGGACATCTCCGATGCGCTGGTATGGAAAACCTCATACTGGGCACAGATGCGGCGTAGACGGAGGAATTGGGAGATGGGGATAGAGTCTTTACAGGAAACAGGGTGGGAAGAAGTGTAGTCAAGATAACTATGGGAGTCAGTAGGTTTGTAGTAGATGTCGGTCAATAGTCTGTTTCCTGTGATGGAGACGATGAGATGTAGAAACTGTAGGGAGATGTCGGAGATGGTCCAAGTGAATTTGTGTGCAGGATGGAAATTAGTGGTGAAGTTGATGAAGTCAGTGAGTGCATGGGTGCAGGAGGTAGCACCAATGCAGTTGTCAATGTAGCAGAGATAGAGTTCGGAGATAGGGCCAGTGTACGCCTGGAACTGGGATTGTTCGACGTACCCTACAAAGAGGCAGGCATAGCTGGGACCCATGCGAGTGCCCATAGCTACGCCTTGGATTTGGAGGAAGTGGGAGGAGTCGAATGAGAAGTTGTTGAGGGTAAGGACCAGCTCTGCTAGGTGGAGGAGAGTATTAGTAGACGGAAATTGGCTGGTTCTGCAGTCGAGGATGAAACGGTGGGGGATGGAGGTGTGGAGTGACTGGACATCCATAGTGAAGTTGAGGGAGTGGGGGTCTGGAAAACGGAAATCATTGAGGAGACGAAGAGCGTGTGAGGTGTCTTGGACATAGATAGGGAGGGATTGGACCAGGGGTGATATGATGGAGTCGAGGTATGTGGAAATTAATTCGGTGGGACATGAACAGCAGAAACAATGGGTCTGCCAGGACAGTTCTCTTTGTGGACTTTGGGGAGAATATAAAATCGGGCAGTTCGGGGCTGGGAAACGATAAGGTTGGAGGCTTTAGAGGGCAGAGAGCCAGAAGTGATGAAATCAGTCATGGTGATTGAGATTAAGGGTTGGTGCTCGTCTGTGGGGGTCATTGTCCAAGGATAAGTAGGTGGAGGTGTCAGAGTTGTCGCCTGGCCTCAGTCTGGTAGAGGTTAGTGCGGCAGACTACCACGGCACCTCCCTTGTTGGCAGGTTTGATAATCTATTCGGGGCTGCTGCAGAAAGAGCGGAAGGCTGTATGTTCAGGGGGGGACCGGTTAGAATGAATGAGGGGAGTGGAAAATTTGAGGCTGTTGATGTCCCGCCGACCGAGGGAAATTAAAAGGTCTAAAGAAGGTCAACCGGGGAAGTCCAAGAGGAGGGGTCCGTTGGAGACGGGAGAAGGGTCAAAACTGGGTGGTGAGGACTCCTTCCCATAGAAAAAGAAATACCAGGCGTGTATCAGAGAGTGCTGTTGTCCCAGTATTATGCTTCTGTCGGCTATGCTTCTAAAAGTGTAAACTGCCATTTTGGAGTCCTGAGGAATCATACCATGCAGTATTTTATTTTTTTAAATGCCCACGCTACCTATTGTTTCAGCTTCCCCTGGCCATTGTTTTGTTCTTTGATTGTATTAAAAACAGCAGCCTAGCTCTTTGGACAGAAAATGTAATTATTTTTATGTGGACACCAGCTGCATGGGCTCAAAGCTGGGATCTGGTGTGTAAAAGTTGAATAACAGTGCTGCTTTCATGTGTGGCTATATGTGAAATGACGAGCAAACCAGAGTCTTGAGTGGCCTGTCAGCTTAATGAAAGTATTGAGGGAACTGCTCTTTGGGGGGGCATGTTGCTTCCCCAGCTTATCTATTAAGAACACTTTCGGAGTAAAAGTAAACAAATGAGTGTGTTTTGTATGACAGGATATATAAATTGCAGGTATCATCCAACAAATCCAATGTCCATTTAAAAGTGATAGCTTCTTGGATTTCTGTCTCCTTTAATGTGGTACAACACTTCAAGATGTAACAGGGCCCTTTCTCAAAATAATTTATACTGTGGAAAATTGATATCTTGCAGAAGATGTCCATAAAATTGTTCAGAGATTTTGATGAACTCATTAAAGGAGAAGAAATAGAGAGATATTTAGGGGGGGAATACCAGAGGTAGATTAACATCTGAAGATATAATTTGCGATGGTGGAGTGATTCAAATCAGCGAAGCCAGATCTGAAGCGGTTGACAGGGCTGAAGAAGATTGAAGGAGATGAGGGTATGAAGAGATTGAAAACCATGGGCGAGAATTCTAGAATCAATGCTTTGCTTATCTGGGATTAAATATGGATTGGTGAGCAGAGGGGAGAGCAAGACCGAGTTCAAATTCTGATTCTGTAGCAGTGATGTTTCCAAACATTTTATAGAAAAACAAAAAGGCAGCGTGGGCCAAAGAGCAATGCAATAAATAGCCTAGCTCAGAACAAACAAAAATGTGAAGAAGGTTTTAAGCAATGCATGAGGTAAGGCTGAGCCAGAATCGATACCTCTTTATTTTCACAGAGGGAAATTGGTCTGCCACCAGATGGATTGAACCCATGGATAGGAACAAAAGATCTTTCCAGTTGTTAATTATCTTTCTGATAATCTTTAATCTTTCCAATAATTAATTGCAGAAAATTTATTTCAATATGTGCTATCAGACTAGCAAGTAAGACTTTGGAGGGGAGCATGGAATTGTGATGTGGTGATAGTTGTCAGAAAACATATGGAAACAACATTTTTATTATTATGTCGGTGATGCATGTAGAAGAGGGCAAAGCTAAGGATGGATCTTGGTGGAAACCAGAAATAAAGAAAGAGAAGCTGCTGAGGTTGATTCCATGTTCCAACTGGGCAGATAAAGTGTGGAAACAGGTAACTGTGCTCCTATGTGTAGGAAGGAACTACAAATGCTGGTTTATACCAAAGATAGACACAAAGTGCTGGAGTAAAGGGGCTGTCCCACTGCGGCGACCTAATCTGTGAGTTTAGAAAAGTTTGCCCTCGACTCAAACTCGCATCATGGTCGACACTTGGTCCTAGGAGGTCCTATGAGGTCACTGGAATTCTCTTCATGCTCGAGGGAAGTTCCCGCATACTCACGGCCTCAGTTTGGTCAAGGAAACATTTTCAGCGTGTTGAAAAATTTTCAGCGAGTAAAAATTGGTCAGCATGGTTCTTTTGAACTCGTAGTGCAGTGGATTGGGGTCGCTATGTAGTTATAGGCAGTCGAGGGCAGCCGTAGGCAATCTCCTTCGCTGACCAGGCATTTTAATTGGCTCATTGGAGTTTTCAGGACCAAGGAAAACCGACCGGTAATGTTAAATGCCCGCTAAACTTTATTAAAAGTTGTCTGGCCTCTTAAAAGTGTCTCCACTCCTTCTCCCCCCCCTCTCTCCACTTCTCTCCCCTTCTCTTCTCTTCCCTCCACCTCTCTCCCCTTCTCCCCCCCTCCGCGCTCTCCAAAGGACTTACTGTACACTGTGCAGCCATCTTTTACCTTTCTGTTCATCGCGGGTGTGAATTTCAGACAGCGCTCCCCCGCTTTCCCTGGCACTCGCCTTTGCGATGTGTTTGTGTGTGTGTGTGGTCGGTCGATCCAGCTCGAGGTTTTTCAGGCGAGTGCCCTCGAGCTTGAAGGTCAAAGACAGTCGCTGAAAGGTCGCGTGAGTGGGACAGGCCCTTAACTCAGTGGGTCAGGCAGCATCTCTGGAGAAAAGGGATGGGTGACGTTTCGGGTCGGAACACTTCATCAGACTGGAATTGTGCTCCTACCCAGTTGGACAATTCTAGTGAGACATTAAAAGAAATAGTGTGATCAGATGTGTTGAGGTTAGAGAGATTGCATTTGTCATAGTCGTATGGGAAATAATTTTGTATATCATTTTATTTCCAGCTATTCTTTTGGGGCTGGCATTTTAGAAATGGTAGGTCAGTTGAGAACTTCCTGTTGAGGGAAAATAGTTCTGCACTTTGTTCTTTTATGAAGAAAGACAAAAATTGCATTTGTCAGACCGGAAAGGTGGTGGAATTAAATAAAAAGCAACGGTATGTAATGAGTGGTCTCTGTGCAATATTTATCCACACTGCGGTGTTTGTGTGCAGGTGAACAAAGAATGTGTCCGGGGATTGTGGGCTGGCCAGCAGCAGGAGCTGGTATTCCTGCGAAACCGCAACCCAGAACGAGGAAGCATCCAAAATGCAAAGCAAGCCTTAAGGAACATGATCAACTCTTCATGTGACCAGCCAATTGGTTACCCGATTTATGTTTCTCCACTCACAACATCCTACTCGGATACACACGAGCAGCTGAAAACTATCCTGGGAGGGCCCATAAGCATCACAAACATAAGGAATTTCATCGTGTCTACATGGCACAGGTAACTCCTTAACTTGCTAACATACTTTTGTTCAGGAAAGAAAAATATCATTCAATGCTGTGGCATAACGGTAAGTTTTTATGAATGGATGTAATCGTGTTGGAACTGACCATAACCGAAACGTCACCCATTCCTTCTCTCCAGAGATGCTGCATGTCCTGCTGAGTTACTCCAGCATTTTGTGTCTGTCTTTAGTGTATAACCAGCATCTGCAGTTCCTTCCTACACATAACTTCTGTTACTTGCCATTTCTAAATGCATTCTGAGGTTTTCCTTCACATCAATTATATTGACCCTGGCATTAAATTGTTTTATGCTTGAAATTGATGCCGATGTGGTGCCCTTACTTTATGAACTCTGACGCCTGTAAGCAATAGGGAATACTTTTCTTGCAGCAATGATGGTTACTTTTAATTATGCTGCTTGGTTTATTTTTAAAGGGTATATTTTGGGTCAATGGTTTAGAATACTTTCACTTCTGATGTATGTCTAAAAATGCAATGTAGACTGACAGGATGCAATTCCTCTTTCTCTTTCTCTGGTTCTGTCTTTGCTAACTATGAAAAGGGTGATCTGAACACATAATGTATATAGTGTAGAACAGGGGTCGGCAACCCATGGCCCCCGGGCCGATTGCAGCCCGTAACCCAAAATCATCCGGCTCGCAGGATTTCCGTCATCTCCGGTGCATCCTGGGCCAGAGGCCGCGGCGCCCAGGCGCAAGGATGCAAGGAGTCCTGCGCTGGCGGAGCCGCTGAGCAGCGGCGAGCGCCGAGCTCTGGCTGTACCGCATCCTGCACAAAGCCGCCTTCTGTGTTTGGGCTTCACTGTCAGGATCGGGGTTGTCAATAGGCCGGGGACGAGTGAGTGTGAGTATTTGAGCCACTGCCTTCAGGACAGAGCCAAGGCAATGGTCCGTAGGTGCGCCATGTTTGTGAGCGCCCATAACTAGAGGTCAGTGCTCCGGGTGGCGTCCTCGATGGAGCGGGATCTATGTGAAGCCGTGATTTGATGCCTGCCATCCGGGGCGGGATGAGGGCGGGATCCATGTGTGCACGTGATAGATGTGGCCGCCATCCGCTCACAAACATGCATCCTGGCCCCTATGCAGAACCAGGTTGACGACCCCTGGTGTAGAAGTACACAATGTTATAATGTTTGCGCATTTCAATGCAAAGCTGGAAATATAACTTTGTAGCTCCAATGTGAGAATGTGGTGATGGTATTATGTTGGCTTATCCACTGCTTCAGAGTAATGAGTAAAGGGGCTGTCCCACGGGCAGGCGATTCCATGCGGGGGCCGCGCGGAGGTTGCGGGGCCGGTCCCACGTAGATCGCTGGAGCCGTATGGAGTTGGTCCCGACACCGCGCGGGGCTCCGAAAAACTGAGTGTTCAAAAATCCCGCGTGGCAACGGCCTGCCGCCCCGCTGCCGCCTCGACGCCGCGCGCACCGCCTCGACGCCGCGTGCACCGTCTCGACGGAGTAGGCCTAGCGCGTGGCGTTGCGCGATGACGTCATCACCCGACGCCGCGCGACGTCCATTCGCAGTCGGCCCGCCTTTTACCGGGTCACATTAAAACCGCTTCCGGCTAGGTCGCGCTCGCCGCATGCATTCGCATGCTCGTGGGACAGGCCGTACGGTGATCACTCGGCCTCCGCGCGGCACCCGCTTCCGGTTAGGTCACGCTTGCCGCATGGAGTCGCCTGCCTGTGGGACAGGCCCTTAAGACACCAATGTGTTGCTCTGCTCTGAACTTACCTAGTTGTATGGTGCTCCTCACCAGTTTATTTCTCGTTTAACAAAAATTACAAGTAATCCACAAATTCTAACTGGTTTATAACTGTTCCCTTCAGGTTACGGAAAGGGTGTGGTGCTGGTTGTAACAGCGGTGGAAATATTGAGGATTCCGATGCGGGAGGAGTCTCCACTGCCAGTAATAATGTGACTGCAAATGAGTCCCAAAGTAGTTCTTCCCATGGAGGCTCTGGACCAGCTGGACATGGGCCTGGAGCAGGACTCCAGCCGCCTGTTACGACTAACCTGCCCATATTGGGTAAGGCTGCAGAAGTCTGTAATACATTGCATTTTTAAAAGTCAAGTTAGTAACTGTGATTAAAATCATACATTCAGTGCAAAACAAACGTTAATGTTTTTGACAGTGATGGGAATTTGGTTTCCTGTCCATGTTTTGAGCAGACAACTGTCAGAAGAAACCAAACATCCTGGATATCTATAAATAATGGTGCACTGCAGTGTAATTTTTAAAAGCAAATGTCACCCGGCATAGTAGAAACTCTATGGCAGCGATGAAACAGTTCTGTCCTGCATTGTTCTGCTAGTTTTGCCTTTAACTTATAACATCACAGGGCACCATATGGCCCACCACCTCCATGCGGGCAATCAGGAGAGCAATCCTGTAGGTTTTGTTCTCCCTCTCCTTTTTCCTTTGTAGAACTGCAACGTATTCTCTGAGAAAACATACTCATCAAATTCCCATTTATTTTCACCGTTATTTTATATTAAGGGGTGACTTACATTGGCAATTAACCTACCCACACATCTTTGAGATATGGAGGAAACCCATCCAGTCCTGGAGAGTACATGCAAACTGCACATACAGCAGCTCAGGTCTGGATCGAACCTGGGTCCTTGGAGCTGTGAGGCATTACATCAGACATGATCTTTAACAGAGACGACTTTTACTGCACTAGAATACTTTGCATACTTTCCAAGTATAACTTCTATATCTTGGGTGTTAGCTCAGTCTCTTCTGAGCCAAACTTTTTTTTTAGTTTAGTTGAACTCGTTAAATTCTCTCAAATCAATTTTATACCCATTGTCAAGACTAAGGTAGAAGCTAAGTCTGGAGTTTTAGCAGCTGCAGTATCTACGATTTTCTTTCTCACAAGGTCTATTTAGTTACTTTAAAATTATTTGAAGGAACACTTCAGAACAAATTGTGAAATATTGTTAACATTTATAGTGCATGCCCGTTTAAATGGAGGATACCTTTTGTAGGGAAGTAGAAAGAAAATAATTAAATTTTTCCAGTTATTTATCTTTCATAGTTTCAGAAGGAACTTCTATTAAAGATTTTCCATAAGATTGGATAAGGAACAGATATCTGGTGGATTTCCTCATCTTAATATTTTTTGGAGGGAAGCAGCAAATCTGTTTGATTTAGAAAGCAAACAAGGCCTCTATGTCACCTGCTGAATCAGCTACTTAGCAGCCTTGTTACTGAAGTCACGTTTCAGTTTAGACCTGAACATATGAGAGTGTGAATTCAAACACTATTCCAGTGAGAGCATTTCTTTGAAATTATTTGTGTCTAAAGTTTTTAAACACCAACATTATAAATTTATTTATTGAGTTATCAAATTTGGACAGTGATCTCAGTTTGTCTGTGTTTTACAAGATTGTGTTTATCCTTGGTTTCATAGGGACCAGCCACAGCAGCCACTCAGTACAATCCAGCCTTGTTAGACATTCCCCCGCACGTGCCTCAGTTGCCAGCCAGTCTTCATATCGGTATAACAGTCGCCATTCTTCCTTACGAACGTCTGCCACTGGCCTGGTACCATGCCGCCGTTCCTCCACCAGCCAGTTATCATTGCGAAACCTGCCCAACTCAATCCAGTCTCGACTGTCCATGGTGAACCAGATAGAACCATCGAGTCAGACAGGCACTCTGAGCATACAGTGTGGTCAGCCTTCTTCCAGCAGTTCCAGCCAGAGTATTCCCATCTACAAACGCAACACACTAGCAGGACTACTGGGATCTGAAGGTGTCACCAGCGTAGATGTTCAGTCCGGCAGCAACTCAAGCACAGCATTTAACACACCTGCCAAAAGAGATGGACCGAACTACAAAGTCCAGGTGTGTACAAACTAAGAAAAAGTGTATTTGCACAAGTTGGAAACAACATGTCATAGCATTGTGTATTTACTGTTTTGCTCTTCCATTCAAATCTTAGAGCCACCCATAAACATCCCTGTAGAACTATACAGGCTCAATGTGAACAGTGACACTTGGGGCTCAGGTGACAAAACCTAAGCTGCTCAGTTGCTTTGAGTTTATTCCCCTCACTTATTGGTTTGTTGTGAATCTAGAGGCTGGAAAGGGCTATCTTTAACATTATTGCCACTTTGACAAATCTTAAATTAGAACATCTGTTACTAACTGCAATTTTAAATTAATAATAATATTCTCAAGAAGAGCTCATGGCAAATATCTAAGCCATACCTGGTGTGTAGGGTCCCGGACAATGCACTAAGTTCTATCTCAATGTTTTTCTCTCTTTGTCTCCTAATTTGGGCAAATTTGCCAGTCGTGACTGGGCCATTTGTCATTGAATCAGTATTTCTTACTCCCTTTTGTTTTAATATAACTACATATTATCTGCCTGATTAGTTCACAATGTTGTGGAGGGAACTGTTTTTTCTCAGCAGTAAAGCAAAAGCATTGAAAAGATTTATTAAAGATGTGCAGTTGAAAGGAGTTGTTCCCTGGTAAATATTAGCAGTATTGACGTACCATTCATTTATGTCTATCTAAAGAATAAGGAAGGCACGGTGCTGCAGCGGTAGAGTTACTGGCTCACAGCACTAGATACTCGGGTTCAATCCTAACTCCGGTGCTGTCTCTGTGGAGTTTGGACATTCTCCCTCGGACTGCATGGGTTTACTCCAGGTGCTCTGGTTTCTTCCCCATTCCAAAGACGTGCATGTTTGTAGGTTAATTGGCTTCTGTAAATTGCCTCTAGTGTGTTGGATGCAAAAGTGAGATAACATGGAACTCGTGGGTGATCAATGATCAGTGTGGACTTGCTGGGCTGAAGGGCCTGTTCACTAATGATATCTGCCTTTTACATGTAGCTCGGGCTTCTCAAAAACTGTATGTGAATAAGCTTATTTTTAGTTTGATATTATCAGTACGGTATATATTACATTTGACAGCCATAGTCATACAGCGTGGAAATAGACCCTTCGACACAACTTGCCCACACCGACCAACATGTCCCATCTACACTAGTCCCACCTTCCTGCGTTTGGCCAATATCCCTCCAAACCTGACCTATCCATGTACCTGCCAAATTATTTCTTGCAAACGTTGCAATAGTCCCTGCCACAACGACCTTCTCTGGCAGCTCGTTCCATACAACCACCACCCTTTGTGTGGAAAAAGGTGATCATCCCGTTCTTGTTCCTCAGCTCCACCCATATAGCCTCACTACACCAATCATCCATAATGTCACCTCTGATCACTGCAATGACATCCTCCTTAACCAATAAAGCAACCCCCTCCCCTTTTACACTCACCTCTTTTTCTCTTGAAGCTTCTGTACCCTGGAACATTGAGCTGCCAGTCCTGCTCTTCTCTTAACCAGGTTTCTGTAATAGGTACAACGTCCGTGTCACACATACTTATCCATGCCCTAAGGTTATCTGCCTTACCCCTCAGGTCCCTTGCATTAAAATAAGTGCAATTCAAACCTTTCTCACTCTCTGCCTTTCTCCTTCCTATTCTGTCCTCTATACGTTCTCATCACCTTTCATACCAACTTCAAACCTCCTTCCTTTTCTTTCCTACATCTTTTGTGCCAACATGCATTCCATCTGCTCCCCCTCCCCTTTGAGGATGTCGTGCAGTGCTCTGGACCCTGGCACCAGGGAGGCAGCACACTGCTAGAATCAATTGACACGAATTCCTTTGACAGGAATTGATTCAAAGTAGGTTTGCGATATAGCAGCTCTAACTGGGGAATGCCCCAGGGCAGGTGTTAAGAGTAAGAACGTTCAGTTAATTTAACAGTTGTTTACTTTGCATGAATGCAGTACGAAGAAAATGTTTTTATTTCAGTTCTTCATTTGTTAATATTTGTATGCTATCACATGGTTTTTGGATGTATTATCCTGGGACAATCTTTTCAAGTGTTATTCTGTTGGGAAATGCAGAAAATTGTGTTACATTTTACAATATAGACTAATGTTAGAACATTATTAATTTCTTGTAGTCATAATTTGTGTGGTATAAATGTCCATTCAATTTTATATAAACATTGTAAGATATCAGGGAAATATGTTAATCTTAACCTTCAGTGAATCATCATCATCATCGTTGAAAACATCAACGGGCACGGTGCCTTACAATGCTATGTACGACAGTGATCGCAACGTCTACTGAAGTGTGGATGGCCGTTGGCTCGCTAGGAGCTCATCCGTCCTTTGTGAAAGAGTTGTATTTAGTTGCTCCAAGTAAATTCATAGAGAGGGTTTAGTTTTAGTTTAGATTATTATTGTCACGTGTACCGAGGTACAGTGAAAAACATTTTAGTTGCGTGCTATCTAGTCCACGAAAAGACTATACATGTTTACAATTAAGCTGTCCACAGTGTACAGATACAGGATAAAGGGTATATCATTCAGTGCAAGATAAAGTCCAATTAAAGATGCTTCAAGGGTCTCCAAAGAGGTCGATTCCGCAACCGCAGAACCAGCCAATTTCCGTCTACTAACACTCTCCTCCGACTAGCATACCTGGTCCTTACCCTTCACAACTTCTCATTTGACTCCTCTCACTTCATAGAGCTGGCCGCCCGGCCAAACTGAGCAATCGGGGAGAAGGGCCTTGGTCAGGGAGGTTACCAAGAACCCGATGGTCACTCTGACAGAGCTCCAGAATTCTTCTGTGGAGAAGGGAGAACCTTCCAGAACTCCACCAATCAGGCCTTTATGGTAGAATGGCCAGACGGAAGCCACTCCTCAGTAAAAGGCACATGACAGCCCGCTTAGAGTTTGCCAAAAGGCACCTAAAGGACTCTCAGACCATGAGAAACAAGATTCTCTGGTCTGATGAAACCAAGATTGAACTCTTTGGCCTGAATGCCAAGCGTCACGTCTGGAGGAAACCAGGCACCACTCATCACCTGGCCAATACCATACCTACGGTGAAGCATGGTGGTGGCAGCATCATGCTGTGAGGATGTTTTTCAGCGGCAGGAACTGGGAGACTAGTCAAGATTGAGGGAAAGATGAACGGAGCAAAGTGCAGAGAGATCCTCGATGAAAACCTGCTCCGGAACGTTCTAGACCTCAACTGGGGCGGAGGTTCACTTTCCAACAGGACAACGACCCGAAGCACACAGCCAAGACAACGCAGGAGTGGCTTTCTGACAAGTCTGTGAATATCCTTGAGCGGCCCAGCCAGAGCCCGGACTTTATCCCGATCGAACATCTCTGGAGCGACCTGAAAAGAGCTGTGCATTGACGTTCCCCATCCAACCTGCAGAGCTTGAGAGGATCTGCAGAGAAGAATGGGAGAAATTACCCAAATACAGGTGTGCCAAGCTTGTATCATACCCAAGAAGATTTGAGGCTGTAATCGCTGCCAAAGGTGCCTCAACAATGTACTGAGTAAAGGGTCTGAATATTTATGTAAATGTGATATTTCAGTTATTTATTTTTAATAACTTTGCAAAAATTTCTAACACCTGTTTTTGCTTTTTTTATTATGGGGTATTGTTTGTAGATTGATGATAAAAAAAAATGAATTGAATCCATTTTAGAATAAGGCTGTAACGTAACAAAATGTGGAAAAAGTGAAGGGGTCTGAATACCTACTGAATGCAGTGTAGCTATCTAGACTACACTTCCCACCAATCTATGCTGCATCTGCGCACAGGATGAGGTGTTCCATACCAGATCATTGGAGGCACTCACTAGGGTCTCCTTGATATCCCGCAGCTCTGTTCTTGCTCCCCCTCCCCCCATTCGTAACAAGGACAGAGTCCCCCTTGTCCTCACCTTCCACCCCATCAGCCATCGCATACAGCATTTAATCCTTCAACATTTTCACCACCTCTAACGGGATCCCATTAACAGCCACATCTTCCCATCTCCACCCCTTTCTACTTTCCGCAGAGACCGTTCCCTCCGCAACTCCCTGGTCAAATCGTCACTTCCAATCCAAACCACCCCCTCCCCAGGTACTTTACCGTGCAACTGCAGGAGATGCAACACCTGTCCCTATACCACCCCCCTCTACTCCATCCAAGGACCCCAACAGTCTTTTCAGGTGAGGCAGAGGTTCACTTGCACCTCCTCCAACCTCATCTACTGTATCCGCTGTTCCAGGTGGTGAGAGGACAGTTCAAATGTTTGATAAGAACTTGGAAGAATCTGTTCCTGAATCTGGAGGTATGCGTTTTCAGACTTCTTGCCTGATGGGTGAGGAGAAAAGTGGGAGTGACCGGTCCTTGATTATGCTGGTGGCCTTGCCAAGGCAGCGTGGTGCGGATGGCGTCCATGGATGGGAAGTTGGTTTGCGTGATGGTCTGGGCAACGTCCACAATTCTCTGCAATTTTATGGCGGTCTTGGATGAAGCTGTTCCCAAACCTTGCTGCGATGCAACCTGATCAAATGCTTTCTGTGGCGCATCTGTTGGGGACATGCCAAACTTTTTTCGAAGGAAGTGCTTTCTTGGCCATTGCTTCAATGCGGCTCGTCTTGGACAAATTGCTGGTGATAATTATTCCTAAGAATTTGAATCTGAGTGCATTACTTGTGACTAGACTCAATTTGCTTTAAAACAATCATCTCTCACTCGTTGTCCAGGGCTTTAATTCCCAACTATTATTGATTAGTTTGTTAAACTTTCATTAAATAACAGCAGAAGGAAGCCATAAGGGAGCCTCTCAAAATAGTAGTTCTGTAATATTCTCAGTGCAGTTAAGTGATTTAGGTCTGTGTTCTACGTGGTGCACCTTCAGCCATTTCCCCATTGAGGAATTATGTTCTTTAATGGTGGAACATAGCATTCATTTTTAATAAAGGCTACAGGAGGGATAATGAGGCCACTGGATGCAACAAAGGGGCCAAATCTTTGTTTTAGACAGGTCTGAGAATACCAGGGGCCAACAGAAACAATTTTCATTTTTTTTGCAGTGTGAATATTGTAGTGAAATTGGAATCTCTGGCTGCCAGTGACCCACAATGCCCTGTCCCACATTGGATTTAGACGTTGATCCCAAATTGCAACCCAGTCAAAGGTGGCTCAGTGGTACAGCTCGTAGAGCAGCTGTCTCAGTGACAAAGACCAAGGTTTAACAGTTTTTATTACAGCATCTCATATTACGCTTAGAATTAATGATATCTGAATTAGGAGTATTAGTTACAGGGCAGAGTTGATTTCTCTGGAACACTGATGGTTGCAGGAAAACCTGTTGGAAGTGTATAACATTATGAGAGGCATGGATAGGGTAGACAGATGTGAAGTCTCCAATTTTAGGTAACTGCGAACATGTGACCCCCCCCCCCTCTCCCCTGTGCCCCACCTGGACTCACATCTGTCTCCCCTCTCCTCTTTCTACCTACGTTCCCCCCTCTGGCCTTACCATCCACCACTCTTTTTTCCTCATCTCACACCTTGTCTTTTCACCCCTGCCCTTTGTTTAACCACCTGCCGATCAAACTTCCCCTCCCCCCATCACCTGTATCCACCTATTACTTGCCATTTGTCCTGCCCTCCTCATGCCTTTTTCTCTGACGCCCACCCCCCCCCCCCCACACACAATTAGTCTGAAGAAGGGACCCCACCCAAAACGTCACCTATCCATGTTCTCCAGAGATGCTGTCTGACTTGATGAGTTACTCCAGCACTTTCTTTGTAAATCATCATCTGCAGTTCCTTGTTTCAACTTTTGAGCGCGGATGCTGTTTGTGTAACTGTGTGGGATCCCTTCAGTTGCTCTGGTTTCCTCTCACATGCCAAAGATGTACAAGTTAGAAGGTTAACTGGCCATTTAAATTGTCCCTCATGTTAGGGAGGTGAACATTTTAAAAAATGATTAATTTCTGATTAGTGTAAAGGGAGGTTGATGTTTGGCATAGACAGTGAGCCGTAGGTCCCCTTTCTCGTGCTGCATAATTATATGACTCTGTCACTTTCCACTGCAACCCAGCCAATGTAATTCTCACTATGATTTTTTTGCAGCTGCTGTGCATGAAACAGCAAATAGACTGTGAATTCTTGGGTGAAGGCAATTGTGTATTTGGAAGTTTTGTACTATGTATCCATGTATATTTCTGATTATGAACAGATCCATCCTTCAGATCATTGCAAGTTAAGCCTAACAGCATGTCTATGGGCTTTTCTTGTGTCCCATGAACAGCTGAACATTCAGGTTTTCCTGTGAGTTAGTCCGTTGTGAGATAAAATATATCACAAGTATGCAGTATTTAGTCCAAGGTAACCGTTGCATACCTGTGAATTGTAGATTTTGTTAAGTTTAAATCTGATTGGCACTTAAATTGTTCCAATTTAAAATAAATTGATTTGAATTTCTAACGTTACAAATCATAATTGCATAGCTCAGAGATGCTGAGCTCCATCCTGTGCTGTAGCTGTTGGCCATTCTCTTAATGATCTAGAGCACAGTATGCTGTGGAAGTTTCAGTGATCAAAGTAAACACTAATAAAGAGCTCAGGCAGTGCTTCATCCATCACATCTGTGGTGACAGGTCGAAACCAGAGCGAGAACTCAAACTTTCCCTCCGATAGAATCAACATCAAAATAAATACTCATGCAAAGGTATTAAATTTATCCTGGATGCTATTTATGAGGCCCCTTATAATGGCAGATCCTAATAAGTCTGCAATTTGGAAATGCTGAATATGGTATAGACATTTTGGAAATGGATTCTGCAAATAATTTTTCTATTCAAATGGTAGAGCATTGTGTAAAATAATTTCCCAATTGATGTTGGTGCTTTTTTTGTCATGGATATTTGCAGATCATTGATACTGGCCAAATCATGGAAGCCATCAATATGTCCAAGAGGAGAGAACTGCACTGGCCAGATGAAGCAATCAGAGTGCGAGCTGGTCGAATCAGTTGGAAAGACTGGAGTCCTCGGGAGGGCATGGAAGGCTATGTAAGATGCCATGTCCATCAATATAATCAAAAGTACAAGTTCAGCTGTTTAGTATGGCACATTGTAGGGCACCCAAAGGCTAATATTAGTGAGAGATTTGGTGCAGAACAGGAGAGTGAGGTTGTTAAAGTGTGTGTCTTTGCAGCGAGGCTGGAATACTAGTATATCCAAATGAGAATATGACAATTGATAATAAAAATATTTGAGACTTTTTTAGAACAATTCACTATAGAACAAGTTGAAGAGCAGCTATTTTAAATCTTGTATTGGATTATGAGATTGGAGTAATTAGCATCACAGTGACAAATTCTCCAGGAAAATGTAATAATATGATATTATTTTACATTGAGCCTGTGAATGGCGTACTCAGCTGCAAGGAGAGGTTGGCCAAACAAATTGTTTTCTCTGGAGCTTTGGAGGTTGAGGAGAGAACTAATCGAAATATTATTCCCAGGGTGGAGCTGTCAAAGACCACAGGATGTAGCTTTAATGTGAAAGGGAGAACATTTAAAGGAGGTTCAGGATTTTTGTGGTTCAATGCCTGGAATGGCTGCCACCGGTGCTGGAGGCAGGTACAATAATGGCATTTAAGAGGCTTTTAGACAAGCACATGAGTATGGAGAGATGTTGATCATGTTTAGGAATAGTTTAATTGGCATCACACGCAGCACGCACATCATGAGCTGAAGGGCCTGTTCTTGTGATTTACTGTTTTCT
>CM075978.1:51308961-51345889 GCA_038087875.1 Malacoraja senta
TGACAAAGACCAAGGTTTAACAGTTTTTATTACAGCATCTCATATTACGCTTAGAATTAATGATATCTGAATTAGGAGTATTAGTTACAGGGCAGAGTTGATTTCTCTGGAACACTGATGGTTGCAGGAAAACCTGTTGGAAGTGTATAACATTATGAGAGGCATGGATAGGGTAGACAGATGTGAAGTCTCCAATTTTAGGTAACTGCGAACATGTGACCCCCCCCCCCTCTCCCCTGTGCCCCACCTGGACTCACATCTGTCTCCCCTCTCCTCTTTCTACCTACGTTCCCCCCTCTGGCCTTACCATCCACCACTCTTTTTTCCTCATCTCACACCTTGTCTTTTCACCCCTGCCCTTTGTTTAACCACCTGCCGATCAAACTTCCCCTCCCCCCATCACCTGTATCCACCTATTACTTGCCATTTGTCCTGCCCTCCTCATGCCTTTTTCTCTGACGCCCACCCCCCCCCCCCCACACACAATTAGTCTGAAGAAGGGACCCCACCCAAAACGTCACCTATCCATGTTCTCCAGAGATGCTGTCTGACTTGATGAGTTACTCCAGCACTTTCTTTGTAAATCATCATCTGCAGTTCCTTGTTTCAACTTTTGAGCGCGGATGCTGTTTGTGTAACTGTGTGGGATCCCTTCAGTTGCTCTGGTTTCCTCTCACATGCCAAAGATGTACAAGTTAGAAGGTTAACTGGCCATTTAAATTGTCCCTCATGTTAGGGAGGTGAACATTTTAAAAAATGATTAATTTCTGATTAGTGTAAAGGGAGGTTGATGTTTGGCATAGACAGTGAGCCGTAGGTCCCCTTTCTCGTGCTGCATAATTATATGACTCTGTCACTTTCCACTGCAACCCAGCCAATGTAATTCTCACTATGATTTTTTTGCAGCTGCTGTGCATGAAACAGCAAATAGACTGTGAATTCTTGGGTGAAGGCAATTGTGTATTTGGAAGTTTTGTACTATGTATCCATGTATATTTCTGATTATGAACAGATCCATCCTTCAGATCATTGCAAGTTAAGCCTAACAGCATGTCTATGGGCTTTTCTTGTGTCCCATGAACAGCTGAACATTCAGGTTTTCCTGTGAGTTAGTCCGTTGTGAGATAAAATATATCACAAGTATGCAGTATTTAGTCCAAGGTAACCGTTGCATACCTGTGAATTGTAGATTTTGTTAAGTTTAAATCTGATTGGCACTTAAATTGTTCCAATTTAAAATAAATTGATTTGAATTTCTAACGTTACAAATCATAATTGCATAGCTCAGAGATGCTGAGCTCCATCCTGTGCTGTAGCTGTTGGCCATTCTCTTAATGATCTAGAGCACAGTATGCTGTGGAAGTTTCAGTGATCAAAGTAAACACTAATAAAGAGCTCAGGCAGTGCTTCATCCATCACATCTGTGGTGACAGGTCGAAACCAGAGCGAGAACTCAAACTTTCCCTCCGATAGAATCAACATCAAAATAAATACTCATGCAAAGGTATTAAATTTATCCTGGATGCTATTTATGAGGCCCCTTATAATGGCAGATCCTAATAAGTCTGCAATTTGGAAATGCTGAATATGGTATAGACATTTTGGAAATGGATTCTGCAAATAATTTTTCTATTCAAATGGTAGAGCATTGTGTAAAATAATTTCCCAATTGATGTTGGTGCTTTTTTTGTCATGGATATTTGCAGATCATTGATACTGGCCAAATCATGGAAGCCATCAATATGTCCAAGAGGAGAGAACTGCACTGGCCAGATGAAGCAATCAGAGTGCGAGCTGGTCGAATCAGTTGGAAAGACTGGAGTCCTCGGGAGGGCATGGAAGGCTATGTAAGATGCCATGTCCATCAATATAATCAAAAGTACAAGTTCAGCTGTTTAGTATGGCACATTGTAGGGCACCCAAAGGCTAATATTAGTGAGAGATTTGGTGCAGAACAGGAGAGTGAGGTTGTTAAAGTGTGTGTCTTTGCAGCGAGGCTGGAATACTAGTATATCCAAATGAGAATATGACAATTGATAATAAAAATATTTGAGACTTTTTTAGAACAATTCACTATAGAACAAGTTGAAGAGCAGCTATTTTAAATCTTGTATTGGATTATGAGATTGGAGTAATTAGCATCACAGTGACAAATTCTCCAGGAAAATGTAATAATATGATATTATTTTACATTGAGCCTGTGAATGGCGTACTCAGCTGCAAGGAGAGGTTGGCCAAACAAATTGTTTTCTCTGGAGCTTTGGAGGTTGAGGAGAGAACTAATCGAAATATTATTCCCAGGGTGGAGCTGTCAAAGACCACAGGATGTAGCTTTAATGTGAAAGGGAGAACATTTAAAGGAGGTTCAGGATTTTTGTGGTTCAATGCCTGGAATGGCTGCCACCGGTGCTGGAGGCAGGTACAATAATGGCATTTAAGAGGCTTTTAGACAAGCACATGAGTATGGAGAGATGTTGATCATGTTTAGGAATAGTTTAATTGGCATCACACGCAGCACGCACATCATGAGCTGAAGGGCCTGTTCTTGTGATTTACTGTTTTCTATGGCATCTTGAATTTAATGTCAATGTCATTAATATCTACGTGAGTTTATTGATATTGATTTGGAATTTGAATGAGACATTTGAAGTAGATAATAGCAAATATTCAATAAGTATTTGTATTTTCAGTTACATTGTATTGAAAAATTAAAATTGTTCTGGCAAAGTGATTACCGTATTTCCCGGCAATGAAAACGCACTTGCGCAAAAGAGAGAGAGATAGAGTGAGAGAGAAACATGACAACAAAGTAGTAAGGAATATAAAAAAGTTGGAAGTGGCTACGAGGATGTATAAAAGTGAGTAGCTAACAGTATTGAACACATTAGCTGTGACTTTCCAGAGATTTGGAAAACAATTAAAAAAAAATTCTGATAGTAGCTTGTAATTTCTCCATGGTAGCAAGCTCAATGGACAAGAGAGACCATATCAAGCACGTTAGATTTGTGGGGAGTGCGGGAATGTGCACAATGTTTTTGGCATGCAGAACATAGACCAAGTGCAAGTCGGCCTCACAACATCAAACTGTAACTGATTTATTGTTGTGGGAACACAAATTGCGGGTGGGGTTCACACTATATTCAAATACCTACGATAATAACTCCTTGTGCTGGCTCCAGAGGCCTTGTTTCTGGGAATGCATTCTGCATGTCATGAGGTACTAGATTGCAGTGGCTTTAAATTGTTGAAATATGTAGAAACTATAAACATTTGAGAGGCAAGAAATAGCAGGTAAAGGCTACTTAATTTTGGAGGCTGCTGCAACTTTCAGTAAGATCAAGGCTGATCCACTTTCTGAAGTCCACTTTCCCATCTGATTCCCTTGGTGTCCATAAATCTAGCAATTTCAACCATACAAAAATGCTGAATATCAACAACTTGTTATGGTAGAGAATTCCAAAATATGCACCCTTATGGTAAATAGATTTCTCCTCATTTTAGTTCTGAATAGACCACCCTTTGTTCTGAAGTGAAGCCAATTAGTTCATGGCTTTCTAGCTAGAAGAAACAGCCACCTGAAATCTATCCTGTTAAGTAATCCTTTATTCTTCTAGTGTGTGCAGACCAGTTCTTTACTTCTGGAATAATCTCCCTATTCCCTCAGTATTGCATTTAAGTGTCATCCTAAAAAAATCTCCAGAACAGGGTTTGAAAGCCACCTTGTGATTCCGAGATTTTTTACCACTGAGCTGTGTAGCATTGAGTTTTTCTACCCTCAGATGTTGCAAGGAATCAGATAAACAAGAGAAAACTGCAGTTTATGCAATACAGAAATGCCTCATCAACATTAACAGCACTGAGACCTAATCTTTTTTTATTGAAAAACAGCGCACTGCAGTCTTTTGTTACAATTTGCACTATAGGGATTTTTCAGATTGATGCTGTGTTAGAATTTCTCCCTCTTCAACTCGCATGCTGATCCTGCATTAATTCAAAAATCACTGGACAAATACATGCTAACCTCCATAACACAAGTACGCAGAAGACATTGCATGGAGCAAATTAGCTGCAACACAATGATGAGCAAAACAGTTCATGTTTTTTTTCTCTCTGACCTTGTGCATATTACTTACTTACATATCAATTGTGCAATCATACTGTAAAACAGATGAGACAACAGCTCAGCTGTACAAAAAAATCATACAATGATTGAGCATGACAAGACAATTCAAGACTGAAAAGGTTTCTCTCCATCCAACAATGTTTTGATGCACAGTAGAAGTCAAATTAGTCTGAAGACTTCGTAATTTCCAAAAATAAGACGGTGAAAGTGGGTGCAAAATCTGCGTCATTGTCAAAAGCATTGTTTTGTGACTGCACCTATTTTGGGGTGCCTGTATAACCTTAAGAGGATGCTGATCTGATGCTATTTCCTGAATTCCTTCTCCTGAATCATCTTGAAATAACCAGATTTGCCAGATGGCAACATCTGTTGTCCGGGGCAACCTTTCATACAAGGGTAGGAGAGAAAACCAAGATTGTTTATGAGCTAATTTTCAGAACTTCAAATAATATCATAGCTATTACCACCTGGAGATATAGATTTTCCCCTTGGTAGTTTAGTTTAGAGATACAACATGGAAAGGGTCCTTTGGCCTACCAAGTCCACAACATCTATTAATCATCTGTTCACACAGGTTTTATTTTATCCCACTTTTATACTGCAATCAACTTACAAACCCACATGCCTTTGGAGTGTGGGAGGAAACCAGAGCACCAGGAGGGAGCCCATGTGATCACAGGGTAAACATGCAAATTCTACACAGTAGGAGAGATCAGGACCAAGCCAAGTTTCTGGCACTGTGGGGCAGCAGCTCTACCAGTTGCACCTCTGTGCCACTGATTTCCTTCTGCATCTTAAAGACATGCTGGTTGGTAGGTAGTTTAATTGACAACTGTAAATTATACCTGCTTGGTTAATTTGTGGAAGAAGGTGGAATTTGGAGAGAATGGATTGCAAGAAAATCAATGGGGGAATAAGATTGTTTTCAGAGCCAGGATAGACTCATTAGACATCATTTCATGTCATAATAAAATGGGTAATTTCAATACTTCCCTTTGCTGAAAGGGGTATATTATGCTGGCTCTTAGAACCATGCAAGTTACAAACAGGTTCTGTTCCTGAGAACTATAAGCTGGAAATGAACTAAAACAATGTGTGGGAGGGGATCAGAGCAAAGAGGTGCAAACAGAGCAGTCACTCGCCGGCCTCATTAACTCATGTCTGCTCAGTCTCCCAAGTCTGCTCGGTACAACCCAGCCTCCAGTTGTTGCTGTGGAGGGGTGAGATGGGAGTGGGAGAGGAGGAGTGTGAAATCTCTCTGGCAGAAGATGCTTGCAGCCCCATAGCACCCACCAAATCCACCCCCTTCCATCCTATGGTCGACCAAATACTTGTTCATATTTACGGGGGTTGTCCATAACCCAGAGAGGACCAATATCAGACAAATAACTACAGTGGATTAGACAATCATGTTGAAAAGCCAGTCTTGTTCTAGATCCTCAGTCTTAATGCTGCAGTAGGGAAACATTGCAAGGAGGAAAGTGTTGCTTTGGCTTTCTGGTAAGTTAATAATTGACTTCAAAGTGGGCTCAGTTCTGTGATTATTAATAAAAATGCAACATAAAGTAGGAAAAACTAAACAATGTATTAATTTGTATGCTAAATTAATAGCCTTAAATATATTATTAAATATTGCACAGAATGAATATTTTTATAAAAAGTTCTTTGCTATTTCATTTTTTTAAATTGAATACTTCCTTCTCTATGCTCAGGTGATTCACCGTTGGGTGCCTTGCAGCAGAGAGCCCAGTAGCAGATCCCATATAGACAAGACTATCCTGTTGGTTCAGATTGAAGACAAGTATGTTCCTATCATTGAGACCGGGGTCCTAGAACTTGGAGCTGAAGTTTGAAATACTTGTGCGTGATGGAGACCAGAGTAAATCTCGCCCTGCCTTCCTGTGGTCCAACTGCATTACTGCAAAAGATGGAGGTGGGAAAGATAATCCAGAATTTAATTCCTTGCAGTCAAAAGCTTTCAAGGATTTTGCTTTGTCAGATCTCAAATGAGGTGAAATTTGAGGTGAAAATGTGTCCTGCATGGATGCAGGGCTCCAATTTAACGTTATAATTTGTCTTTTTTTAAAAATAAACATTAAAAAAATTCTATGCATCTCATATGCTTTAAAGGACACGTTCTAAGTTGTAAGTAGATTTTGTTAAGTATTTTGTCGGTTTTTATTTATTTGCCAATACTGAATGCCATAGTTTCATACAGTGCATGTTTAAACTCTTTAAACTTTTTTGAAGTTACTGATAGATTATACTTCTGTTGACCATACAAAAAAACTGTTTAATTTGATCATTTCACTACTGTCTCATTCCTTGAGTCATGACTGTGTTAAAAACAACTGCACTAATTAACAACAATGCACTAAATATTCTGAGGTTACTCAGAGCTTTTTATTTATATAAATGCCATTATATTTTAAAATGCCTTTCAGGATGAGAACTTTAATCATCAACCCATGTCATGCTACAATCTCACTTTCTCTCCTTTTCTTTTGACTTGAAATTTCCTTTTTGTTTCAATAGAACATGTAAACAGTTGTATAATTTTTTGATATTTATTACTGTGAACTTTTGTTATATAATCTTTAATTTCTGTGTATTCAGGGAAAGAAATTTTAAGATAGTTAAGTGGGTTCGGCTGTAGTTTTGCTGGACTGAATTGCAAAATGACTGGATACAGTTAACTGTTTCCTCACAGGCTGTGCAATTTAAACCCCTCCCCTCTGTATCAAAGGAACAACCATCACAAAACATATATCAAAGAGGATGGGTGCTTATGTGTATGTATACATAAAACTTGTAAATAATGTAGTTGATGTTTAAATAAAGATGACAGAAGCCTAAGTGATTTTTCTCCACAGTGTACTGTATCTGAAACAAAACAGTATTGAAATTATGATAAATGAACACAATTTTATAATAAAGCAATTCCTAATTGGTGCAAGATTTCTGCCTCTAATTTAAGCTGCATTGTAATATAAATTGGTTTATTTTCCTCCAGTCACATCCTTGGGGAAATCTGAGCCAATTATTCACTTAATCATTCCTTCAAGAATAGATTAAATTGGCCATATTACTTAAAGGTAAGTTTTCCTCCACTTTTTCAATAGGGATAGACCCTAAGCCATAGGAGCAGAATTAGGCCAGAGTCTACTTTGCCATTCAATCATGCTGATCTTTCCCCCCCACCCCCTCTCAACCCCATTCTCCTGTTGCTTAAAGGGCTAAATATTGACAACAAGTTTCTCATCTCACTACTGAAATAAAGCTGTAATGAGGTTATCACCAAGATCACCTATGTGATCTTGGTGAAACTCCAATTGAACTTAATTAAGCAAATTACTGGCGAGTAAATACTTTATCAAAAGAGACATTTGGGAACCAACGTTCTCGCAGTAGAATAGTTTACTGGTTAAACATGCAATCAGGATCATTGATTTAGTCTGTCCTACAGACAGTTGCTCTCAATTTGTATTGCTACCCTTTTCGTGCCAGCTGTAAATTGCTTTAAGCATCCTGATCACACAGCAAGGGTCAGCATATGAATGGTGGCAGCTGCCTTGTGTATTATGTGCAAACTATATTTTAACATAATTACATTGGAGAAAAATCATAATATTTCTTAAAGCAAGAATGTCCCAATTTGTGATTTTTATTAGATGACTGGATCATGAGTGCCCATTTAAAACATCAAAATTCCCTTAAGTCTAATTTCTAACCATCATTTCAATCACACTTACAACAAAGATTCCTACCAAATGAATCATGTCCACTCAACAGCCATTTTGTACAAACATTCAAAATGGTTTGACATTTTTAATCCAGTTGATCTAACCACTTCAAGATTGCTTTTGCTGTTCGAATCCTTTTTTTCAATTTCTAATTTCCTTATTTACACTTAACTCAAATTCTAAAACTACCAGAGCCAATATCTGTTGAGCTATTTGCCTCTAGATTACATCTCTCTGCATATGACCAATCAACAAATGGGTTTGTACATGGATAATTTTGAAATCCATTCAATTGTTTTTGGCTTCTATAAAGTAAATTTCCTCTGGTAGGTTTTGTGGCATCACAGCAGCAAGGTATCGTATGTTCTCCTTAAAAACACGACTTTGACAGTAGTGACGTGAAGAAATCCTCTTATTTTCATTGTAATTATAGCATTGGTGAAGAGCTAACTGTAACATTGGAAAGACCTATTCTATTTAAAGGGCTGAAAATCAAAGCTTTATATATATAGCTTTAAATAACTTTCAAATAATGTAGCTGTCTTTATTATCATAATACAACTAGGATTTAAAGTACTTTATATACATTGACAATTAAAACATGATGTTAAAAAGGACAAAACCGTAATTTTCATGATCTCTGAATAAGTCAGCCAAACAATATTCACGTGTTCCTTTAAAAATAGCAGGAATTGAGAGCAGTGTATCGAACACTCAAGTCATTGAGGAATCTTATTTTAAATGTGCTGCAAAGTTACCATCGTACACAGGGTGGAATATTTGGTTCTTTTTTCCTCAAAATAATGGTCACGTTCCTTTTTTATTCCCTCCTTGCAAATTTGAAAGCTTTATCTTGCAATAATGGTAAAAGAGTCCAACGTACAAATGGCCAAAACACCTTGATAAATTCCAATTCACCTAATTAAAACCAAGTGGTTCCTTCAACATCCTCAGCATCTCTTTCAAAATTCAGTCTGCTTTCCACGCCATTAAGTCTTGTTGAAACAAACTGGACAGTTGTCGGAACTGTTCCACACAATGCAGTTGAAGTTTTGATCAATTACCCAACTTCCACTGTTGCGATCTGGAGCCATCACAAATCGCCATGGCAACATATCCTTTAGGACTATCCGGATCTATCACTTTTAGGCACTGTCCAGCTGATATCTGATACAAAGAATTATTTACCTGTACAAATATGAAACAAAGATTACAGTATAAATTTTAGCATTAAACATAGAACAGTACATCATAGGACCGGGCCCTTCAGCCCACAAAGTTCATGCTAAACATGATGCCAAGTTAAATTAATCTCCTTTGCCTCTGAACAAGATCCAAATTTAAGACCCAAGAGGAAATCAAAACTGCAATGCTGGAAACCTAAACAGAAATAAAAAATGTTATAAACATTCAGAAGGGCAGGTGGTGTATGTGGAAGGAGAAACAGTCAATGGCTTGGGTCCACTTTGCCCAGTTCTGACAGAGGGTGCTACAAAACATTAATCGCTTAAAGTCTGCTGAGTGTTTCCAACGTGTTGACATTTTTTTTGTTAAGATGGAATGTTGTTGAAGTCCACATGAAGGTTAAAAACCAATAAAATGCTTTAAAGAAACTTGAAGCTGTTCCAAATATATTAATTGAATCTTAATGATAGAGCACATGAGAAGAACAGTAGTTCCAGGAATTTGACAGATATGGTCAGCCCTTTCTATCAAGTAGCAAGAAATCCTTGAGAAATTTGCATTAGAAAGTTATTTCTTCCAGGAGCAAAATGCAAAAAAATTAATTAATGTGGATGTGGAGGTTTAGTGACATCTAATGGATAAAATAAAGTCTGGTCCCAGAGACTTGAAATAAAGAAAAATCAGGAAAGGATTTAGTGAAGCTAAGGGAAGGATGGAAGTGGGAAGCAAATGTAATACATGTATTCTGTTCAGGTAAACAGGAAGTGGCACCAATAGTTATCTATGGTTAAGAGAGATCCAGGAAGTAGGAGGTAGAGGATATGTCAATTTAAGATTTGAACAAAAATATCTCATAGGAAAACAAAATATTCCAAAGATGAGGACAGACCAGCCAGAATGGGAAGGATATTGATCAGTAATCCATAGTTAAAGAGGAATCTAAGTATGCTTAGATTATCCTGGTGTAGTTAGCAGAAGGGAGTCAACGACCATCTGGTGCAAGGGGATGTTCAAGGCCAACTGGTTAAAGTGCCAGAGGCTGCTGTGATTGTGAATTGTTAGGAATGGAAAAGGATAACAAAAAAGGAATTTAATTCTGTGGAGAAAGCTGTTCAAAAGTTTGAGGCTGTAGGCAATGGTATGAAGATAGGATCGATAGAAAATTTGGAAACCCCAGAATTAAGCTCACGGTCCACCAGGTAGCAGTGGTCCTTGCCCTCCTGCATACTTTGATGTCTGTTGTAGGTAGACCATCACACTGAAAGCACTGGAGCGGTACTCCGAACAACACATCTACCTGTCCTCTTAGGCACCACCGCAAAAACCATAGCAAGCTGTAAATCATGCTGCCACTTATCTGCAACCTGCCATTCAGTGATAGAAATAAAATATATTGTGCTACTTTAGTTAGTGCAGTCATATTAATAGGTAAATAAGGAAACCATGCTATTGCAATAAGTCTGTGCATACCTCCAATGGTGAGAATGTGAAATACACTTTGGGTCAGGAACTAGTCTTACCCCTAAAGTCCACTGCTGTGATCCTCCGCTACCATGACATTTCATGAGACGAGGGGAGTCTGATAAGTGGGCTTCAGATGTGTCCAAACAAAGAAGGTTGGCCAGTATCAGATCATGTTCTTCATTGTAAATCCAAACCTAAAAACATCATCAACAAGATTAAAGGAACATAAAATATATTGTCAATCATGATCTTAGCCATTTACAAGGTACGGTAATCAAGAAAACGGAACAAGTTTGAGTTTAGGATTTTCTGACCATGTATATCAGCTGAGAAAAACAATGTTTATTGAATGTCATTGCAATCAGTACATCAAGTAAATCTAACATTCTTGACTTAATAACAGTACATTTTATTTCATCACACTGGGTAGATGTTCAGTTTACGGGCTCAAACTAAACATTTTTAACATCTAGCTATCTGTCGTACTAAAACTCTTATCTTGTATGTGTGTGTGGGTGTGTGTCATCTGGGCACAATCTGGTTAATTCCTATTTTCTTCCAAACGCTAGGCCACAGCCTTCCCATTTTCACATTCTCTTCCCGTCGCATTCCCACCTATATTTCCCAACTTTTTAATCGTTTAAAGTTTTAAAAACAGCCGAAAACTCACCCATTTCGAATAAAACCCCGAGTGACATAACAATGGACTCGCAAGGCAGGACGGGACACTCCGGGAGGGAGGGGCACCCTAGCACACCCGAGTGACGTCACAATGGACTCGCAAGGCAGGACGGGACACTCCAGTGCTCGTGCGGCGGCTGCCGGCGCCCGACGCCTGACACCTAGTGGCAAGGGTGGAGCCACGGCCCCTGGCTGGAGCCAAGCCTGGTGCTCGAGCTGGAGTGAGAGCCGAGCCCGGGGCTTGGGATGGGGCCATGACTAGGGCCGATAAAGAAGCTGCCGCTGGAACCAGGACGAGCCTGGGTCCAGGGTCAGGGACGGTGAAGTTGGAACCTGCACTGGAGACTAGGCGGTGGCAGAGCTGACGGCTGGAGGCTGCCGCTGGAACCAAGGATGAGCCTGGGTCTACTGCCAGGGCCGGGTCGAGTATGAGAACCAGGCCGAGTTCCAGGCCCTGGCGCTGCTCTACGACCTGGGTAGGTCTTGGCGCAGGGAATGGGAGTGAGGAGAGGATGAGGAAATTGAGGGAGATGGGGTAGGGTGTCTGCCCCCTCCCTCTCTACCACCACCCCCCTCCCTCTCTACTCCCCTCCCCCTCCCTCCCTCCCTCTCTAGGGAGTGGTGAGTATTGGGGCCTATGGGTGAGTGGTGGAATATTGCATTCGGGGACCAGTCCTCCCTTGTGACGCCGTGCGCTCCCCCCAGCGCGTTGGGGGACGGGACCCAACGGGTCCCACTTTGTATAGTATTATACTAAAACTTTGTGGCTGTGTGTGTGTGTGTCATCTGGGCACAATATGCTTGATTCTCATTTCCTTGCAAACGCTAGGCCGCAGCCTTCCCATTTTCACACATTCTAATCACTTTTTTTCTTGTGTAGGTGATAAACATATTCCTGTCGCATTTCCACCTATATTCCCAAAGTTATTGATCATTGAAAACGTTTTGCCAAACAAAAAAACGATTGACGTCACAATGCACTCCGGCTCTTCGCTGGGGTGGGGGGCCTCGCTGGATTTTTCTGGAAACCACCCCCCCCCCGTCCGGGGCTTGGCATGGGGCCGTCACTGGAGCCGAGAAAGAAGCCGCCCGGACTCCAGCCCAGACCCATCTCGCTCGGGTCTGGGCTGGAGCGAGGGCCGAGCCCGGGGCCGAGAAAGAAGCCGCCGGTGGAACCAAGGACCAGCTAAGGCCAGGCCGAGTACGAGAACCAGGACGAGTTCCAGGCCCTGGCGTTGCTCTATGACCTGGGTAGGTGCTGCGGCAGGGAATGGGAGTGAGGGGAGGATGAGGGAGATGGTGTGGGGTCTCTACCCCCCTCCCCCTCTGCCCCTCTCCCTCCCCCTCCCTCTCTACCCCCCTAACCATCTCTACTCCCCTCCCTCTTCCTCTCTACCCCCTCCCTCTAACCCGTCCCTCTCTACCCTCTCTCAACCCCTCCCTCTCCCTCTCTACCCCTCCCTCTCTACCTCCCTCTACCCCTCCCCCTCCCTCTCTACCCCCTCTGCCCCCCTTTCTCTGCCCCCCTCTTTCTCTGCCCCCCCTTGTCTGCCCCCCACCCTCTCTACCCCCTCCCCCTCCCTCTCTACCTCCCTTCCCTCTCTACCACCCCTCCCTCTCTAAGGAATGGTGAGTATTGGTACCTAAGGGTAAGTGGTGGAGTATTGCGTTCAGGGACCAGCCCTCCCCTTTGACGCGGTGCCCCCCCCCCCCCCCCCCGTGTTGGGGGACAGGGCCCAACGAGTCCCACTTGGTCTAGTTCCAAATAAAAAGATATCCCTCAATCATCAGTAAAGCCCACTCTCCTTCCTACCATGTCTGTATGAAAATGTAAATAATGCAACAGCTGCACTTTACTTTCCCTTCCCACCATTCTGTGATCAGGTGAAATGGTGAATTAGATGTACCTCTTTCAATATAATATATCTTTACTGCACATAAGGAACTCCCCTCCACACTGGGGACACCAAACAGTTTGGACAGTTATTCATTCTACCAGCATAACCCGAGTTTCTGTCACTATAATTCTTTGTTCCATTCTCCCTTTGACTTTTTACTCCACAGCTCATGGCTACCTACACTCATCTAATAAAGATGTTCAAGGAAAAAAGACTATCTTTTAACTAGGGACATTTTGGCTTCAATGGCTTTAACAATTTGGCTTCAATGGCTTTAACAATTTTAGGTCACGATTTGGCTATTCCTTGCAGCAGTTGATTCTACAATCATATTTTGTTTCTTTTCTTGTCCCTCCCAATGTCATCACCCTGGAATTTTATAATTTACATTCATCCAATCTCCCATGTCTTCCTATCCATTCTATTGCAAACCACTCTCCATGACCTTTTTCCATTACCTATCAAGACTTGTTATGTCTATTTAGTCGACTGAAAGGTCAATGACCTGAAACACCAGCTGTTCTCTCTCAAAAGGGCCTGGAGTTTGAATATTGAGAAAATTTTACTCCAAAGTAATTTCGAATTTTAGAAAAGTCATACTTAACAACAGCCAATCCCTCATCAACAAATGCCATTACATGGCTTATCTGTGAATATAAAATGCAAAGCAGTTGTTCACCTGATTTGAATCTGCCCAATCACAATTTTTAACCACCACTTTTCCTCCTTTTTGATCAGGATATTTCTGGGCAGCCAGACATTTACTTGTCTGCAGGTTGTACAGCTAAGGAGACAGAGATTAAAAGGTGTATGAAAATCATAAACTTTTCTCCACGATAAAACTCAGATATAATCAACACTTTTATTTAATATTTTTTAAGTATAGTAGAATCTACGTTCAAGTAAACGCTGATGTTAAGTAAATATTGCCCCTTCTGCAATGCCAGCTGGATTACTGTGCCCACCTAATCAGTATTAATTGAGATGGTTCTGAAGATCTAATAGACCCATTTGTTAAAAAAATTAATGCAAAAGCTATCATGTTCCTGCACGCATAGAAGAGGCATTAAACAAAGCTGTGCAGTCTCATTTCAGCAACATCTTTAAAAGAGCAAATACTTTTGCCCCAGTCCAAATTTATTCATGCAGTTAAACTCCAATATTTCATGCGACTTCATTTGTACAAAACCAACAAATCTTCCAGACTATTACATGTTTCTCCCATTAATACCCCAACTTGCTTTTATTTCACTTTGCTTGTAAAAAAAACCTGTTACGCAGCAGTATAATAATATTTGCCAGTGAACCGAGGAAGCATTGCAGGGAGCCTTGAAATACATTAGCACTCTGGACCTTGGCTCTGGCCGCAAACCTGGCCATGCTTACAAGCCCTAGTATTCCAGATTCTAATGCTGACTCTGGTAGCACACAGTCCTCAGTTTAAATATCACCTCCAGCTTGCTCTCTGAACTCTTCCCTCACCTGACTATTGATCAAGTCAGATGCCAGCCTCTCAGAGCCATCGTAGTTGATGGCAGGGCACACTTGGACACCATCCCCCAAAAAATCAAATATGGGTATAAGAAAATAGGTGAAACTATTTAGAGCAACTCAAGTGGATGAGTGTTGTTGCAAAAAATAAATAGTACCTCTTTCATACCACAACTTATTTACAGAAGAGCAATTAATAAATTGCAGAATTTTAATCAGAAGGTATTGAATTATTTCACAGACCACATTAAATTCAGAAACATACATGAATACAGCTAATTTATCATATGCACCATGCTGCTTGTAATATTGAACTGAGATCAAAACTAGCAATGTTCATTCGTTACAAGGTAGTTTGTTGCAGGCAATATTTTAATGAATAGTTCATATTTAATGGAAATAAATGTATTTTTGCTCTGAGGCTGTCGTGCTATTGTATTTGTAATCATGAGTCTGGTGCAATCTTAAATTAATTTAATCTTACAAATGAACATCAGCGTTGCAACCAAACTCTTGGTACTTCCCCGTGCCTTTTGGATATGGTTATAAATTTTGTCTTGCACTCAATTGTTTGAAGGGGAAAATGCCAATGCACCTACTTATAACAGAAGTGATTTTTCTCACACTAATCAAGCTTGTATGGAACATAAAAATACAAATATATAAAAGCACACATAATGCATACTGTAAATTTAAAGAATATTCCCTGAAGTGATATATGAAAGTAGTGTTCTCATTCTATTTTGTATGCAATGTAAAAGATCTTATCTGCCGTGCAACCAATCTTCAATAGAAAAACCATTGTTCCGATGCTCCAACATGATTTTCAGATACTCTTTTTAAACTGTGTAAGAAGGAACTGCAGATGCTGTTTTAAACCGAAGATAGGCACAAAAAGCTGGAGTAACTCAGCGGGACAGGCAGCATCTCTGGAGAAAAGGAATGGGTGACGTTTCAGGTCAAGACGAAGAAGGGTCTCGACCCAAAACGTCGCCCATTCCTTCTCTCAGATGCTGCCTGTCCCGTTGAGGTACTCTTTTAAAACTAGCAGTTACCAATCATTTATTGTATTTTGTTAACCCTCATCTTGCAGTTAAAATTACAGTTTCATTACATATAGTGACCTTCATTTTCAGTTTATCAAGCATGATTAATTAATTAATTAATAAAGGGGGATGAAATGAATGCAGATTAGGCCAAAACGTACTTCAGGCTAAATACATAATCATACAGGGCTGTTTTACACTTGGCTAATATTATTACAAGGCTAAAATAAACATAAATTCCAATTTTTTATGTATTTCCAATTTTGAATAGTGCTCCAATTTCCTTCAATTTAGAAATTTAGAGCCTCATGCAGAACTGAAAAACTTTAAAGGGGCTGTCCCACTGCGGCGACGTAATCTGCGAGTTTAGACGAGTTTGCACTCGATTCAAACTCGCAGCATGGTCGACACGTGGTCCTAGGAGGTCCTATGGGGTCGCTGGAACTCTCCTTCATGCTTGAGGGAAGTTCCCGAATACTCGCGGCCTCAGCTGGGTCGCGGGAAATTTTTCAGCATGTTGAAAATGTTTCCACGAATAAAATTTGGTCGGCATGGTTCTTTTTAACTCGTAGTGCAGTGGAGTGGGGTCGCTATTTAGTTACAGGCAGTCGAGGGCAGCCGTAGGCAATCTCCTTCGCTGACCGGGCATTTTGATTGGCTCATTGGAGTTTTCAGGACCAAAGAAAACCGACCATTAGGTAAAATGCCCGTTAAACTTTATTATACTTCTTAAAACCTTTCCCCCCTCTCCCTCCCCCCCATTCTCTCCCCTTCAGCCAGCGCTCCCCCGCTTTCCTTAGCCCCCGCCTTTGCGGTGTGTGTGTGTGTGTGTGTGTGTGTGTGTGTGCATGCAGACGGTCGATCCAGCTCGATGTTTTCCAGGCGAGTGCCCTCAAGCTTGAAGGTCGAAGACACTCTTCTTAACTCGCGGATTAGGTCACCGCAGTGGGACAGCCCCTTCTTCTGTAGATTCACAATATACTTAGCCAAAAAAAGGAAAGTACTACACAGCACAAAGCCCAAGTCTGAAATTTACTCAGTGGTATCTGTTTAGAGAGACATGTTACCCTGCCAATAGAGTTCGTGATATGTTATTTACAGCTAAATTGTACCATTGATTCTTTCAGGATCTTAAATTGAACATGTAACTTGTATTTATCAAAACCTGAGCTGAGTAAACAAAAACTGAAATTATATTTTAGCAACTTGAGGGACTGAGAAAAAGCTCTACAAATGCTGAATAAAACTCTAGAAAATGTAGTGTCTGGTTGGTGACTTCCATAATCACCAAGATCAGTCAATCCTAACTGGAGACAATTTCAGACATAGGCTCTTCCGCTTGGATTAATACACATCAACTTTCCAATTAATAAAGAAAGATGAAGGAAAATTAATTATAATCCTTCATGTATTGCAATGTCCATGAATATTTTCAGTTGGATTTCATTTGCTTCATGTGCGTACTTTCATAAATCAGATTTAACAATCCAATAAGTAAGCTTTCAACAGAAGTAAAATATTCTCTCAAAGTACATAACACCTAAAGTTCCTTGTACTGGAACAAAACTACTTCTAGTCATGTACAATAATTTTAGACACTACCAGGAAAATAATAAACAAACTGGCACCAACTGAAATGCCACTTGAATGCAGCCAAGAAGAAATTCTTCACCAAAGGCTAATTTACAACTTCAGTATGGACGGGCCAATTAAAGAATAGGGCCAACTGGAAATAGAACAAAGAAAACTCAAATGATAAATGGGATACACAGAAAAAAGTTTCCATTTCCTCATTTTTATATTTGCAAATCTATTATATCTTTGAATCTTGTCTAGTGACCCTATGAACATTAGAATTGCATTTCCCCGTAATTTCATATTCCTGATTGTCCTAACGCAAAAAAAATGCAAGCAAATAGAGCAGCATTCTTCCCGTTTCCCCAATTGCACTCTCAATTTTAATAGATTGGGAGATGGAAACCACCCTTTAATGCATTTACTTGAAAGAAAAACATGCGCGCACATACAATTCATTTGTTGAATCTTACCCTTCCCTGTTGCAATATTTTAGATCGCTTGGGACTTTTATTAACAAATAGTGCCTGTTCAACTTTACTTTTCTCATTTGGCCCATTAACTTCCATTTCTGGGTAGACATTGTCTAGATACCACTTGAACGATGTACAGTTCAGCTTCTTTCGCAATTCTAAACGTTCACTGATGTCACCATAACTTTGTTTCCTCAATTCTGGTCTCAAGGATAAAAATTGTTCCTGAAATGCACAATACAATTGTATACATTAGTACTAAGTAACAGTAGATGGATTAGAATGAGCCCAGACAAATACTTGACTTCAGATTTCCTTCCCAATTCGCCTAAACCAGATTTATCAATATTACTGCACAAATTTCATTAAGAATTAAGTAATCAAAGCATGCAATAAGATTTTATAAATATAGGTTACTACTTACAAGTTATTAATTATTCAAGGCAACTTTCAGTTTTAATTTATAATTTTCCTTCAATATAAAAATAACTAATTTGTTACATCTGCCTTGCTTTTTTACCCCAGGGAAGCCACTTTATATCTCATCAATTATGAAAACTATAACAAATAAATCACACTTCATCACTTATGCAACCAGTATCTGGAGATTCTTAACCCTTGAGTGAATGATTGTGGATTGACATTAAGGTGAAGAAATTCGGAGACATGTCATGTAAACATGACACACCCATAATTGTGAAATAAATAGAAATTTTAAGTTTCACACTTCAAAGCAACAGAGCGTTTATCTTCCATCTTCACCAAAATAAGCCAAAATTAGAATTTGAGTTTTGAAGCCCCAAGCCATACTAGTGGTCTGGGGCAAAGTTGGAAAAAATGACACATTGGAATGTTCAAAATGATTCAGTAAAAAGAATACCAGCCTAATGAAGGCAAATGGGATTAGTCTAGATAGGCAAATAAGTCAGCATGGAGGTGGTGGGTCAAATGTCTGTTCCTGTGCTGTAGGTTTCAATGACTCACTGCTTAAATAAGAATAAAAACAGGAATTATTTCTGCTCCAAAATCAGAGAAAATTAAATGCCAAGAATCTTTTAAAAAAAATACCACTGAAAATTGAACCTGGAAAGCAAAACAAAATCTGAAAGCATGGAAATCTTGTAAATATTTGAAAATAGACATTCTAAAGAACTCTGAACATCAAGGGTTTGACTCCAACTGCAAGGTGAAAAAGGATTACATCTGCAGTGGAAAATCTTAATAACGGGAAAAATATATTCATTGCCTCTGCAAGAACTTTGCAAAAATATTTCAATGATGTCTTTAAGGTTCAGGAAAATTGAATGAATTGTTTTTCTTCATTAGACGAATGATTTCTATTTAATTCAGAGAGACTAGAAAGCAATTCAAGGTGCAATGGTATGATTCATCAGTGAAGCACAGTTCAACATTACAACACTACTCCATTCATGACTGCCAGATACAAATTCTCAATTCATGCTGAACTCCATTCATTCAAGAAAATGTTTGCCAAACAGTTTCTCTTTAAACTAATGCCCTGTTGTTAGCAAGTAATGTTTGGAAAAGCACAGGACTTCAGTTCAAAATTTAGTTACTAGGTTCACGTTAATGCAAATCTAGAGAGGCTTTTTGATAGTATTGACAAGTCCTTGGTGAAATAAAAATGCAATAAAATTAAAATAAGGATGTATGCTATAACAGTACTCCACTATTCCTGACCATCCCTATCCCATGCTAGTTAGAGACAGGGTGGAAACAGGCCCTTTGGCCCAACTTGCCCACGCTGACCAACATGCCCAAACTACACTAATCCCATCTGCCTGCATTTGGCCCATATTTCTCGAAACCTATCTTATCTATGTACCTGTCCAAATGTTTTTTAAACATTGTGATAGTACCTCCCTTGATCATTTCCACCTCTATAAGATCATCCTCATCCTCCTGCACTCCCTCGAGTCCAGGCACACATCCTTAGAAATCTTGTCTGCACCCATTACAGCTTAACAACATTTTTCCTATAACAGGGTGACCAAAACTGAACACAATACTCTAAATGTGGCCTCACCAATATATTGTACAACTGTAACGTGACCTCCCAGCTTCTATACTCAACACCCTGACCGATGAAGGGCAATATGCCAAAAGCCTTCTCAACCACCTTATATACCTAAGATGCTCCTTTAAGGAATCCTGTATCTGCACTCCTAGATCCCTCTACTCTATAACACCCGCAGAGCCCTGCCATACCCTGCAGCTCCTGTCCTGGTTAGACTTCCCAAAATGCAAAACTTTGCACTTCTCCTTCTCCTATTAAACTCCAACAACCATTCCTCAACCCACCTGCCCAACCGATCAAGATCCTGCTGCAATATTTGACAACCAACTTTACTATATACAATACCACCTGCTGCAATTTTTGATAACCACCTTTACTATCTACAATACCACCCACTTTAATGTCATCTGCAAACCTACTAATCATAGGTAGACACAAAATACTAGAGCAACTCAGCGGGACAGGCAGCATCTCTGGAGAGAAGGAATGGGTGACGTTTTGGGTCGAGACCCTTCTTCAGATACAGCTTTCCTAAACAATTTACTAATCATGCCTTGTATGTTCTCATCCAAATCATTGATATACAGTGCCCTCCATAATGTTTGGGACAAAGACCCATCATTTATTTATTTGCCTCTGTACTCCACAATTTGAGATTTGTAATAGAAAAAAATGACATGTGGTTAAAGTGGACATTGTCAGATTTTATTAAAGGGTATTTTTTTTAATACATTTTGGTTTCACCATGTCAAAATTACAGCTGTGTTTATACATGATCCCCCCCATTTCAGGGCACCATAATGTTTGGGACACATGGCTTCACAGGCGTTTGTAATTGCTCAGGTGTGTTTAATTGCCTCCTTAATGCAAGTATAAGCGAGCTCTCAGCACCTAATCTTTCCTCCAGTCTTTCCATCACATTTGGAAACGTTTATTGCTGTTTATCAACATGAGGACCCAAGTTGTGCCAATGAAAGTCAAATAAGCCATTACGAGACTGAGAAACAAGAATAAAACTGTTAGAGACATCAGCCAAACCTTAGGCTTAACAAAATTAACTGTTTGGAATATCATTAAGAAGAAAGAGAGCACTGGTGAGCTTACTATTCGCAAAGGAACTGGCAGGCCAAGACCTCCGCAGCTGATGACAGAAGAATTCTCTCTATAATAAAGAAAAATCCCCAAACACCTGTCCGACAGATCAGAGACACTCTTCAGGAGTGGATTTGTCAATGACCACTGTCCGCAGAAGACTTCATGAACAGAAATACAGAGGCTACACTGCAAGATGCAAACCACAAAAATAGGATGGCCAGGTTACAGTTTCCCAAGTACTTAAAAGAGCAACCACAGTTCTGGAAAAAGGTCCTGTGGACAGATGAGACGAAGATGAACATATCAGAGTGATGGAAATAGCAAAGTGAGGAGGAGAGAAAGAACTGCCCAAGATCCAAAGCATACCACCTCATCTGTGGTGGGGGTGTTATGGGGTGTTATGGCCTGGGCATGTATGGCTGCTGAACGTACTGGCTCACTTATTTTCATAGATGATACAACTGCTGATGGTAGTAGCATAATGAATTCTGAATTCTGAAGTGTATAGACACATCCTATCTGCTCAAGTTCAAACAAATGCCTCAAAACTCATTGGCCGGCAGTTCATTCTAGAGCAAGACAATGATCCCAAACATACTGCTAAAGCAACAAAGGAATTTTTCAAAGCTAAAAAATGGTCAATTCTTGAGTGGCCAAGTTAATCACCCGATCTTTATATGCTGAAGAGAAAACTAAAGATGGCTGCAATAGCCCTGTAGAGCATCACCAGAGAAGACACCCAGCAATTGGTGATGTCCATGAATCGCAGACTTCAAGCAGTCATTGCATGCAAAGGATATGCAACAAAATACTAAACATGACTACTTTCATTTACATGACATTGCTGTGTCGCAAACATTATGGTGCCCTGAAATGGGGGGACTATGGATAAACACTGCTGTCATTTCTACATGGTGAAACCAAAATGCATAAAAATGGCCTTTATTAAAATCTGACAATGTGCACTTTAACCACATGTGATTTTTTTATATTATAAATCTCAAATTGTGGAGTACAGAGGCAAATAAATAAATGATAGGTCTTTGTCCCAAACATTATGGAGGGCACTGTAGATGACAAACACCATTGGGCCCAGCTGCGACCCCTGAGACACAGCATTAGTCACAGGACTCCAATCCGAAAACAAAATTAATAGCAGGTTCTGTCTCATCATTGGTGATCGGGGTGCAGGATACCAACATTTACACTGAAAGGCTCATCTCAGAGCAGAGAATGCTGCTTCATCTCATGTCTGAATCATTGCCCATTTCAAAATGTATTTTTCAATTTAGGTTTAGCCACCCTTCCTGCAAATATCCATCCTCCTATTTATGCAAAGTATTTTTTCAAAGTGCCATAATGCAATCGACAAATTATATTGTGTTATGTCTTCTACCTTAAACTAGGATTGATGAATAAAAATTGTTGGGTTTTTTTAAACACCTACCTTGTATTCATCCATCCAGACATAGGAAAGTCGCAGGGAGTTGTAAGCCATGGTATCGACTCTGCCTGGTGAGCCATATGGACGCCATTTGCGGAAAATATGTCCAACACGAGAACACGGTACTATTTTCAGCTGCCCACCACACATCCAAATCTGAGCCAAAAAGTTTAAGTATTTTAGTCACACACAGGTGAAAATTCTTTTAATTTAGTTCGAATAAATCTGTAACCTGGTAGTAACCGATTCTCAAAAACAGATTTAGGAAAATTATAATGGGGTGGGGGATGGACGGAATAAAGCATCTGTAGACAGTTTCATAAATACATGATAATTTAAATTTCATTTGCTAATGGTAGGCATAATTATTGATCAGATTGATAACAAAACACAGTGAGATACATACCCTGCAAGGAACAGGTAGATTGCTAATTTATTTCATGGAAATCATTTGTATAGATTATGCAATGACAATGATGCTGGCAGTGACAACACTTGCAAATAAATTTGTAATGTAACTAATAGAGATGTGGGCCAAAATTCTTGGAGTAAAAGAAGCAACATTACCCTAAAGGAAATTTCCAAGTTTTCCCCTCCCCAAATATCCATGCCACTGTCATATTGCCCAAGTTTATTGAAGTAATCCTGGTTCATTGCAAACAGTCCTCCTGCCATTGTAGGTGATCTATGGGAACAAGAACATTCTTTGAAATGTTATACCTATGCAGCCGAGACTATTTTCTAGCTTCCTTTGATACCTGTTATCCATGCATTCTGTTAAAGCACAATGCATTTCTTCAAATGCATAACTCCATAGAAAAATAATTGAAAATAAGTATCAAGGTTCATACTTGAATGGTTCAGTTGCTCCATTAGGTCCATTCAGCAACGAAGCAGGCACAGGATCCCATTTGAAGTGCAGTCCCCAATTAAACCCGCCTTTCACTAATGGAGATGAAGTATAGCTTAGTGTATCAGCATTGATGATATCGATTAGTGGGCACGCTACAGTGTGGCGATCCTCCTTAATTAGAGCCAGAAGCGGTTGCAACCACATCTCATTGACTTCACAATGACTGTCAATGAACACCAGTACATCACCTGCAAAATTAAAACAAAAAGTTATAGCATTTATCAAACTAAGTCAAAACCTCGGGTGCTGTCTGTACGGAGTTTGCACGTTCTCCCTGTGACCGCGTTGGTTTCCTCCGGGTGCTCCGGTTTCCTCCCACATCCCAAAGTGTAAGTTTGTAAGTTGGGCCTCTCTAAATTGTTCCTTGTTGGTGAGATTGAACTAATGTATGGGTGATTGTTGGTTGGCCTGGATTGGGTGGGCCGAAGGGCCAGTATCTCTAAACTAAACTAAAAGCTTCAGTTCAAGAGCACTTCACAAAGCTGAAACCACGATGACCACAGCAGACACAAAGCACTGAATATACTTTAGGATTGTTATGTTGTTAAGTTATTCACCCATTTATCGCCCTATAGATCAACATAGATCTACAGTATCTACAGTATCTTGATCTACAGTATTACAAGCAAAAGTAAACTGAAACGATTTAGTGTGAAGTGGGAGTCGGATAACAAGTTATTTCTGAACACTAGAGCTTAAATAAAGCTGTGATTTTTTTTCCATTGTGGGCCGAAAGGCCTGTCCCAGTGCTGTACTTTCCTGTGTTTTTCTAAATGGTCTTGTTGACCACAAAAAATGACAATAGCAATCAGACCAATTCCTTTAATGTCCACAAGGTGGTTCCTTTGATCCTCTTCCTTGAACCCAGTGAAGATATTTCTAGTTCCACTGAGTCTGAAGATCCATGATTTAGACCCGATGACAACAAAGAAAAGCATATATTTCAGAGTCAGCAAGGTTAATGACTTTGGGGAGAACAGAAGGTAGTGTATTTCCATGTGTCTATTGCCTTTGTTTCTTAGCCAGTTTTGGATTTAAAACATCCAAATAGAGCAGCTCCAAATCATTTTTTGTAGAGGCAGTAACAGTAAGACAGTGATGGAGAGAGTGAAAGGTTAATGTGGTGAATGATGGTGCGATCCAAGAGAGCTGCTTTTTCTTGGACAGCGCACAACTTCTTTAATGATCCGCCCCAATTACCCAGGCAGTTAGAGAGCATTTTTAATCAATCTCCCAATACACTTGGTGAAAAGGCTATGGCGATAGGTAGATTGATAATTGTAATGAAGATGGGCATTACCTACCATTTGCACGACACTAGTGTGTTTGCCATACATCAGACCATGCCTGTCTAGGTCTCACTGCATGCACTGCTGCATTTTCTGAGGAACTAAGTGGAAATGAGCATTATGCAGTGAATGTACTCTTCTGGAAGGTTGTTCACTGAAAATGTTTGCATGACACTGTCATGAAGAATTCTTGCAGCATTGCCCTAGAGCTGAGATATTGATATTTCATCAACACTTTTGTGTAAACATTGACTCCAGCTGTTATATTTTATCCTTGATGCCCAGTGACTAGTTTTTCCAAATGTCATTGATGCATTCAAATGATGCCTTGATGGGCAGTCGCTCTTTGAGATTCAGCGCTTTAACCTTCAATCCATCCCCCCACTCCCGCCAGCTTAATGTGCAAATCGCTAGATGAAGTAAAATCACTCGAATTCTGATTCATTGATACTAACTCAGGAAAAAATAGAAGTACCATTAAATAAATATCAAGCCATTGCATTCCAAATCTGGTACCTGTTGCATGAGATGATCCAACTATTCTGCTGCGTATTAGTCCTTCCCGCATTACATTCCTTATCAGTTTAACCTTTAGATGATTATCAGCAACATATTGCTCCAATTCATCTTTCAATTCAACTGAAAGAAAAATGGAAAGCATAAAAGTTCATCTGAAGGAAAGAAAACATATGAACTGTGATGGAATTAATAAAGACTTGGGCACAACATTTAGATTTGTTTTTTCGTGAATCACTTTGAAGTAACCAGGATGCTAGGAACACAACTCGGTGAAGTTGGGAAAAGAATAATATTCCCTTACTGAAATCACTCCTGTCATCCACTAGGATAATTTCACGCAATAAGTGTACAGGAGTTCGATCCAGAATGCTATGAATTGTTCGAAGCAGTGTTGATAATGCTTCGTTATAAAAACAGATAATGATGCTTGCAGATGGTAGATTGACGGGGTACTGTTTTTCTTTACATCTGTGAGAAAAAAGATAAAACATTATACAATAATACTTTTCTAATATACCTTCACTATTTCGCCAAATAAGGTTTCTTGCTATTTGCTACAAAATGTAATCATCTATCATTCAAATGTATCAGCATCTCCGGAATATCATTAAATAGCTAATTCAACTTGATCAAAAGTTGATTTTAATTTTATATGTTTCAAAGATCCATTACAAAGATGAACTTGAAATTTTATTATTATCCCTTCCACTCATGAGCCATAACCACAATTACGCTTAAACTTCAAGCACAACAATAGGCAAAGACAACGTTACCCTTCTTAATAGGACCAGTTAATTACTTATATAAGATGGGTGGCCAGGAGATGTGCCAATACTGTGAGATGTGGGAAATTGTCGACACCATTGATGTAGATGATCCCTACAGCTGCAGCAAGTGTTTGAAGCTAGCGGAACTCGAGCTCCGCATTGATGAGCTGGAGACCCAACTTCATACGCTGCGATGCATCAGGGAGGGGGAGTATTACCTGGATGTTTTGTGCCAGGGGATGGTCACACCGACCAGTTTAACTAATTCAGTAGTTAGTGAGCAGGGAAAGGAAGGTGTGGCCATAAGCGAGGCAGGTAGGGGGAACCAGGAGGAGATGCGGCAGGAGCCACAGCACTTGTCCCTGACGAGCATGACCGAGGCTCTTACTCAATGTGAGGACGGGATCAGGGGCTGTGGGAGGGATGAGCAACCTGGCTGCAGCACCGTGGATCAGGGGGCCATTCAAGAGGGGGGAGTTAGAAGAAATGCCGTGGTGATAGGGGATAGTATTATTCGGGGGGTAGATAAGGTTCTCTGCGGCCAGCAGAACATGTCCCGAAGGCTGTGTTGCCTACCCGGTGCTAGGGTTAAGGATATCTCTGCGATGCTGGAGAGAAATTTGCAGAGTGAGGGGGAGGATCCAGTGGTCGTGGTCCATGTGGGGACCAATGACATAGGAAGGACGAGGAAGGAGGATCTGCTGAACGAGTTTGAGCAGTTAGGGAATAAATTAAAAAGCAGAACCTCGAGGGTACTGATCTCCGGATTGCTACCTGAGCCACGGGCCAAATCGGCGAGGGTACGAAAAATTAAAAAGCTGAATGCGTGGCTCAAAGACTGGTGTGGGAAAAATGGGTTTGGTTTCTTGGGCCACTGGCACCAGTACTGGGACAGGGGGGATCTGTTCTGTAAGGACGGACTTCACCTGAACGGTGCTGGGACTGGGGTCCTGGCAAATCATATAACTAGGGCAGTAGAGAGGTCTTTAAACTAAGTAGCGGGGGGGAGGTATCAAGGGGGGTAATAACGGCAGGGGTAGAGGAAATAGAGCAGGGTATCAGTGGGGAAACGGAAAATCAAAATGTGACAGGAGGATCCAGAATGTGTGAAGATAAAGCTCTAGATGTAAAAGGGGCAAAAACAGAAAGGAAGGGTAGTAAAAATCATCTGAAAGTGCTGTATCTAAATGCACGGAGTATTCGAAATAAGATAAATGAATTAACGGTGCAATTAAGTACATATAGTTATGATATCGTGGCCATTACGGAGACATGGCTGCAAGGGGATCAGGATTGGGAGTTAAATATAGAGGGGTACTCGACAATTAGAAAAGATAGACAGGAAAGAAAGGGAGGAGGGGTGGCCCTTTTAATAAGGGAGGGAATAACGGCAATAGAGAGGAAGGATATTGCGTTGAAGGATCAGGATAGTGAAACAGCTTGGGTACAGATAGAGAATAACAAGGGGAAAAAAACACTAGTGGGTGTAATTTATAGACCTCCAAATAGCTGTGACGCTGTTAGTCAGAACATAAATCTGCAAATAGTTGACGCATGTAAAAAGGGAACTGCTGTAATCATGGGGGACTTCAATTTTCATATTAATTGGGCAAACCAAACTGGGCAGGGTAGACTAGAGGAAGAGTTTATAGAATGTATTAGAGACGGGTTCCTAGAACAGTATGTCACAGAACCGACAAGGAGGGAGGCAATCTTGGATCTGGTCCTGTGTAATGAAGCAGGATTAATTAAAAATGTCATAGTTAGGGACTCATTGGGAACAAGTGACCACAATATGGTCGAATTCCATATTCAAATAGAAGGGGAGCAGGTTGAAACTCAGGCTAGGGTACTTAGTCTAAATAAGGGGGATTATGAAGGTATGAGGACTGAGCTGATCAAAGTTGACTGGGATAGCAGACTCAAGAATAAGACGGTACATGAGCAGTGGTGTACGTTTAAGGATCTACTGTATAACCTTCAAGAAAAATTTATTCCTATGAAGAAAAAAAGGGGTAAGGGAAAGAACAGTCAGCCATGGCTCAGTAAAACTATAAAGGATAGTATTCGGCTGAAGGCAAGGGCATATAAGGTAGCTAGAGATAGTGGGAGGGTAGAGGATTGGGAAGCATTTAAAGGTCAGCAAAAAATAACTAAGAGATTAATTAAGACGGGGAAAATAGACTATGAAAGGAATTTAGCGAACAACATAAAAACTAATAGTAAGAGTTTTTATAGCTATATAAAAAGAAAAAGGGTGGCTAAGGTGAACGTTGGTCCATTGGAGGGTGAGACTGGAGAGTTGTTGGTGGGGAACATGGTAATGGCAAAGGCATTAAACGAGTATTTTGTATCAGTCTTCACCATAGAAGACACAAAAAATATTCCAACGCTGGATAAACAGGGGGCGGTAGGAATGGAGGAGCTAAATACTATTAAGATCACCAAGGAGGTGGTATTAGGGAAATTAATGAGACTGAAGGAGGATAAATCCCCTGGGCCTGATGGATTACATCCAAGGGTCTTGAGGGAGATAGCGGTGGGGATTGTGGATGCATTGGTGATAATTTTCCAAAACTCCCTGGAGGCAGGAACGGTCCCAGTGGATTGGAAAATGGCCAATGTAACACCTATATTTAAAAAAGGAAGTAAACAGAAGGCGGGTAACTATAGACCGGTTAGTCTAACATCGGTGGTGGGTAAAATGTTAGAGACAATTATTAAAGAAACACTAACGGGGCACTTGGATAAACATGACTTCATCGGACAGAACCAGCATGGTTTTGTGAAGGGGAAGTCCTGTTTAACGAATCTGCTCGAATTCTTTGAGGAAGTAACAACCCGGGTGGATAAAGGGGAACCGGTGGATGTGGTATACTTGGACTTCCAAAAGGCTTTTGACAAGGTGCCACATAAGAGACTATTGCTAAAAATAAAAAATTATGGGATTGGGGGTAATATATTAGCATGGGTAGAGGATTGGCTAACAAATAGGAAGCAGAGAGTGGGGATAAATGGTTCATACTCGGGATGGCAACCGGTAACTAGCGGGGTTCCGCAAGGGTCGGTGCTGGGACCCCAGTTGTTCACAATTTATATAAATGATTTGGAGGAGGGAACCAAGTGTAATATATCAAAATTTGCGGACGATACAAAAATGGGAGGAAAAGTAGGGGATGAGGAGGATAGGAAGAGTCTGCAAAAGGATATAGATAAGCTAGGTGAGTGGGCAACAACTTGGCAGATGAAATTTAATACTAATAAATGTGAAGTCATTCACTTTGGGAAAAAAAATGATAGGGCAAGTTATTTTCTAAATGAGGTGGAGCTGCGTTGTAATGCAACGCAAAGGGATCTAGGGGTAGTAGTACATGAATCACTAAAAGTTAGTATGCAGGTGCAGCAAGCAATCAGGAAGGCCAATGGAGTTTTGGCCTTTATTGCTAGGGGGATTGAGTATAAAAACACGGAGGTCTTGCTGCAGCTGTACACAGTATTAGTGAGACCACATTTGGAATACTGTGTACAGTTCTGGGGTCCATACTTAAGAAAGGATGTACTGGCCCTGGAGGCAGTGCAGCGAAGGTTTACAAGATTAATTCCTGCAATGAGGGGATTGACATATGAGGAAAGGTTAAGTAGGCTGGAACTCTACTCTTTGGAGTTTAGAAGAATGAGAGGCGATCTCATTGAAACATATAAGATCGTGAGGGGCCTTGATCGGGTGGATGCACCGAGGATGTTCCCAATGATCGGGGAAACTAGAACTAGGGGACATAGTTGTAGAATAAGAGGGGGCTCTTTTAAAACTGAGATGAGGAAGAACTTCTTCACCCAGAGGGTGGTTAATTTATGGAATTCACTGCCCCAGGGAGCAGTGGAAGCAGAAACATTAAATATATTTAAGTCTAAAATAGATGGTTTTTTAGCTGCCAAGGGGATAAGGGGCTACGGGGAGAGGGCAGGGATATGGACCTAGGTATGGTTAGTATAGTAAGACCTGAGTGATCTCCTGGACAAGTGTCGATCGCCTGGATTGGGGTCGGAGAGGAATTTCCCGGATTTTTTTCCCGAATTGGACCTGGGTTTTTATCCGTTTTTTTGCCTCCCCCAGGAGATCACGCGGTTCTTGGGGTGGAGAGGGGTGATAGCGATATAAAGGGGAGGGTAGTGTCTTGTGTTCTGTGTCTTGTGTCTACTGTTTGTGGGTAAGGGTGTCTGTTTAGTGTTCAGCCATGAGCGAATGGCGGTGCGGGCTCGATGGGCCTGGTGGTCTACTCTCGCACCTACTTTCTATGTTTCTATGTTTCTATACCCCATATGCAATGGAATACAATGAGATTTGTTAGCTGGTATTTCAGGACAAGTTGGGTAACACAGATAAGATGTAAATTTTGCACGCTATAGAATTACGCCAATAGGCATTAGATTTCATCATGCTATCTTCCCATTAAATAACATTTTATACTAATAGGCTAGCCCCACATTTACATGTTAAGAATTCTTGTAGCATGATAGGATACTGCGTCTATTAATGAAACAAACCTATTTTGACCTTGTACTTGATTAAGCAATTGAAAACAGCAAGATTGTTAATATTTGCAATAAGCTTTTATTGAATGCAGCTAAAGTAATTCATAATTCCTATTGTAATCTATTTATTCATATGCAAATAACACTTCTCTCATTGCTCATGGATATAAATTCACTTCAAAACAAAATACAACAGAGCAAAAATACAAAACAAAACAGCAACTCATCAGCATCCAGCACAAAGCCCTTCCTCAATAAAATCAAACCATGATATTCACTGTATCTGGCTTTTCACCACAAAAATTACCATACAACAGATCGGCCAACTGAAGTGAACTCTGAACTATCTTCAAATATCTAATATGCAGAGGCATCTCATTATTATGGGAAAATTATGGAGAAAATTACTCTGTAGAACAATGTGCAAATATGTACAGCAAAAGTTATCGATTCTAATTTTATGAAGCATAAACATTTTAATTAAAAAATCAGATTTCATGTAGAAATTAAAATTATGACATTCATATCAAGTTAAGGAAGAAAGTGCTGAACATGCCTTGGGTCTCTGGTATCAGGTATATCCCGATGATAGCCCAGGCGATTGCTGATGAGCAAGTTGAATGCATATTTCTTGTACCCCATATCCCGTATTTCTTGATCAGCTTCATTGAAGATTCTTCCTGAAAGAAAATGTACTCATAAAGATAGAAAAAGATTTGGATTTCACATTTTTGCATATTTGCATAATTGTATCTGACCCAGATACAACTGTCTAGACTTCTGCAATTTAATATTTTTAGCATATCAGTAATTTTCCTGCAAAATTTAATTCGACATTCTTGAAAATGCTGTCCATTAGAAACTGCTACTGCAAAGAATGAAGAAATGCAGAAAATCTGAAGTAAAGACAGAAAATGTTGTAAATATTCAATATCCGTGGAAAGAGAAATAAAGTTAGAAGTTCCTCTGTCAGAACTAGAAAACAAGTTAGTGTTGGGGGGTTAGTGAGGATGGAGAAACAATGGAAAGCATAAAATATAGATAAGGTAATGCAAAACTAGGATTGCCTAGGGTACAACCTGTAAACAAGGTTACACAGTTGATAGGTTAATGCGGACAGTTAGAGAGCGACAGTACAAGCAAACGAAAGTCGCCCAGAAGAGCCGGTGATGCTAATGATCCAGTGATGCTAATGGGGAGAGAAAAACTGAGTGAATATCACAAATAGACCATCCAATAATAAGAAAGGAGACGGTCTGAAATGATAGAAATCGATAAGTTCGCAAGACTGTAATATGCCCAGATGAGGTGTTATTCCTCACAGTTACATTGGGCCTAGTTACAACAATACATAAGGCAAAGTAGTCAATGTATGGACCATTAGAAATGCATAGTAAGCTCAAGGATGCCTGTGGGCTGAATGAGGTGGTCCAGAAAGTGAAGACTCAATATACTTTGGCTTCTCCAAAGTAGGTATGGCAGAGTAAGTATGGACAATTGGGCTCCCTGGATGGTGGGAAGGGAACAGTGAGAAAGCTAGGCATGGTATCTTCAGCAGTTGCATGGGAAAATGCCATGAAGTGAAAGGTTGTTAGGGACTGAAGGATCTTGGGAGCTATGAAGGGGACTACCTCTAGAGTCCTGAAAAGCGCTATATAAATAAAATGTATTATTATTATTATTACAGTGCTGAAAGGAGGGGGGCAGGAAGATATATTTGATGGTTGACAGTGGTGCAAATTCTAAAGCATGATCTGTTGAATGCAAAGATAGTGGGATGGATGCAATGAACAATGGAACACTATACTTGCTCTGTCCAGGAGAGGGCTTTAGAGCAAATGTGTGGGAACAGATGTAGACATGGCATCTATGGACTAACTCCTCTCTCTCATCTTTTGTTAACCAAAAAACAGATAACTTGTTTACAGCTTAATCCACAACAACCTGAGAAGTTAACTGTTTCTCTTTCCAAATATTATCTGGCATGTATTTACATCATAGCAGGACACTTTCTACTGCATTGAAAGCAGAGACTAGCTACCAATATCAAAATGCAATTCACAAATTTCTAAACTATTGTTCTTTCTTGACACTTCCGAGATACCTCACATGCTCTTCAACTTTCAATTCCTAGATTGAAGTAATTCCTCCATCTTTACCATGGATGTCCAGTCCATTCACACCTTCATTCCCTACCAAAAAGGTCTCAAAGCCCACCAGTTCTTCAATGAACAGAATCAGTTCCCTCTACTAATACTCTCTTCCACCTGGCATAACTCACCTTCAACTGCTTCTCTTTTAGGGTCTGTCCCACTTTCACGACCTAATTCACGAACTTTTTTACTCGTGTACATTTTTCATCAGGCTAGAAAAAACGCCCCGACCTACTTGCTGCCACTAGTACCTACGACTAGCATCACCCCCTGCTACGACCTACCTACGATCTCCTACGACCTCGTGGCGACCATGCTGCGAGTACGAGTCAAGGGCAAACTCGGCAGAGGTCATGAATTAGGTCGTGAAAGTGAGACAGGCCCTTAAGATTCCTCTTTCTTCAAATTAAAAGTGTAGCCATGCATGCCTTTTTTGTTTGTTACTTGTATCAACCATACACTGGCACCATCTCCCAACTCTTTCTCTGCGACATCGACAACTACAACGGGGCTGCCTACTGCACCCATGCAGAACTCACTGATTTCATTCCATTTATCACTAACTTCCACTCTGCCAATCAAATTCACTTGGATTATCTGACACCTCTCCTCCCTTTTTTTAAAAATCTGTCTCCATCACAGAGGACAGAATATTGACTGACATCCACTATAAACTCAGCAACTCAGTTAGCTGGATTAAACCTCCTCCCCCCCCCCCCGCCATACACCCCCCCCCCTCCCCCATCTCTTGCAAAGACACTATCGCCTACTCCCAATTTCCCCATTCCTGCCATATCTGCTCCAAAGTTGAGGCTTTCCATTCTAAAAAAAAAGTAAACCAGTTTTTTCCCCAGCTGTCATAAATGGATTCCTCACCCGCGTCTCCTGCATCCCCTAGTTCTACTCTTGCTCTCCATCCCCCCAGATTGAACAAGGGTAAAGTTCTCCTGGTCCTTACCTCTCACTCACCAGCCTCCATATCCAACACAACATTCTGACATTTTTGCCACTTTCAACATGATCCCACCACCAGTCATCTTGAATGAATTGATAAGTTTAATGGCCAAGTATTCACATACAAGGAATTTGCCTTGGTGCTCCGCTCGCAAGTGACAACATGACATATAGTGACTTTTAGGAATGACACATAAAACATTAATAATAAAACATTAAACATGTGAATTAAATAAAATACCAGAGCAAAAGGAGGCTACAGATTTTTGGTTATTGAGTAGAGCTACCACTCGTGGAAAAAAAATCTGTTTTTATGTCTGGCTGTGGCAGCTTTGACAGTCCGGAAAGCGATTCAAAGAGTTTGTGGCGAGGGTTAGAGGGGTCAGAGATGATCTTACCCGCTTGCTTCCTGGCCCTTGCAGTGTACAGTTCGTCAATGGAGGGAAGGTTGCAGCCAATAACCTTCTCAGCTGATCGGACGATTCGCTGCAGCCTCTGGATGTCGTGCTTGGTGGCTGAGCCAAACCAGACCATGATGGAGAAGGTGAGGACAGACTCTACAATGGCCGTATAGAATTGGACCATCATTGCCTGTGGAAGATTTTGCTTCCACAGCTGCCGCAGGAAGTACATCCTCTGTTGTGCCTTTTGACTGTGGAGTCGATGGTGGCCCCCCAGTTAAGGTCCTTGGAGATGATGGTTCCCAGAAACTTAAAAGACTCCACAGATGTGACTGCGGTGTTGTTGATGGTGAGTGGGGTGAGGGGAGGGGGAGCTCTCTTAAAGTCTACAATCAATTCCACTGTCTTAAGAGCATTGAGCTCCAGGTTGTTGTGATGACACCAGGACGCCAGCTGTGTCACTTCTTGGCTGTAGGCAGATTCCTCCCCATCCTGGATCAGTCCAATCAGAGTTGTGTCGTCAGCAAACTTGAGAAGCTTGACACAGGAGTCAGTGGAGGTGCAGAGAGAGTAGAGGAAAGGGGAGAGTACGCAGCCTTGCGATGCTCCTATGCTGAGGGTCTGCGGGTCCGAGGTGTGCTTTCCCAGCCTCACATGCTGCGTCCTGTCTGGCAGGAAGCTGGTGATCCACCGACAGAGGGGTTCAGGCACCGTCAACTTGGAAAGTTTGGAGTGTAGCAGCTCTGGCACAATGGTGCTGAATGCAGAGCTAAAATCAACAAACAAGATTCTCGCATAGGTCCCTTGGCAGTCTAGGTGCTGGAGGATGAAGTGCAGGCCCAGGTTGACTGCATCATCCACATATCTATTGGCCCGATATGCAAACTGCAGAGGGTCCAGCAGGGGGTTTGTGATATTTTTCAGCTTGGCCAGCACAAGCCTTTCAAGGGTCTTCATGACTACAGAGGTCAGTGTAACAGGCCTGTAGTCATTAAGACCAGTAATCCTTGCCTTTTTGGGTACAGGGACAATAGTGGAGACTTTGAAGCAGGCAGGGGCAGTACAGGTTTGCAGGGACTGGTTGAAAATGTCTGTGTAGATCGGTGCCAGTTGTTCGGCACAGAGCTTGAGCATAGAGGGGGAAACATTGTCCGGCCCTGGAGATTTCTGGCTTTTCTGTTTTCTGAACAGCCTTCCCACTTCCTCAATTTCTATTGTTGGTGATGGAGAATTCCATCCCATCCCTACCCCTATGCACAGAGACCACTCCCTCCACAACTCCTTGATTCACTCATCCCATCTCACCCAGTTCTATCCTAAACACTCAGCTCAATTTACTGAAGCCAATTAACATACAAACATGCACATCTTTGGGATGTGGGAGGAAACCGGATCACCCGGAAAAAACTCATGTGGTCACAGGGCGAACATGCAAACTCCGTACAAACAGCACCCATCGTCAGGAAACCAGGGTCAATGGCGCTGTAAGGCAGCAAGTCCACCACTGCAAAACTGTGTAGCCAACTGTTGTTCCAGCCCTCTCTTGAAACTCAATGGATTCACGTTTTACTATGTAGCATTTAAAAAGTTGAATTAAAAAGGTAAAGTTGGGAAATGTTGGAATATTAACCCCAGAGCAACCTGCAAAATTAACAATTTCTCTATCCACACATAATGTGACCTCATGAATGTTTCCTGCAGGTTGTGTTTAGTTCTCAGCAAAACACCATTGGAATAACATCCAATAATCCGGAAAGTAAACTGGTTGGGTACCAAAGTCCCGTATTTTATTGTAGTCAGATGCTATCTATTGCTATCGACTGCAATAATTTCCATGGTCCAATAAAAAACATTGAGTACCCAAACAGTTTGCACAATCCACTTCACTTGAATGCACAAAGCCCAAGAATAAGTTATAAATGGGTTTGAACAATTACATAATGAATAGTACCAATGACCTTAAGATAACCAAAACTGGGATTCGGTAAAAGTTTGTGATTTGATTATATTTCTTTGCACATGTACACAAATGCTCTGTCCAACGCAGGCCACTTACCCAGGTCTAGAGACTCTTCAAATTTCTTGAATTCTTTGTGAACAGGTTTCATAAACTTCTCACCTTGCTGCAGAAATTCAGGAAACCATTTTTGGATATGTGTAATTGGAGGCTGGAAATTCTGAGCGACACCTGGATTCCCCTGGAAAGGCACATTGTTCCGTGTGTATTTTTCCCAGTTTAAATTGAAATAGATGAACAGGAGGAAAGTCCAAATCAAAGAGGAAAACAGACATCCATAACAAAAATAGTGGAATCTTATACCACCCATGGTACTCTAGCATCTTCAGAGTTCCATTGTTCTTGATCTGAAAGAACCAAAAGCAGCAAAATTAGAACAGAAGTATGCAAAATAAGTGTGTCTAAAATATCTTAAAAATTAGCACGATTTTCTTAATCCAGCAAAGGCAAACAGAAAAGTCTGTTCGTCATTCAACATAAGTATTGTGCTAAGTGTCTGTAATCAAAAGGTAGTACACCCACATAAAATACAGTCCCATCCCATAAATTGAATTATAAAAAGACTTAAATATCACTTTGATCAGCAAAATATGTATTTTTAATGGGCGTGAATTTAACATGTCAATGCATGACTGAAGCACTCTCTCTCTCTCTCTCTCTCTCTCTCTCTCTGCATGTTAAGTAGCTCAAAATATTATATATTTCATACATTTTAAAATGGACAACCAGGCAATGGAGTCATAAGTACCATCAGTCTCAATAAAACTGCATCGCTATCCTGCAATGTGGGCAGACGAAGCCCACATTGTTGATACTATGGCACGATAAATATTCAGACACCAACTCGGTTCCGCAACAAAATCGTGACATTTGCTCAATTTCTATAACTGTTTAGGCTCGATGTTCAGAATCGTAGTCTTTCTCCTCTGTGCTTAACAGAAACACAGGCAGACTTGCAACATTTCACAATATCTTGAAAGCAACCTCAAAATTGTAGGAAATATTTAAAAAAAAATGACAGCTCTGTTCCTCGTTACATTAACAGCATCCAGTGGTCTCCCAGACAAGCTGACAGCATCGGCGCAGGCAAGGCTTTGATCGACAATGTTGCCAGCATTTTAACCAG
>CM075978.1:51346089-51428509 GCA_038087875.1 Malacoraja senta
CCAACAAAATGATGTTACTTCCACAAGTGTGGCGCTAGAATGAAACAACTCGGTAAAAAGCGCGCGAATATCGCTCCCCCCGCCCACGTGACTGGAGCAGCCAATCCGAGGGTTTGACTACCCAAAGACACCACCAGGTGCCGCTACACTGGCATGCTGCCGGCTAGAAGCATATCATTGTACACTTCCAGTTAGTCTGGGGCCACCCATTCCCTCAGAGCCGAATACAACTCGGCCGGTAAGCCATTTGCTTCCGGGAGTTTTACTCAAGACAAAGGAACAGATGGAGCCAGTCAGCCACTCCAGGGTCAGTGGTTGGTCCAGACTCTCCCGCTTGCTGTCCTCCAAGGCCTCAATGATAGAGGACAGGAAGTTCTGGGAGGCGGTGCTGTCTGTGGCCTTCCTGTCATACAATTCCGTATAAAAGGATGTGCAGATCCTCAGCATGTCTGGCTGCAAGGATGTTACCGAGCCGTCCTCCTCCCTAAGGCTGTTCATCACAGAGCTCCTGTGAACCTTATGGAAGAAGAAGCGTGAACACGTCTCATCCTGCTCCACATGGCGGACCATGGATCGGAAGATGAACTTGGAGGATTCGGAGGTAAATAGCCAAGCATGCCAGTTCTTCAACTCTCTAAGTTCCTCCCTCACATCCACCCCTTGACTGCAGAAGGAGCAGTTGCTGCAAATCTGTCTGGAGTTGACACAATTCTTGCTCTCTGAACCCATTTAAATATGAAGAACCTCTTGATGTTCTCCTTGGTTGCTTCCCACCAGTGTGTCGGGGAGTCAAAGAGGGGCCTCACAGTACTCCAACATGCGTAGTCCCTCTTTAGCTCCTCAATGTTCTCTGGGGTCAACAGCTTCACATTTAACTTCCACGTCCCTCTGCCTGCCTTCTGGTCCTGTTGGTTACAGGAAGCCTGAAGTAGGCAGTGGTCAGAGAAGAACACTGGCGTGAGGTCGGTGTGTCTGACCATGACGGTCTTCGACGTGAAGAGGAAGTCTATCTGAACCGTCCGATGTCGACCAGGTGAACCACGGCTGGGACCCACCTGCAGGGTCGCTGAAGGCGTCGCGCGGCTTTGCGTCTTTTACCGTCTCCATCAGGAGCTTGGAGATTCTGTCCAGTCTATGGTCGGCACTGCCAGATCGTCCAGCCGCATCGATGATGCAGTTGAAGTCACCGGCCAGAATGAGCGGCCGGGACGTGGCCAGCAGCAGTGGGAGCTGCTGGAGAACGGCCAGCCTCTCGCTCTGCACAGGTGAGGCGTACACATTAATTAGCCGGAGCAGATAGTCATGGTACATTACATCCACCAGCAGGAAACGCCCCCCAACCCCCTCCCTGACCTCAGTGATGGAGAAATTCCCTCCCCGCAGCAAGATCCCCAGATCGGAAGAGCGACAGTCATTACCCCCCCGACCATACCGACAGTCCGTGGGGTCACCATCGCGACCACCTGCAGCGGAGGTGTGGTCGCCCACACTCCTGCAGAAAAGTCACATCCGCCTTGACCTTGGCCAGGTACTGCAAGGCATTTACACATCGTGCAGTGTGAAGAACACGGCACAAGTTTAGCGATGCCAGTTTTAGCTCAATTGGCCTTAATAAGTCACTGACCGTTATCTGGTCCTCATGCCCACCGCTTTGGTGAATTGCAGCACCGTTTCGGGGCTCAGGTACAGGGTGCTGGCATCCTCTGTCGTAGCTGGAGTTGTTGTCGGAAGGACCATCCTTGTTCCACCCTCTTCTTGGCACATTGTCCCCTCCGTCTCCTGTCGCTGGGGTACGGTGACTGATTTATTGCTCCCGGTTTCCCGGAGCTGGGGCCCATTGGCCACTGCACTGCTCTCGGTCTCCCGGAGCTAGAGCCTATTGGCCGCTGCACTGCTCCCAGTCTCCCGGAACTGGGGCCCGTTGGCTGCTGCACTGCTCCCTGTCTCCCGGAGCTGGGGCCCATTGGCTGCTGCACTGCTCCCGGTCTCCTGGAGCTGGGGGACAACAGGCGTGTCCTTTTCCTTTCCGATCTCCTCACCCATTTTCTTCCTCTGCCTCCGTCGTCAGGTCCTCGATGTTGCCTCATCCTCCGACGAGGAGAGGTTGCTGGCATCGGTCCGGAAGAGGACTCTTCTTAGACTTTCCTGTTCCCTCCAACCTTGGCTCTTTGGGCAGAGCCCTCTGGTGTTTCTTACTTTTCACCACCTGCCATACCTCCTGCTGTTCTCCCTCTTCCATCGACTCTCCCTCCTGGACAGGGGGCTGGGGATCTCTGTCTGGCGGTTGGGGGCTCGAGGGCGTCGGGCAGTCCTCATCCCTGTTCTCTTTTTCTGCAGGGGTCTTGGCAGTGTTGGGAGGCGTCTCACCCACCCTAGGGGTGTTGGCAACAGCCCCTCTTATCACCTGTGCGTATGTGCAGGCTCATTTAGGGTAGGCCTTGTCGAGGTGGCCTGCCTCCCCGCACAGGTTGCAGTTCTTGCTCACGGCAGTCCTTTGTCTCGTGGCCTTCCAGCTTGCAGTTCTTGCAGACAACTGCACTGTATTGGGCTACCACGTGCCCAGGTTTGTTGCATTTCCTGCACACCATTGGTTGCCCCGCGTAGGTCATGTAACCTCGGTTCCCTGCGACAGCGAACACCGAGTGAGGGTGGATGATGGCTCCCTTCCCATCCACCCTCAGCTTCACCTTGACTTGCCGCTTGCTCGTCCAGATCCCGAACAAGTCCTTCACATCAGCACAGTTCCCTGCTCCCTCGACATAATGAGCAAGGACGATGAGGACATCCACGAAGGGCACATGGGGGTTAAACATGTACACCGTGATCATCCGTTCCTTCTGGGTGGGGAGGGTGAAGAGCGGCTGCACCTTCAGCAGCGACAGCGGAGCTTCGTTCCCCTTCTGGAAATCTTGCATCAGCTTCTGCCATCCCGTTGGATACTTGAAAGTGACATCAAAGTATCTGTTACCAGGGAAGTCCTGGAGACAGTAAATATCCTTGGCCTCAAATTTGCAGGCCTCCAGCAAGACCTTCCAGACGAACAGGTCCCGTGAGAAGGGAGTCCACTCGCTGAGGTCCTTCATGCTCATTCGCAGGGTATTGCGGATTCTCTGTCCTCACGCTCCATTTGCTGCTGCTATTCTGATTGGATGAGGTGTTAGGTTGGTTACCCAACCAGCATGGATCCATCTCTAAGCCAGCAACTGACAGACTCCTGGTCACCAACGTGACCTCCAATTCCGATCGGTCCTAGGTCCTAGATCTGTGATTATAAGAACAGACACTTGATCTTAGCCAAAAGGCCGAGAGGAGAACAACCAATGTTTCTGTAAGTGGAATAGTGCGTACTGTGGCACCCTATTAACTCCACCAAACAAAGACACGTTTCTACCCCAGTGGGTTTGAACCGAAGTGCTTATGCAGAGTGATACTTGTACTGAACCGTATACAAAAATGAATTTCACTGTACCTTGGTGCATGTGACAAATAAAGTACCATACCAAGGGTCTCGACCTGAAATGTCACCCATTCCTTCTCTCCAGAGATGCTGCCTGTCCCGTTGAGTTACTCTAACATTTAGTGTCTATCATCGGTGTAAACCAGCATCTGCAGTTCCTTCCTACACCACATATTATTGAAGTTTATTTGTTGCTTATTAAGGAATGATATTTAGGGAAAAATATCTATCCTTTTAGGTAGCCTATTTTGTATTATATTTCAGATCTTTATCCCGACCCCAGCCAAGTGTTCAGGTATATGATCTGTGGCAACAACGTATATAACAAATAATACAGTCGAATATACTTCAATGGAGGTTAATAAAGGTCAGGTTGAAGTTCCCTTCTTGCATTTTGAGCATTCAGTCAATTGTTCCCCCTGCTGTCAAAATCTACTATTTTTGTCAGTGCTTCTGCCACATACTGTGTTGTGTTTCATTTGGTGTGTATAAAGCATAAACAATAGCGTGAACTCCTTGTGTCAAATGTTTTGGGGGGGTTTTCTGAATATTGCATGTTTTTATTTAAAAGAATGCAAAATCTCTGGTGAGTGCAGAATCAAGTAGTAAAAATCTTGAATGTTCGAGCAATTAAAGTCACAAGACTTTAGAATTCTCATCAAAGGGTGGTGGAAACAGACCTTTTGAGTATTTGTGGAGTAAAATGTTAGCATGAGGGATGGAAATATAGAGCTACAATTAAATCAGCCATGACCTTTCAAATGGTGCGGTAAGCTTCAGGCTATCCATGCTCCTGCGTCATATGTACACTAAAACTTTTTTTGCTATGTACACAGCTCTACACAGCTCTGTTTCTGTGTCCTGGAAAATTAATTGTTCCATGTTGATGTAACATTACAACCTTCTCAATATCCTTGCAGAGAAAGCCATACATTATAAATGGAAACAGATGGTGGTCTTGCAAATTTAAGGCTCCTTGTGTTTAAAGCCCATTAAGATAGTGATGCGGGGAAAAATTGGTCCTATGCCTGCTCTATATAGTTTTTTTTGCTTTTTAAATTCTGTTTGACCATGCATATTTTCTGAGTGAATGAATGCATCCATTTCAATACTACAACACAACACACTATAACCTCTTCAAACACAATTTATTTTAAAATGTGTCTGAGCACTTTCATCCTTTACAAGTGTGCAATTGGTAAAAAATAAACACCAGGTGGCACTATTTACCTTCTGGTGGAACAGCCAAAATTAAATCGTATTAATGCTTTTAGTTTAGTTAATTATTGTCACGTGTACTGAGATACAGTGAAACATTTTGTTTTGCGTGCTATCCAGTAAAATCATACCATGAGTACAATCATACACAAGTAAAAGAGTGAAACGATTGTATTGGATAACATTTGATCCTCTTCTTAAACAGCAAACAAAGTGTTGCCATGCTATAGTGCCATCTTGCAACTTTCAAATCTCAGCTGTCTGAAAATATCAAGTCTGATCTTAACCTAAAGAGAGATATGCATTTCTTAAATGTCTCACTTTAAGGCCCGATGTTCTGCTGACACTGGATCGATGATGTAGCGGTCAGCTTGGCCAATGCAATGCTGTTGGTTACTATCAAGGTTGCTGCCAATCCATGCAGATGTTGCAGGCTGCACTAGTTAACCTGGCTGTAGTCGAGCCTCCAGCAGCAGTATCTTCCCATTCCAACACCAACCAGTGGCCACTGCAACCACACCTATTTAATTCCTGCAGCGCCCCCTCTGCTTCTGTGAGCTGAGGTCGTTATATACCACTTCCCTGAACTGAGCATGAATCTTTAGGATGCTTTCCAAAGGGTGTGAGAGGTGACCTTAGAGAATGGTCACATCCACCAACTTTCCCCATTTACCTTCACCTTTGGTGAAACGTTTTATGATCCACTCCATTCAATTCACTTTATTGAAAGGCATTGTTTTCCCCTAAATTGTTTCCCTTTTAATTACTGAGAGTGCAAAACTGGTTAGATATGGAGTCTTAGACAAGCCATGAAACTGAGGCCTTGATAATGATACGATGCTATTATTTTGGAAAATGTGCACAAAGTTCTCCCGGAAGTGCACCAAAGCTCTCCTTCCTCCCCTCCACAATTCCTCTTGAGTTATGTGGCTCTTGAGGTGGCTAATAACATCAATGTGGGATCTGCCAGTGGGAAGAGCAAGTGGGTAGGTTCTGAGGTGGTGCCCTACATACATACGGTTTCTGCGTACCCAATGCATGGCCGACAGATTTCCAGTATCACGTTGAAACAAAGGGGTGGCCTCCATTGTGTCCGGAAACGTGGCCGACGGGCAGGACTTCAGGTCAGACTGAAGCGCAGGGGACTTCGGCCCCCTCTCCCTATTATCCTACTGGCCAATGTACAGTCCCTTGAAAATAAAGTGGAGGACTTAAGGGCAAGACTGCTTTATCAAAGGGAGCTGAGGGAATGTTCTGTGTACGTTTCACAGAGACATGGCTCACCGCCAGCTCCCCAGACTCAGCGGTCCAGCCTGAAGGGTTCTCCATCCACCGTATGGACCGTATGTAGGCATCTGAGAAAGGGAGAGGAGGCGGCGTCTGCCTCATGGTCAACTCTGCGTGGTGCTCAGACATGGCAGTCCTGTCCAACTCCTGCTCTCCACACCTCGAACATCTGGCAGTGAAGTGCCGTCCCTTCTACCTTCCGAGGGAATTCACCTCCATCATCCTGACCGTGGTCTACATCCCACCCCAGGCAAACATCCTTCTGGCACTGGAGGAGCAGCACGCCGTGGTCAACAAACAGCAGACGTCTTATCCCGAGGCGTTTACCACCATAGCTGGGGACTTCAATAAAGCAAACCTTACGAAATCGCTCCCTAACTTCCACCAACATGTCTCCTGTTGCACCAGAGGACCAAACACCCTCGACCACTGCTACACCACCATCAAGAATGCCTATCGCTCCATTCCTCACTTCGGTAAATCTGACCATACCGCAGTGCTGCTTCTTCCTACCTACAGGCAGCAATTAAAGAGCACACCCCCAGAGGTGAGGACTGTACAGAGCTGGTTGGGGGGGGGGGGGCAGAGGAACAACTACAGGACTGTTTGGAGTCTGTAGACTGGGCAATGTTCAGGGACTCGGCAACGGACCTGAACGAATACGCCACAGTCGTTACAGACTTCATAAAGAAATGTGTGGAGGACTGCATCCTGACAAAAACCTTCCGAGTGTTTCCCAATCAGAGGCATTGGATGAACTTTGAGATCCGCACTCTCCTGAAGACCAGACACCGGGCATTCATGTCTGATGATACAGTGGTCTACAAGAAGTCCAGATACGACCTTGGTAAGGCCATCAAAAAGGCCAAAAGGGACTTCTGCTCCAAGCTGGAGGATGAGACAGATGTTCGGCAACTGTGGCGGGGCCTGAATGCAATCACCTCCTACAAGGCGAAATCAGGAGGTAGCTCGTATGTCGGCATAGCATCACTCCTTGATGAGCTCAATGCTTTTTACGCACGCTTTGATAGGGAGAACACTGATGTGCCTTCTCGAGCCCCCATTCGCTGTGATGGTATTTCAGTCACAGTCACAGAGGCCGGCGTCAGAAAATCCTTCAGAGGGGTGAACCCTCAAAAAGCATCTGGACCTGATGGTATACCCGGTCGTGTTCTAAAATCCTGTGCGGACCAACTGGCTGGAGTTTTTACGGACATTTTCAACCTCACTTCTGAGGTTCCCACCTCCTTTAAAAGGACACCAAGAAGAGCAAGGTGACGTGCCTCAACGACTATCGACCAGTGGCACGTCGGTGGTGATGACGTTCTTTGAGAGGTTGATCATGGCGCAAATCAACTCCTACCTCGACAAAAACCTGGACCCACTGCAGTTTGCTTACCCCACAACAGATCAACGGTGGATGCGATCTCGCTGGCTCTCCACTCCGCTCTGGACCACTAGGACAACTAAAACTCATATGTCCGGCTGTTATTCATTGATTACAGCTCGGCATTTAATACAATCATCCCCTCCAAGCTGGATACCAAACTTGCAGAACTGGGTCTGCGCATCTCTCTGCAATTTGATCCTCGACTTCCTCATTTACAGACCACAGACTGTTCGAATTGGTGGAAATGTGTCAGCCTCGATAACAATCAGCACGGGAGCACCTCAAGGCTGCATGCTCAGCCCCCTGCTGTACTCACTCTATATTCATGACTACATAGCTGGTCATAGTGCGAACTCCATCATCAAGTTCGCTGACGACACCACTGTTGTGGGACGTATCACTGATGGGGATGAGTCAGAGAATAGAAGAGAGATCGGCCGACTGACCAAATGGTGCCAGCACAATAACCTGGCCCTCAACACCAGCAAAACCAAGGAACTGATTGTGGACTTTGGAAGAGGAAGGATGGGGACCCACAGTCCCGTTTATATCAATGGGTCGATGGTGGAAAGGGTCAAGAGCTTCAAATTCCTCGGTGTGCACATCTCTGAAGATCTCTCCTGGTCTGAGAACACTGATGCAATCATAAAGAAAGCACATCAGCGCCTCTACTTCCTGAGAAGATTACGGCGAGTTGGTATGTCAAGGAGGACTCTCTTCTGTGCAACTTCTACAGGTGCACAGTAGAGAGCATGCTGACCGGTTGCATCGTGGCTTGGTTCGGTAACCTGAGCGCCCAGGAGTGGAAAAGACTACTAAAAGTAGTAAACACTGCCCAGTCTATCATCGGCTCTGACCTCCCTACCATCGAGGGGATCTATCGCAGTCGCTGCCTCAAAAAGGCTGGCAGCATCATCAAGGACCCACACCATCCTGGCCACACACTCATTTCCCCGCTACCTTCAGGTAGAAGGTACAGGAGCCTGAAGACTGCAACGTCCAGGTTCAGAAACAGCCGCTTCCCCACAACCATCAGGCTATTGAACTCAACTCAAACAAAACTCTGAACATTAATAGCCCATTATCTGTTTATTTGCACTTTATCTGTTTAATTTATTCATGTGTGTATATATTCATACAATGGTATATGGACACACTTATCGGTTCCGTATTCATGCCTTCTATAATTCTGTTGTGCTGAAGCAAAGCAAGAATTTCATTGTCCTATCTGGGACACATGACAATAAACTCTCTTGAATCCTGAATCTTGAAGCTCTTCTCCATTTTGAGTGGGCACGAGCCAGAGGTTGTCAAAAGCCAGTTGGGATATTACCCTTCTTCAAGAAAGCTTTGAATACAGCTTTGAATCTTTTTCGTTTTTATGCTTGGTAGTCTCTTCCCAGAATAAAGTGTTAGACCGTGGGCCAGAGGGGCCTTCTGTGGACTCCCCCATGATCCTACTTCTTGGGTGTCATTTTGTTCATTGGTATCTCTTATGTCGGAAAAATGATGTTCCCAAGAAAAAAACTAATGTGGACTATGTTTTTTAACCCCTTATTTCAATCTATATCAAAATTGTGTTTTTTCACACTTTGCCCTCTTGTGGCCCTCTTCCATCATCCTATGTCAACCGGAAAACAAATCCAGATTTTCGTGTGCAGCACTGGAAGCGTGATGATGGGGATGAAGCATTCAAGCAGTGTACAAGAAAATATCTGTCATGGATGCTTTTCCGGAAAGCGAGTAGTGAGAAAGTTCAAGAGCTTCCAGCTTGGGCAGGATTTGTCTCAGCAACAGGTGAGGTGCCTTCAAATGTGAATACAATTGACTACTATCCTGTGATCAATCATCCCATCACGGAATTTAGTACAGTTCAAGAGTGTTTACGAGCTTCGGAAGAAGCGTCATGAGGTTGGCCAAGAATATGTCATTACAACATTCGACTTGGGTGTCTGCATGAAGGCATATCCTCTCGTGTGGTCATACTGCAAAGTACAAGAAACACATTGTGTTCATTGGCACATTTCATGTCATTTGTGCATACTTCAAAATGCTTGTAAAGAAAATGGAAGGATCCGGACTTCAGGATGTCCTCATGGAATTGGGAATCATGTCCACTGGTTTTATGAAAGGTGTTATGACAGGAAATAACTACGACAGAAGTCTGCACTGCTACAAGACGATGGTGGAGTGCTTGGAGAGGCTCCTTCGTGATGAATGCCTGTCTATGGTTGGAAAAGATGCAATGTATACTAGAGGAATCAAAGGACATATTTCAAGAACTAAGCAGGCACTTGCTGAAGTCATGGCCAATGCAGATCTCAACACATTGATGGAGTGCATCTTGGTGCCCTGGCTTTCCTCGAACGAGGTGCCATCAGTGTCACTAGGTCGTTCATACCAGGAAACCGATGTGCTGTTGACAAAACGATTGAGGAGACAATCATGAAGCATGGCAAATCTCGAGGTGGTGGTAGTGGTGTTGGGCTCTCTGGCATCTTGGAGAATCACAGTGCTTATCAGAGATAGGTTCGAACTTCAACAGAAAGGGCACACTTTCTCTTTGCAACTCTCAGCCTCGCAGACATGACTTCTGGTACCAATCGCGGAAGCAAACACAGATCAACAACCAACTGAGATAAGGAAAAGTGAGGCATGTCGAAAGAAACCCATTGATGCTGTAAAGAGCTTCCTGAATCCTTTTGACGTAGATGACAAGACTGGGTTGTATGTACTCTCTTCTGGTGCACATGTTCCGGCTGAAGTTGAGAAATATGTCATAAAGGTACTTACCACAGGGAAAGAACAGAAAGAGAAGTTCATCAGAGATTGGAAGCAGTTCTTGACCAATGATGAGAACAAGAAACAGCTCATTGAACTTCTTGATGTGTAGAGTGAGCATGACATGGCAAAGAGGCTACATGGAAGGAAGGTGATCTTCATTAAGGAAGGAGAGGTCACACTTCTTACTTCTCAGAATGGGAAAGAGACACTGCAGTCTGAGATTCAATCCCTGAAGTCAATCCAAGAAGAAACAGACTCGTGAGTCATCCTATACTGCAACTATGGCAAAGAACAAGGATATGACCACGTACAAGTCAAAAGCCCAGACAGCGATATCTTTTTCATATTGCTTCACTATGCAAACAACATTCAAGACACCACAGTGTTCTTTGACACAGGGAGAGGCAACAGGCAAAGGCTAATAGATGTCCCATTTTGTAAAGCAGTCCTCAGAATACTGCTCAGCATTACTTGGACTGCATGCGTTCTCAGGCTGTGACTCAACAAGTGCCTTCAAAGGAATCGGCAAAGTCAAGCCAATCAAACTGATGCAACAGCGTAACAAATTTGTGAAACCTCTGGCAGAGCTTGGCGATTTTCATAGAGTTGAAGATGATATGGTCCTAATTTAGTGGATTTTTTATGTAGCTTTACTAAGAAACAGACTCAATTGCAAGTACCAAATTCACAGACCCCAAGAAAGAGGGCAAAGTGTGAAAAACAATTTTGACATATTTGAAATAAGGGTTAATAAAGCGTAGTCCAAATGTTTTTTTTTCTTGGGAACATAATTTTTCCGACAGAAGAGATACCAATGAACAAAATGACACCCAAGAAGTAGGATCATGGGGGGGGGGTGCATGGACTATGGCCCACGGACTATGTCTGTTTTAGGAGACCGATATGGTATCACATGTCCAGTCCAACGGAGTCAACTAAGGTAAACACAGAAAGCTTAGATATAATCAGTGGATATAAAACGTTAGTTTGCAGCTGCATTTGCTATGAAGAAATGGCTCTGAATCAATTCATTGTAATGCTGCCAGATAATTAGAAACATTATTATTATTATTTTTACTGTTCCAGATCTTTTGCATTTTCAATGGGGGAGGGTCACACAAAAATGTTGCGCTTGTAATTCTGGCACTCAGAAGGATTTAGAAACCATTATAAAACATGAATAAAGATTTTCAGCATGAACATATATTTTTAAATAGCACATTCGACCTATAGTAAAGTTTATAAAACCCCCCTTAACCTTTGGTAAAAGTCATCAGCTATATTTCATTGAATGGAACTATATATATATATATTTTTTTAATCGGCCCAGTATGGTACAGAACATAAACGCAGAAAATGCTGCAGAACAGATAACAATCTGACTCTGTAACCTCAGGTGAATGAAGAGCTAATTTCCCAAGAGGCTGTGATGATAAATTAAGGCTGCAACAGAGGATAGATATCTGATTGTCTTGGTATTGGATACCCACCCAGTGGATTTGGTATTTCTCATTCATAAACTATTGTAGGTTCGCTGGTGTGCAATGCCCCCCTCCCTTAAAAGGCGTCACACACAGGAGACACAACAGATTGCAGATGCTGGACTCTTGAGCAAAAAAGAAAATTCCAGAAGAACTCAGTGGACCAGACAACATCTGTGGCTAGAAATGAAAGATGGCATTTCGGGTTGTGTCCTTTCTTCAGATTCTTGAGCAAAAAACAAATTGCTGGAGGCACTCAGTGGGTCAGGCAGCGGTCTTGAGTAAAAATCCAACTGCTGGAGGATCATTTACGTTCCACCGATATTTCATGACCTGCTGAGCACTGTAACAATTAGCTTTTTTAGTTTGTTCATTTATAAAAAGGAGTGTTATTGGCAAGCCACCATTAAGATGAGCAATAATGGCCCTTGGGAACGTGATGATGAACTGCAAAGTTGAACCATTGCATTTGTTCTATTGATAGTGCTCTCACAATGGTCTAGGTTAGAGGGTTTCAAAATTTAGACCAATGACAAGTAGAGTGATATATTTCAGAGTCAGAATGATGTTTGATCTAGAGCAGGGGTCGGCAACCTACGGCCCAAGGGCCGAATGTGGCCTGGAACCCGAAATCATCCGGCCCGCAGATGGATTTTTTTCCCTGTTATCATCCAGCCCGCCGAGCGTCCGCCCCGAGCGCGTGGCCGAGTGCCCGCCCCGAGCACGTGGCCGAGCTCTGGCTGTACCGCATCCTGCGCAAAGCCGCTGGCACGGCCGCGCACCTTCTGTTAACACGTTTAAGAAAGAACTGCAGATGCTGGGAAAATTGAAGGTAGACAAAAATGCTGGAGAAACTCAGCGGGCGAGACATGCAAGGATTGCATGAGGCTGCCTCACCTGCTGAGTTTCCTCAGCATTTTTGTCTACCTTCTGTGAACACGTGATTTGATGCCTCCCATCCGGGGCGGGATGGGAGTGGGACCCATGTGTACATGTGATAGATGTGGCCCGCCATCCGCTCACAGACATGCGTCCCGGCCCCTATGCAGAACAAGGTTGCCGACCCCTGATCTAGAGGGAACCTGCAAGTAGTGGTATTCTTATCAGCCTGTTGACCTTGTCATCAGAGATTATATGTTTGGTGAATAACTGCAATCCTTCTTGTACACAGTAGCCAAGTAGGCCAGAGGTAGAGAGAATAAATATTGAGGTTGGTGTAAGGCTGGGAATTAAGAGTTTTTTTTATTGTGAATTGGGTGGAGCTTCTTAAATGTTGCTGAATCTGTTTACTTACAGGAAAGTATTCTATTACTTCTGTCCTGCAGTATTGACGTGAAAGGGTATCAAAAAGTTAGTGACTGCAGGATAAGTAGATTTTTGACCAGCTCATGTAGTTACAGTAATAGTATGGCTTGTCCATTTATGCTTCTGAATAATGTTTAGGAAGTTTGGTGGGAAACAGCAGTTAAATTCTCTCTAGATTTGTCAGTGTTATTGATTCTAATTATTTCTCAATCCTTAAATCTTGACAGGATTATTAAGATAACTGTTGATCCTTTGGATCGTTAAGGTCCCTGTTGATCTTCTCACACATTGTTACTGTGAATGTTCAAAATAAATAACATCACAAATACTTTTTAAGCTGGATGTTGGAGGAAAAAAATCAAACCTGTTTGAATCTATCATGTAAAATTGATTGAATTGTTTTGAAATATTATGTCAATCTTTATATGACATCTAACTCTGGGAAGCAATTTATTGCAAGCAGCAGACAAAGAATGTTCGGATCATTTTTGACAACTGTAGGAAAAAAAGGATAATTAAAAAATCATCCAGGCCATAATTACAGCAAATAGGTACTGCCTCTGCCACTTCTGCAGATAACTAAAAAGACAACACGGGGAGAAAAGATGAGGTACAAAGATAAGCCAAGATTATAAAGGAGGATAGTAAAAGCTTCTTTAGGTATGTGAAGAGGAAAACATGAGTTAAGACCAAAGTCGGGCCAAAGAAGACCGAAAAAGGTGAATTTATTATGGGGAACAAGGAAATGGCAGATGAGTTGAACAGGTACTTTGGATCTGTCTTCACTAAGGAGGACGCAAACAATCTTCCTGATATAGTAGTGCCCTGAGGATCTGGGGTGACGGAGGAACTGAAGGAAATCCACATTAGGCAGGAAATGGTGTTGGGTAGACTGAAGGCTGATAAATCCTCAGGGCCTGATGGTCTGCATCCCAGGGTACGTAAGGAAGTGCCTCTAGAAATCGTGGATGCATTGGTGATAATTTTCCAATGTTTTATTGACTTAGGATCAGTTCCTGTGGATTGGAGGGTAGCTAATGTTATCCCACTTTTTAAGATAGGCGGGAGAGAGAAAACGGAATTATAGACCAGTTAGCTTGACATCGGTGGTGGGGAAAATGTTGGAGTCAATTATAAAAGATGAAATAGCCGTACATTTGGATAGCAGTAACAGGATCGGTTCGAGTCAACATGGATCTACGAAGGGGAAATCATGCTTGACTAATCTTCTGGAATTTTTTGAGGATGTAACTAGGAAAATGGCAAGGGAGAGCCAGTGGATGTAGTCTACCTGGACTTTCAGAAAGCATTTGATAAGGTCCCACATAGGAGATTAGTGTGCAAAATTAGGGCACATGGTATTGGGGGTAGAGTGCTGACATTGATTAAAAATTGGTTGGCGGACAGGAAACAAAGAGTAGGGATCAACGGGTCCATTTCAGAATGGCAGGCAGTGACTAGTGGGGTACCGCAAGGCTCGGTGCTGGTACCGCAGCTATTTACAATATACATCAATGATTTGGATGAAGGGATTCAAAGTAACATTAGCAAATTTGCAGATGACACAAAGCTGGGTGACAGTGTGAACTGGGAGGAGGATGCTATGAGAATACAGGGTGACTTGGACAGGTTGGGGGAGTGGGCAAATGCATGGCAGATGAAGTTTAATGTGGATAAATGTGAGGTTATCCACTTTGGTATCAAAAACAGGAAGGCAGATTACTATCTAAATGGCATCGTTAGGAAAACGGGAAGTACAACGGGATCTGGGGGCCCTTGTTCATCAGTCTATGAAAGTAAGCATGCAGGTACAACAGGCAGTGAAGAAAGCGAATGGCATATCGGCCTTTATAACAAGAGGAGTCGAGTATAGGATCAAAGAGGTCCTTCTGCAGTTGTACAGGGCCCTAGTGAGACCACACCTGTAGTATTGTGTGAAGTTTTGGTCCCCTAATTTGAGGACGGACATTATTGCTATTGAGGGACTGCAGCGTAGGTTTACAAGGTTCATTCCCGGGATGGCGGGGCTGTCATATGCTGAGAGAATGGAGCGGCTGGGCTTGTACACTCGAGTTTAGAAGGATGAGAGGGTATCTTATTGAAACATATAAGATTGGACACGCTAGAGGCAGGAAACATGTTCCCGATGTTGGGGGAGTCCCGAACCAGGGGGCACAGTTTAAGAATAAGGGGTAAGCCATTTAGAACGGAGACGAGGAAACACTTTTTCTCACAGAGAGTTGTGAATCTGTGGAATTCTCTGCCTCAGAGGGCGGTGGAGGCTGGTTCTATGGATACTTTCAAGAGACTGCTAGATAGGGCTCTTAAAGATAGCGGATTAAGGGGATATGGGGAGAAGGCAGGAACGGGGTACTGATTGGGGATGATCAGCCATGATCACATTGAATAGTGGTGCTGGCTCGAGGGGCCGAATGGCTTACTCCTGCACCTATTGTCTATTGCAACAACGATTATAAATGTAACTAGACCAAGGGGGACCCGTAGGGTCCCAACCCCTCAGCGCACGGTTGCGGGGAGGGGGGGGAGGCTGCAGCGTCACATGAACACTAACCACCCCCCACACACAGGGCGGGAGGAGGGGAGTGGGGAATGGGGGAGGGGAGTGTGAGGGCGAGAGAGGAGGGGTAGAGAGGGAGAGGGGGGGAGATGTAGGAGGGGGGGGGAGGGCAGGGGGGCTGGAGGGGGAGGGGGGGCAAAGGGATGGGGAGAAAGAGAGGTGGGAGAGAGGGGAGGGGGAGGGAGAGGGGGAGAGAGTTGGGGAGGGGAGGGGAGGAGAGGCGGGGGAAGGGGGAAGGGAGAGAGGGGAAGGGGAAGATCAATGGAGGAATCGCAGGTCTCCATAGATGGCCTCTCCCAGAGGGAGTAATGGGCACCGGGGCCACCTTTCCATCGCGCTGCCGCCGCAATGTTCTAAAACTCGAGTCGAAGTGCGAGCGGACTTCTTTGTTAACTGTTGTGCTGTGGGCGGGGCTGGGCGCTCCGGGAGCCCAGGCACGAGCTTACTTAGTGTTGAGCCACTTGGGCTGTTGGCGGGGCTGGGTGCTGCGCTGTGGACGGTCAGGTTAGTGGGCTGGGCAGTGCACTGTGGTCAGGTGGGTGAGTGCTAGTCCACAGCACAGCGGGAGGCGCTGGACGACTTGATAACGTGCTTCACGGGCTTCAACCCACGTAACTGGCTGCGCATTGATAATCTGCACAGCTGGTCGCGAGGAACAAAGGCATTGTGATGTCAGCAGCTGGCCAGACGCTATCTTTTAAAAAAACGTCCGTTTGGTCGTCCGTTTTAGTAAAAATCTTGGGAAATAAACCAAATTTACAGAGGAGTGGACATCTAAAATCATAAGGTAAATAGCTACCGAAATATATAACAATTTCCCCGTTTAGGCGTCTGGTTTTTGAGGAGATGTATTTCAAAGGCGAAATGACACACACACACAGAGTTTTAATACGTACTAGACCAAAGGGAACCCATTAGGTCCCGTCCCCTCAAAGCGTGGTTGCGGGGGGGGCCTGCGGCATCACACACTAACCACCCCCCACACACACAGGGGGGAAGGGGGAGTGGGGAGGGAAGGGGAGAGGGGGGACGAAGTGGAGGGGAGAGGAGGAGGGGGGAAAGAGGGGAGGGGATGGGGGAGAGGGAGGAAGAGGAGGAGGAATGGGAGAGAGGGGTGAGGTGGAGTGGGGGGAGGTGTGGAGAGGGGGGAGGTGGAGAGAGTGGAGGGGGAGGGAGAGCCGTCGGAGATAGAGCAGGGGAGGGAGAGAGGGGGGAAGGGGGGAGAGAGAGAGAGTAGAGGGGATAGAGGAGGTGCGATGGAGGGTAGTAGGGAGAGAGGGACACAGAGAGGGAGGGGGTAGAGAGGGAGGGGAGGGGGTAAAGGCAGCACGTACCCAGGTCGTAGAGCAGCAGCCTCCCCACCAGGCGCCGGGCGGCAGACCCGAGCGAGGCCGCGGGAGGGCGTGGATCCGAGCGAGGCCGCGGGCCGACTGCAAACAGTTGAGATCGGGATCCCCACGAAGCAAAAGGCATCACGAGAGGACTTCTTTTTTTAGCAGTTGGGCCAAAGCTCGAGCGGACTTCTTGTTTAGCAGCTGGGCTGTAGCCAGGGCTGGGCGCTGCGGTAGCCGAGGCGAGTGCTGGTCGACAGCACAGAGGGAGGCGAAAAATGCCACAGCCGTGAAAAAAAAATGCGAGTGGACTGTGAGTAAGTTGTCAGCTGCATTTATCCAGAGGGGGAGCCATTGTAACGGCATGCAGCTAATTTAACAAATATGTCAGATTGTAAAGTCGGGGGGAGGGGCGGGTTTACGTAACTTTAATCCAGAGTGGGGTGGGGCGGGCGGCTGGGCCACCAGCAAAGGCATTGTGACATCAGCAGCTGGCCAGAGGCAATAACTTGAAAAAAACTTCCGTTTGGTGAACAATTTTAGTGCAAATCTCTGGAAATAATTAACCAAATTTACAGAGTAGTGAATTTCTGAAATCATAAGAAATATCGTTACCAAAATATGTAAAAATTTCCCCGTTTCGCAGTCTGGTTTTCGAGGAGATACGTTTCAAAGGCGAAATTACACACACACACACAGTTTTAAATATATACTAGACCAAGTGCAGACCCGTTGGGTCTTTTCCCCCAATTATGTGGTTGCGGGGGGAGGGGGGGCATGTGGCATCACACACACTAACTACCACCCCACGCACACGCTAACTACCCCCCATAACCGCTCTATCCACTGACGCATAGCCCCCAACTTGCAGGCGCGTCTAGGGAGGGGGGGCGGGGTAGAGAGTGAGGGCAGAGAGAGAATGGGGAGAGACAGAGAGAGTGGGGCATAGACAGAAGGAGAGGGGGTAGAGTGGAGGAGGAGAGGGTGGGGGAGGATGGGAGAGGGAGATGGGGAGAGAGTGGGGAGGGGGAGATGGGGAGAGAGTGGGGAGGGGGAGATGGGGAGAGAGTGGGGAGGGAGAGAGAGGGGGATGAAGATGGGGAGGGGAGGAGAGCGGGGAGGGTGAAGGGGGAGACAGGGGTATGGGGAAGGGTGTGGTAGAGGGGAAGGGTGGGTGAGGGGGTGGGGAAAGGGAGAGGAGAGGGGGAAGAGGGGGACGAGAGGGGTGGGGAGAAGAGGGGAGGAGGGGGAGGGGAGAGGGGGAGGAAGAGGGGCAAGGGAGAGGTGTGGAGAGAGTGGAGGGGGAGAGAGAGAAGATGGAGAGAGTGGAGGGAGAGAGAGAGGGGGGAGAGAGAGGAGGGGTGGTGAGAGAGAAGGGGAGAGAGAGAGAGAAAGGGGAGGGAGAGAGGAAGGAGGAGAGAGAGAAGGGGGGGAAGGGAGGGGGAGAGATCCCCCTCTCTCAATCACAGCCGATCTTATTTGCACCAGGTTACATTATGAACCTGGTGCAAATGCAAGTTATTTGTGATGGTGATGGGCTGCTAAGCACAGTGCTATTCATCACTAACAACTGCATTTTTCTAGCAGCTTAAATATTAAAAAATTGTCCTAAGCAAATTTACCACTAAAAGAACGACTGTTCAGTGGTCCTATTTGTAATGTTTTTAAAAACCTTATTTTTGCTGAAACATTTTTTGTGTTAATTGGCAGAGGTTTTTTAACCCAAGCAATTTTGTTGGCTCCAATGTTTTTTTTGATGTGAACACTCCAATAATTTTATTTGGAGGATGAATAGATTCAGTGGAGAGATGACAGAAGTGCCAGAATGCCCAGTGCTCATTCTGCTCTTCTGGCCTGTGCCCTGGCAATTGTAGATAGACTTGGCTAGATTTTGTACAAGCAGATTGGTAGCTTGTGCAGATGTTCCTCTTCCCAAGGAATCCGAGATTCAAAAGACATTATAATACCGTATGGAAACAGTGATGTTTGATAGATCTTTAGAAAGAGCCCAGTAACTCTCTTATGTCAAAGCTGCATGAAAAAAAACATATAAAGGTTCAGGTTTATGTTTAATATTGTCGCATGTACAGTGAAAAACTTTGTTTTGCATGCTATCCAATCAAATCAGATAATACTATACATAATACAATCAAGCCAAACTCAAATACAAAAATAATGTGAATAGAAAGATACAGTGCAGAATATAATTCTCAGTTTTGTAGCACACCAGGTCCATAAGATACCCTTGTTCGAAACTAGCGTACTGTCTGAGGCCTAATAACAGAGGGACAGAAGCTGATAAGAGATGGAAAGAAACTGTTCCTCAGTTTAGTTTTGTACCTTTCAAGCTCCTGTACCTTCTGCTTGTCGGGAGCTGGGAGAAGAAAGAATGATTGGGTGGGACTATTGTTTGATTTTGTCAATGGAAGAAAGTCTACTCTGTGTGTGGTCTAGTCAACATCTACAACTCTCTGCAATTGTTTGCCATCTTGGGCTGAGCTGTTTCTGTGGAGGTTTATAAGAGTTATTAGAGACATGACAAATTTCATCAGTCACCTCAGAAAGTAGAGGTGTTGGTGTCCCTTTTTGGCTGTCGCATCAATGCGGTTGGTCCACAACAGATCATTGGTAATAAAAACATAAAAAATCTATAAATTAAGAACCCTTGATTTGGGTCTTGCGCTGCCCCATATTTTGATCAAGATTCCAGCATCTGCAGTCTCTTGCATCACAATCCCTCCTTATTTGTCACTTCCTTTCTCTCCTCCCTCAGTTTCTTTCATAGTCATACAGCGTGGAAACAGGCCCTTCAGCCCACCCTACCAACATATATTCGTAATTTCATAATAATCGTAATTTATTAGCCAAATATGTTTCGAAACATACGAGGAATTTGGTTTGCCATACAGTCATACCAAACAAGCAACAAGACACACAACTACATAAAAATGTGACATAAACATCCACCACAGCGGCACCTCCCCAATCCCCACTGTGAAGGAATGCAATAGTTTTATCTTCTTTCCTCCTCTTCTCCCGCGGTTGGGGGAGTCGAACCATCTGCAGTGGAGGCGATTGAAGTTCCCACACCGAGCGATTGAAGCTCCCACGTCGGGGCGATCGAAGCTCCCGCGATCAGGGTGGTTGAAGCTCCCGAAGTCAGTCGCTAACCAAGGGCCGCGAGCTCCACGTTGTTAAAATCTGCAGGCTCCCGCCGTTGGAGCTCCGAGGTCGATCTCTGGCAAAGGGATCGTCAGCTCCACGATGTTAAGTCCGCAGGCTCCCGTGGTTGGAGCTCCCAAGGTCCCAGCAAGAGGCCGCCAGCTCCACGATGTTAGACCGCAGTGCAGACGGAGATACGACATGGAAAAAGTTGCATCTCCGTCGAGGAAAAAGATAAGAAAAGTTTTCCCCATCCCCCCACCTCTCCCCACACAACACAAAACTAAAAATAAACTAAAACATACATTTTACAACAATCTAAAAACACAAAGGAAAAAGACGAGACATACCGTTGGCGTGGCAGCCATCGTGCGGCGCCCCCCTGGTGGTAGTCCAGCTACACTAGTCTCAGGTTTGGCCCATATCCCTCCAAATCTGTCCTATCCATGTACCTGTCTAACCGTTTCTTAAACATTGGCGTTGTCCTTGCCTCAATGGTCTCCTCTGGCAACTCATTCCATACACTCACCACACTTTGTGTAAAGAAGTCACCCCTCAGATTCCTATTAAATCTTTTCCCCTTCAACTTAAACCTATGTCCTCTGGTCCTTGATTCACCTACTCTGGGCAAGAGACTCTGTGCATCTACCCGATCTATTCCTCTCATGATTTTATACACCTCTACAAGATCACCCCTCATCCTTCTGTACTCCAAGGAATAGAGTCTCAGCCTACTCAACCTCTCCCTATAGCTCAGACCGTGTAGTCCTGGCAACATCCTCGTAAATCTTCTCTGTACCCTATCCAGTTTGACAACATCTTTCCTATAACATGGTGCCCTTCTTTCATTACCCAACTTTACATATATGACAACGTAAAGGATTTGTTAATTTGTTTTTGGAAATACCAATCAAGAAGCAACAGGAGAGCATGCAAGATGTTCTAATGCTTCAACATGGTTCTGAGACGCTGCCCTTTTGTTGAGGATGCACGTTACCAGATTTGATGCTTAATTTCAAGTTGGCATGAAAGCTTCGATAACAATGTTTGAACATGAACAGATAAACTCTCCTGTTGCTTCTTGATTGTTGTTTCCAAAAATAAATTAAGAAATCTTTTATCATTGTTATACAACCAGTTTTGGATCAGACGTTAAATTGATAACCTATCTACTCTTTAAATGTGCTAAATGTGATTATAATGACAATAAAGTTATCCCCAGTGTCCTGGCAACGTATATAACCTTCCTTCAACATTACTAAAGCAGTTTATCTAGCCATAAGAATATTTTGATCTGTGGGAATTTGATGTAAACAAATTAACTATAAGGTTCATTGGGTGTAAAACATTTTGAAGCTTCCTGAAGTGTTTAAGAAGGAACTGCAGATGCTGGAAAATGGAAGGTAGACAAAAGTGCTGGAGAAACTCAGCGGGTGCAGCAGCATCTATGGAGCGAAGGAAATAGGCAACGTTTTGGGCCAAAACCCTTCTTCAGTTTCCTTCGCTCCATAGATGCTGCTGCATCCGCTGAGTTTCTCCAGCACTTTTGTCTACCTTTGAAGCTTCCTGAAAGTGACTAAAAAGTCCTAAATGTATCTATCTATTATATGGCACTGGGAATTTCCTGCTGTGTTTGTGTGCAACTGCAAACCGCTGGCTGCAAATGGTTTAGAATGTAAAGAAAACATGAAAACAAGTGTAATTTCAAATTTTCTCTTTAAATTTTTGGTGCTATTGTAAATATCGTTGGACTTGCTAAAATGGATAATTTCCATCTACCCCTTGTCTAAGGAAGCTGTCCTTGGATATAATAGATATAATAGTTTAGTTTAGTTTAGTTTAGAGATACAGCGCGGAATGAGACCCTTCGGCCCACTGAGTCCGCATCGACCAGCGATCCCCGCATTAACATTAACACATCCTACACACACTAGGGACAATTTACACATACACCAAGCCAATTATCCTACAAACCTGTACGTCTTTAGAGTGTGTGAGGAAACCTGCATGGTTACGGGGAGAACGTACAGACGCCGTACAGACAGCAACCGTAGTCAGGATCGAACCCGGGTCTCTGGCGCTGCAAACGCTGTAAGGCAGAAACTTGACCGTTGCGCCATCGTGCTGCCCTATATTAACAACTTGGATATAGATGTAGCAAATATGATTATTACGTTTGTGGTGGCACATCAAATGGTGATAGTGAGAAAGGTTGTCTAAGGCTACAGTACATTAAGTGGAAAATGGGAAAGTACATTGATTGACAGGTGGGATTTAATCTCAACCAGTTCCAGGTTGGGCCAAACACCCATTTCTTTGCAGTTCAACTATATAATATTAAAATAAGTCTTCCAGTATTGGTTTGGATTTGCAAGCAGATGCCTCATTTGGAAAGAACATTTAGAATAATCTTGTGAATTGTTGTCATTGAGATAACTGCTCGTTCAGTTACGGCACATCTGTAAAGGACAGGAGAAGACATTTTATTACTAAGTTTCCAGGAACTGGGTGTCATTGACAAGGCCTGCATTTGTTGACCATTCCAAATTGCTCCTGAAAAATTGGTGTGCTTGAACTGCCACAGTCCATCTGGTGAAGGTACTGCTACAGTGTCTTCAGGTGGACAATCCCAGCATTTAGACCTAATGAAAATGAATATGTGACCTAAAGGGAAACATGCAGGTCAAACTGTTCCCATGTGCCTGCTGACCTTGTCCTTGATAGTAAAGGATGTGAGTTTAAGGTGCTACTAGACTAGCCTGGGTAAGTAATGCAGTGCATTTTGTAAATTACCATATTGCAGCCATCTGTATCAGAGGTGGGGAATGACTATTTAGGATGGTGAAAGTATCACTCTACCAAAATATTATGGAGAGAGACATCTGCCAGAGCTAGATTAGTGAGGACAAAAACAAGTTTGTGTTTCCCTCATGTTGGTTCCATATCTTTCTCCATGCTAAATGCAGGTGAGACATATTAATTTAACTCCTTGCCCATCTCTTGTGGCGCCACACCTACACAACCTTGTTGATCTATAAGGGGCCTTATTCTCTTCCAAGTGACCTCTTTTGACCTTAATATTATTGTAGAATTTCTTTGAATTCTCCCATTCCTTATTTGTCAAACCTATCTCATGTCTCCTTTTTGACCTCCTAATTTAGCTCTTAAGTGTACTCCTTCCTATTCAAGAGATTCACTTGATCCCTGCAGTCTCTGCTTGAGATTTGCTTCCTTCTTTTTCTTGACCATAGTCTCAAAATCTCTTGTCATTCTGACAATCATATTTCCTATTCTTTAAAGAGGCCGAAGAGGATATCCAGCAGCTTTGATGTCTTAGTCAGCTCTCAGCTGTCGGGAAAGTCATTCCTTGTGCTTCATGTCAAACATAGATTAGCTTGCTTCATGTAGCGTGGTCCAGTCACGGCCCTTTTTAGTCATCAGCCTCAATATTGAAGGGAACACTGATGTGATCTGCAAACAGGGTCCAAGTGTATTGATGGGAGCAAACATACATCCTGACATGATTTGGCACAAAGTATTGTGCCTGCCACAGTCCATTTCAATTCTACAATTCTATGAACCCTATAGAAATACCTAAAGGAATAACCTCCCGTATTCATTAACGGCAAATTCATCTGCAGTGGTATAATATTTCATTTTTATTTTGTACATAGGGCTGGGTTGGTAAGGCCTTGCTCATGACAAATTTTCTTGAGAGGTGGAGAGCCTTCTGTTTAAACTGCTGCAGTCATTTTGCTTTTGATAGAATTGGTAGAATTGCTTTTGATAGAAGGTAAAATTGCTTTGAAACATTGTCAAAAGATAAAGAAGGTGACAATTCAATATTCAAACTCTGATGACAAACGATATCTAAAAAAAATCTTCAAATTAGATTATCTCTATATCATTTACTCATTTTTGCAAGTGCCTAGCAGGTTGGTGAAAGTAGCTCTCTTAGTTTATAGGATTGCATAATTAGAGTTGGCAAACTTAATGGTTGACTGAAATGGGTGACTGAAGTCAGAAGCTCCCAACTTCCTCATCTAAGTTGGAAACCAAATGTTAGAGATTTCTTGAGAAATTAATTTGTCAGTGTGTCTCTGAAACTTTTCATGAAGGTCTTAACTAAATCCTTAATGTGCTCCGATTCTCAACAATTTTTATTCCAAATACTTTATGTAAATGTAAATCAGTACATGTCATGTAGCATGATTCAGTCATTGATCCTCTTAAGTAATCAAGTGGTAGGCCTTTGTGGAAGTTGTAAGGTACAAATCCCTAAGACTATTGGTGTGAAAGAAACATAGAAACATAGAAAAATAGGTGCAGGAGTAGGCCATTTGGCCTTTCGAGCCAGCATCGCCATTCAATATGATCATGGCTGATCATCTAAAATCAGTACCCCGTTCCTGCTTTTTCCCCATATCCCTTGATTCCTTTAGCCCTAAGAGCTATAATCTAACTCCCTCTTGAAAACATCCAGTGAATTGGCCTCCAATGCCTTATGTGGCAGAGAATTCCACAGATTCACAACTCTCTGGGTGAAAAAGTTTTTCCTCATTTCAGTCCTAAATGGCCTACCCCTTATTCTTAAACTGTGACCCCTGGTTCTGGACTCCCCCAACATCGGGAAAATTTTTGCTGCATCTAGTCTGTCCAATCCTTTAAGAATTTTATATGTTTCTATGAGATCTCCTCTCGTCCTTCTAAATTCCAGTGAATACAAGCCCAGTCGACACATTCTTTCATCAGGATAGGCTAATGATGCATCCTAAACACTGTTATACAGCTTTTCCTGTGTGCAAATTGAATCCAATGACTACTTGATCATTTGAACAGTTTTCGTTTCATAAGAGAAGATGCAAAAACATTCTTGGTCCTGCTTACTGGTACATCATTATCATTGGAGCAATTAATTAAAGGGGCAACCACCTTCTCTAATCTACTTCATTTTAGGATTAAAAAAAAAGTCATAAACATCTTCACAATGCCATTAAAGAAAATGACATGAACTACATGAATACATTAATGGAAGGTTTTAGAGAGTTTCAGGGATAGTGTTCCAGTGTACATACCTTGATAGCTAAAATTGCAACCAGCAATTAAGTTATTAAAATAATGAATGTGCAAGAATTTAAGGAGTATGGAGATCTTGCATGGTTGTAGAGCTTGTGAAAATTACAATGAGTCAGTGCTAGAGAGGATTTGAAAACAAGAATGAGGACCTTAAAGGAAAGCATCGCTGGGCTTGGCAGTCAAGATGGGCCAACAATTTCAATGATGAGTTTTATGGGGATAAGAGGATGGGAGATAATTTAGAAGAAAACTGAAATTGTCAAATCCAGAAGTACCATAATAAAAACACGGATGAAGCTTTCGGTCACAGATGAATTGTTGCAGCAGCAGAATCTCGCAATTAAGTAAAATAGATGTGGAAGCAGATGGTCTATGATAGGAACATGAGACTTAGGATTTTTGGTTCATTCTTCACCCGAATAATAATAAAGTGTTACTGAAGTGAAAGGAAGTGCAACTTGTTCATTTCTGGATGTTCCATTGGCACATATTAACCATTGTGAATAGCTTCCACTGTTTTAATGCTCCCAAAGTGGCAACTTAAGCAAAGGAGGATAACTAATAAAACCTAATGTTCACTCTCAAGCACTATGCAATCAAACTGTAGCTCTACAAGATATTATTTTTAGTGTAAAAACTCAGTATAATTAATAAAATATCAATTTCTCAAGCAGTTGTTTGGACAGAAATGTCAACTGCAATTTGAGCTCCTCAATATTTTTCCCATTCAAGCAGAACTTGTTTCCTTTGTAAATTTGAAAGGAGCCAGGAGTCAGACAAGAGAGAATAATCAAAGAGTAAATATGTTGAAAATTGTTTTAAAAAATCTTTTGGAACTGAGCTAAGATGTGGGAAAAATAAAATAGGAGTAATGTCAGATTAGTGTAAACAGATGGTGGACAGTGGTGTGCTCTTGGTGGATCAAATACCTATATCTCTCTATGATGCTGTGTAGGAACTGAACAAATATTTTTCTAAAAAATAGTCCATACTTTTGAGAGCACCCTTACTATTCATCCAGAATGCGTCCTCTTCCAGATATTGAAGAACTGGCCCTGTAACAATTTAAATGTGCCAAATAGACAAAAAGTCATAGAATGATATAAAAATTGTTATTTGTGATAATGATAACATGGAATTAGCAGTTCTAAACCTAAGAGAGAAACATGAACTTTACTTCACCTAAGATGTTGAGATTCATGATGATCATCATAAATTCTACCACCTATTTACAGTCATATGAGCAAACCACAAGCTCTGAAGTCTTGTCTGCAGAAGGGTCTTGATCCGAAATGTTACCCATTCCTTCTCTCCAGAGATGTTGCCTGTCCCGCTGAGTTACTCCAGCATTTTGTGTCTATCATTGAGCAAACCACAAGATTGCCTTTTATTGTAAAAGTTCACTGGAAAGTTACATACACTTTCTTAGGATCTTTGACATCTTCCTAATTTAAAACCCAACATAATGGTTCAAGTGGTGATCCTTAAGTGTTTATCAGAACTAGATTAATGTAGGATAAATGCAGGTACTGGATTCATCCTGACATCCTGTAGGTTATCGGTTGACCATAAATGTGCAAGGTTTGGCATTATCATTAGGTGGCGTTCCTATCAGGAGTCCAAGAGAGATTGACCATGCTAATTCCTAGGATGAGAAGATTGCCTTATAAAGAAAGGCTGAACAGGTTGGGTCAACATTTTTTAGAGTTCAGAAGAATGTGGGATGACATTACTCAGATGTATGACAACATTTAAGGATAGATACTGAAATATTTTTACTCGTGGGAGAATCTTTAATGAGGGGACTAATCTTTTTTAATGGATTTGTATCGAAATGTATTTTTGCAGAGGGTGGTGAATCTCTGGAATTTTCTATCCTAGAGGGTTATGGAGGCTCGATCATTAGACCTATTTAAGGTGGAGATTTTTGAAAGATCAGGGAATTGAGGGCTACGGGAAACTGGCACTGAAGAGACGTTGAGATCAAAGGCGATTACCCATGACCATATTGATTGGTGGGCCTACTCCTGTTCCTATTTGCTTTTATTCTTTATTGTTATACTGACCTGGATTATGTGGATGATATTATTGCCATTGATCCAGATGCAAGAAATTTTAGTGAAACTTTTGATAGCTTTTTATGCCTGGGTACCTTTGGCGGCAAATCTTCATGCCATCACATAATTTTCTAGAGCAACTAGCAGAGAGGTCTCTTGAAAAGCAGAAGTATTGTACAATTTGGAATGGGACCAATGTTATCCATGGTCCAAAGACAAGATTACTCCTTCTAACCTCCTACTGGGTGCATAGTCTTGGAAGAATCAGCATAGCTTCTCCATCCATTATTCTGACTGCACTGAGAAAATTCTTAACAATAGGCTCTAAGGCTGAAAAGCTTAGCATTTCCATGTGATTGTTCAATTATCCCACCTGCAACAAGAACTGCAAGATGTGTACCTCATGGAAGATTTTGTACTAATGGTCATGGTCATCACCAATGCTTTAGAACATGGAACATAGAACAACACATAAATAGACCCTGTCTGTGCCCAACGAAGCCAAGACTAAATCTTAATTATCTGACAAATCCATGTCCCTCCATTCCCTGCATATCCATGTGCCTATCAAGATTTCTCTCAAGTGCCACTATCATATCTGCCTAAACCACCATCCCTGGCAGTGTCCAGGGATGCCCTCTAATATTTGATATTTCCATCCTGGGGAAAAGGCTCTGACTATCTACCCTATCTATGCCCTGCATAATTTTAAATAGTTCTTTAAACATTTCTTCTCTGATGGTTGGTGAGCTTTCAATTTAGTTGTGTGTTGTGCTTGCTATTGATCCAAAGAAATGGTGCGAAATTGAAATGCACAATTTCTTTTGCATTACTTCTTCCACATTTGCACGCTGTTCCATGGCACATTTGACCAGAGAGTCCCAGAGAGCAGTTAAATAATTTGATTTTCTTGTAAATTGGGGATGAGATGACAAGCACTCCCTTTATATTAAATGCACATCAAACTTTCTGTTCCCTCTGCTGGTGAGCTGCAGGACTTTAACGGCTGCACCTCTCCCCATTTTGCTGATTCTTAGTCTAGTCATGCCACTGACTAAATGTTATTTGTGGTCTGGCCAAAATCATTTGGTTTCTCTCCTATACATCTAAAATGTTATGGAATGAAAGTTTAATAGGCCATTGAATAAGTTTAGAGAAATATCCAGAAACTTGGCCAATTGATCTGGAGTCATGAGTTTGACATGCACCTCACAAGCAAATTGTTAAATAAAATATTATTATTATTATTATTATTATAAATACTTTATTAATCAATACGATCATAAAACTTAATATTGTATCAAGACATCTGCTATCTTCAGTCTGGCTTTATGCAACAACAGCGCTGAGGTGTAATTAAAGCTGATCAATAAATAGTGCCCTATTCAATGAAGCCCGCATCCTGTGTGTGAACGCTTGATTAGAAATTGTCCTGAAGTTGAAAATTGAGGCTTTATATCATATGTACACATATAAACGACATTTTTTTAATTTGGTAATTCAACATTTTGAGCTGTTAATTCCACATGAACTTGGGAAATATCAGAGCTACATTTTATCTCTCAAAGAGTCTATTATTCCCCTGTTTTAGTTTACTAAGAATAAACCCACAATGCCTGACTTTTCTTTCTGTTTTCTTCAACTTAGAATGACTACAGGGGAAAGTGCTTTAGGATGCTTAAAGAGGAATTTTATTTCCTCTTATGCTGCACTGATGAAACTAACTTGGACACTACCTTAATGCTCATTGCAACGATATTGCAGAAAACAATTTGATGAAATCAGCAAGATTCCATCAGAAATTAAATTCCATAGATTTGCCGCAGCCTATTGGAGCAGGTGAAATCGTCATCTTTCTCATTGTTTTTGAAGTGTGTTTTAAATAGGGTTTTTGTGACATGACAAAGAATTACCAGGATATCAAGTGGATTAGAAGGTATTAGCTAAAGGAAAGATTGGACAAACTTGGATTGTTTTCTCTGGAGCATTGGAGGCTGAGGGAAGATCTGATAGATAAGATAAGATAAGATAAGACTTTATTAATCCCCTTATTCAGGGGAAATTCAGATGTCCTTGCAGCACACTAATAAAAATACAACATAGTGTTCAAAAAGAAGTTCAACACAAAAACATCCCCCCACAATGGTTCCCACTGTGGGGGAAGGCACAAAGTCCAGTCCCCATCCTCTTGTCCACCCAGAGTCGGGCCCACTGAGGCCTCCACAGTCCCGCCACGGCGCCCGATATTCTCGCCCAGGCTCCGAGATGTAATGTTCAGCGTCGCAGCTGGGCCGCTCCACAGAACCGCGGCTCCACGATGTTCCCATCGGCGGTCCCAGCATACTGGAGTCCCAGCGCGGCGACCCAGGAAAGGCATCGCCCGCTCCACGACAGCGCTCCAGCGCTGCACCGCCGCCAAAGCCGATGTTCTGCGCCACCGCCAAAGCCGGTGTTCTGGCTCCACGATGTTCCCATCGGCGGTCCCAGCATACTGGAGTCCCAGCGCGGCGACCCAGGAAAGGCATCGCCCGCTCCACGACAGCGCTCCAGCGCTGCACCGACGCCAAAGCCGATGTTCTGCGCCGCCGCCAAAGCCCGTGTTCTGGCCTGGTCCCCCAGGGAAACGCCGCTCCAGGACCCGCTGGTAGGCCGCAAGGACAGGTCGAAGGCGCTGCTCGGAGGAAGGCAACCCCTCCGACCAGGTAGGGACTCGAAAAGCAGTTTCCCCCTTCCCCCCCACCACCCCCCACACATAAAAAGATTAGGCCCCCTGACTACACACTAAACGTACCAAAAATAATTTAAAAAAAAGAAGGGAAAAAGACGGACAGCTGCAGGACAGGCAGCCGTTCAGGACAGCGCCTCCTCCGGTCAGGTTTATAAAACTATGAGAGGCATATATGGGATAGATAGTTAGAATATTTTTTCCCAGCGGAGAGATTTAAAGTACTAGAGGTCATAGCGTTAAGGTGAGAGGGGAAGGTTTAAAGGAGAAAGTGGGGTAGTTTTTTTTTACATTGAAAGTGATAGGTGACTGGAACATGCCAGTAATAGTGGTGCAAGCAGATATGATTGTGGCATTCACATAGCCTGTAGATAGGCACATGAATGTGCTGGAAATGGAGAGATATGGATCATGTGCAGGAACAAGGGATTAATTTAAATTGGCATCAAGTTTGTCACAGACATTGCAGGCTGAAGGGACTTTTCTATGCTGTGCTGCTCTATGTTCCATATTCTAATCGAAAACGTGTAATCTGTATACATGTCCATCAATTACTCCGTCATAATGTCATTCATGTGCCATTCTTCCTGTCAATGTTTAAATAGGTTTATATCTCAAAACTCAATGATAAATTGAGCAACTAATTTACAGTTAATATTTCAGCTTTTGATAACATATATTTTCAATTTAGGCACACATAAAACAGTAATAATAGCTGATGCACATCTACATAAACCATTTTATTTTCACTCTTGTAGTAGAAAATGTTCCTTGTTCAATTTAAAGCCAAATTAAATTAATGTTGCATCACAATGCAATACAGTTTTACAATGAAATGTGCGAGGAACAGTAATTCTGTTAATCAATACCAACGTCAGTTCTACAAAGCGAAGATTAATATAAATAATTTCAACTTTGATTTGCACAGAATTTGAAATGATAATGTAATAATTTATTTCAGTTTTCCAATCCACTAAGATCTAACTTTATTCAACCATGATTTGGTGGCCTTTAGTATTCTTTGGTGACTTCTGCTGCATCACTGAGTGCAATGTCACCTTCAGAGAAAGAAAAGCCTTGGGCTTGAATCAATTTCAATTGCAATTAAGATGAATACATTTGGGGATGCACTTGCTGGCCTGCAGGCTAATTGTATTTTATTTCTCCATAGAGTGTTATCCATTAACTTTCTTTGTGAAGCTGGTCAACGTATGTGATTTACGTTGTAGCAGAAATTCAACAAAAGGCTACACATTTTCTTCTGAATGGAATAGCATTGCCTTTAAACAATGTGTAACATATCATAAGCACATTTTTAAGGCAGAGATAAATAGATTCTTGATTAGTACAGGTGTCAGAGGTTATGAGGAGAAGGCAGGAGAATGGGGTTAGGAGGGAGATAGATCAGCCATGATTGAATAGCGGAGTAGACTTGATGTGCCGAATGGCCCAATTCTACTCCTATTCCTTATGACCTTATTAAACCATTTATGTCTATGCATTATGATTACTGAAACATTGTACATCTGTGACATTGAGTTTGGGCTACAAGATTTTATTCTTCGGCCTGATTTGGGGATCAGCAATGAAGAAATAGCACTTGTTATTCACTATGCTAATAGCTTGCCAAAGAATTTCTATATCCTTTCGAATGAGCCTTATGGTTACTGGACATCTGTCCCAGAATGGCATTCACTACTTGTAGTAGCCATTTATCTTAACTCAGTATGTTATAACTATAACCATTTACCTTTAAATTTTATCTGCTTGTAATTACGTGGGTGGGATTTATACGTAGTCTGAGGCATGTTTGCGGCTGGGATTCTTGCGCAGACTCCCTAGGTTTGAAGAAGCATGGGGGAGAGGTCACAGCTTTCGACCATGTAAGAGTATGACCACGAGTAAGATTAAAATGTACTTATACATGAAGAAGTTTGGATGAATATCTTACTGTGTTTATTACTACAATAAAGAAACTATTAATCAAGAGTCCGTGTTTGGAAGATTTATCTTTCGACGGCTTTGAATGTCTCGTGGAGAGTGGGTGCGTATCGATTATCTTCTGATCCCCTGTCTTCAATAAGTGACTAGAGGACTAATCCTTGAAACAATATAAAAATCTGTCACAACACTACTCTTTATATGGGGTTGGAGGCATGTACATGGAAGAAGAAATACAAGACTGCTGATTAAACATAAAGGACCTAAACCAGGTTTAAGAATAAAGGGAGTTAATGAACATGGATAGAGAGATCAAGGGGAAAAAAAGCATTTTATGTTCATAAAATTTTCTCCCCCAATTAAGATCTGTGCAAGTTCATTCCCTTGGAATTTTTTTGAAGGTCCCAAAGGCATTGAATATTATATACCAGTATGACACATATACCAGTATATACCAGTATGTCTTATATTCAGTTGTGAGTCTTTCCAAAGTAGATCTTGACATAATCTGCGGTTAATTATTGACTGCCATGTTGCTCTGCAGGTCAAACAACGCGCCTTGACCTCTGCATTCTAATACAGAACTTGCCTGTTTTAGAGTCATACTGCATGAAAACACGCCCTTCAGCCCAACTTGTCCATGCCGACCAAGATGCTCCATCCAAGTTAGTCCCATTTGCTTGTGCTTGGCCCATGTTCTTCAAAACCTTTCCCATAACCATATTCCTCAAAATCTGTCCAAATGTCTTTGAAATGTTGTTATTGTATCTGCCTCAACTATTTCCTCAGGGAGCTCACTCCTTATACCTACCAATCTCAGTATGAAAAAAATTGTCCCTCAGGTTCCCATTAAATTATTCCCCACCTACTTTAAACCTATGTCCTCTAGTTCTTGATTGCCCTAGCCTGGAAAAAGACTGTACAGTTACCCTATCCATTCCCCTCGTGATTTTGTGCACCACTATAGGATCACCCCTCAGCCCCTTCTGCCCCAAGGAATTAAGACCTAGCCTGCCAAACTCTCCCTGTAGCCAGGCACTGAAATTACTATCAAAACATGGGGGACAAAATTTCTTGGCAGTCGCGCGCGCATGCGCGCACTCACACACACACACACACACACGCGAGGCTTCAGCCATGGCCCCTGTGGACGGTAATTACGGGAACGATGGCCCAGGCTTACGGCCAGTGCGGAGAAGCAGCGCTAAATCCAGCTCAACACTGCCTGTCTCGCTGGTTAACCTACAGCCCTGCCTGGACTGACGGAACACCAGTCCGGAGCCGTCGAGCTAGCGCTGCTTCTCCACGCTGGCTGTAAACCTGGGCTGTCGTTCCCACCAGAATGTCTCCCTCCTCCAATCACCACGCTCTATCCTCAGTCCCACCCCCCTACTTCCGCCTCTGACCGACACCTCCCTCCTCCAATCATCGCACTGAATCATCATATCCCGCCCCCATTGCCTGCTGACTGACGTCTCTCTTGTCCAATCGGCACCCTCGAACATCAGTCCCACCCCCACTGTCTTGCGGAAAGTGAAGATTTCACCGGGTTTTAAAATCCGGATGACAAAAAATGGGGGGGATCATCCCCCACCTCTCAAAACAGGGGGTAGGGGGGTGTGCCCCCCCCCCCCCGCCCCCTGCCCCCCAGGGATTTCCGCCCTTGCCTGTAGCTCAGGCTCATGAGTCCAGGCAGCATTCTTGTAAATGTGTCATCTGGAGAGAGAAAGTTTATAAAAAGCTAGTGGGAATTTTTCAAATAATATTTTCCTAAAATTGAGTTCCAAAATAGTGGAGCTGCTTACACACAAAAGCCAATAATGCATTAAATTTTATGGAAAATTATAAAAGAATGAGACCACTCTTGTAAAATTGTATTTATTGTGCCAAAGTGGTTATTTAGCAGTACTTATTTAGAGTAATTGAATCACACAGCACAGAAACTGGCCTTTTGGCCCACCATGTCATTACCAATCAGCATGTAAACATCTGTACTAATCCCATTATCCAGTACTTTTTTAGTTCAGTTTAATTCAGTTTAGAGAGAAAGCGCGGAAACAGGCACTTCGGCCCAATGAGTCCCCACCGACATTAACACTGTCCCACACACACTATGGACAGTTTACAGTGCATTCAGAAAGTATTTAGACCCCTTCACTTTTCCACATTTTGTTACATTACAGGCCCGTACAAAGCTTTCCAGAAAGGGGGGTGGCATGACAGGATTACAAAAAATTTAATGGGAAATAATGGGCGCGCTGCGCACATCACGAGCGCGAAGCGTGAAGTCCCTCGAAGCTCTGTGGTTTTAGATGCTCTCTGATGCATTCTGAGCCTTATTTTGGAGCATTTTTGCACCAAATTTATGACCAATATTTGAGAAATTAACAGGAATCTGAGAGGTAGCTTTTTCACACAAAGAGTGCTGGGTGTATGAAACGAGCTGCCTGAGGAGGTAGTTAAGGCTTGGACTATCCTAATGTTTAAGAGACATTTGAACACATACATTGATAGGACAGGTTTAGATGGATATGGGCCAAACTCGTGTGAGTGGGACTAGTTTAGATGGGACATGTTGGTCGGTGTGGGCAAGTTGGGCTGAAGGGCCTGTTTCCACACTGCATCATTCTATGACTAAAAAGTTAAGAAGAAAAATGCATGTAGATAAGTAGAGCAGATTTGAAAGAGGAGTGAAATGTAAAGACAGAGAGAAGTTTATGGGTGGAAAGGAACATAGGAAAGGAGGGGGGAGAGTGGGCTTGGGCAGATGGGTGAAGGGAAAATAGACACAAAGTGCTGGTGTAACTCAGTGGGTCAGGCAGCATCTGCGGAGAATATGAATAGGCGACGTTTCACAGAGTGCTGGAGTAACTCAGCGGGTCAGGCAGCATTTCTGGAGAATATGGATAAGTGACATGTCACAGAGTGCTGGAGTAACTCAGTGAGTCAGGCAGCATCTCTGGAGAAAAGGTATAGTTTGGCGGTCTCAAGAACGACAACTGTAGTTTTAAACTGATCTTTATTCGAAAGTTTGGTTTTCAGTGCACAGGTTCTCTAGACACGTCTGGCCACATCAGTGGTCAATGCTGAACTGCTGCGCGAATGCAAAACCGTGCGAAAACAAGCAGCCCCTCCCGAGTCACGTGACCACGGCTTCCGAACGCCGGGTTCGATACCTGCGTGCGCCAGCAGGCGCTGCTACAATAGATTATATTTCGGGTCAAGACCGTTCTTCAGTAATATTCATGATGTGACATGTATAGACATTCCTGAATGTTACCCAAACCATCGTGAGCTAGTTTGTTACGGTGCTTGCCCTCTCCTATAACGTCTCTGCTGCCTTGGGTGATGCAGGACAGGACACAAGCTTTGGGACACGGTGTGAAGCTGTTGCCGTCTGTACCAGCCTGGTAAAAACCTGGATGGAGTGGATTTGGTGAGGAAGTTTCCACTAGTGGGACAGTCTAGGACCAGTGGCCACAGCCTCGGAATTAAAAGGCATTCCTTTAGGAAGGAGATGAGCAGGAATTTCTTAAGTCAGAGGGTGGTGAACTGTGGAATTCATTGCCACAGGCAGCTGTGGAGGTCAAGTCAAAGGACATTTTTCAGGAGATTGATAGATTCTTGATTGATACGGGTATCAGACATAATGGGGAGAAGGCAGGAGAATGGGTTTGAGAGGGAAAGATAGTCATAGAGTGATACAGTGTGGAAACAGGCCCTTCGGCCCAGCATGTCCCATCTGCACTAGTCCCACCTGCCCACGTTTGATCCATATCCCTCCGAACCTGTCCTATCCATGTCTAACTGTTTCGTAAATGTTGCGATAGTCCCTGCCTCAACTACCTCCTCTGGCAGCTTGTTCCATACACCTACCACCCTTAGTGTGAAAAGCATACCTCTCAGATTCCTATTAAATCTTTTGCCCATCACCTTAAACTTACAGTATGTCCTCTGCTCCTCGATTCACCTACTCTGGGCAAAAGACTCAACCATATCTATTCAAATCATGATTTTATACACCTCTATTAGATCATCCCTCATCCTCCCTAGTTGCTCCATGAAATAGAGTCCCAGCCTACTCAACATCCTCATAAATCTTCACTGTACCCTTTCCAGTTTGATGACATCTTTCCTATAACATGGTGCCCAGAAATGAATACAATACTCTGAATGCGGCCTCACCACCTTCTTATGCAACTGCAACATGACCTCCCAACCTCTATACTCAGCCTGACCCGCTGAGTTACTCCAACACTCTGTGAAACGTCACAGAACAGGGCAAGATTAGCAAGTGAGTACAGAAGTGATACAGAAGTGAGTGGTTTTGCATATAGTGAAGATGGTTGTGAAAGATTACAGCAGGATCTGGATCAATTAGCCAGGTGGGCAGAGGAATGGTTGATGGTTGCATGGTTCCTTGAAGGTCGTGTCGCAGGTATATCAGGTGGTCAAAACGTATTTTGGCACTTTGGCCTTCATCAGTCAGAGTATTGAATATAGAAGTTGGGAGGTCATGTTGCAGTTGTATAAGACGTTGGTGAGACCGCATTTAGAATATTGTGTTCAGTTCTGGGCACCATGTTATAGGAAAGATGTCAAACTGAAAAGAGTACAGAGATCCCCATCCTGGATCAGTCCAATCAGGGTTGTGTCGTCCGTAAACTTGAGAAGCTTGACAGAGGTGTCTGTGGAGGTGCAGTCATTGGTGTGGCGAGAGTAGAGGAGAGGGGAGAGTATGCATCTTGCGGTGCTCCTATGCTGAGCGGGTCCGAGATATGCTTTCCCGTCTCACATGCTGCTTCCTGTCTGTCAGAAAGCTGGTGATCCACCGACAGAGGGGTTCAGGCACAGTCATCTCAGATAATAATAATAATAATAGATTTTATTTATATAGCGCTTTTCAGGACTCAAAGTCGATAGTTTGGAGTGTAGTAGCTCTGGCACAATGGTGTTGAATGCAGAGCTAAAATCAACAAACAAAATCCTCGCATAGGTCCCCTGGCAGTCTAGGTGCTGGAGGATGAAGTGCAGGCCCAGATTGACTGCTTCATCCACAGATCTATTGGCCCAATATGCAAAATGCAGAGGGTCCAGCAGAGGGATTGTGATATTTTTCAGCTTGGCCAGCACAAGCCTTTCAACGGTCTTCATGACTACCGAGGTCGGTGCGACAAGCCTGTAGTCATTAAGACCAGCAATCCTTACCTTTTTGAGTACAGGGACAATAGTGGAGACTTTGAAGCAGGCATGGACAGTACATCTTTGCAGGGACTGGTTAAAAATGAGTAATTGGGTGTGAAGTGTTGGTTGGGGTGGGAAAGGGTCCACTCTTTTCATACTGGAGTCTTGCCTTAAGTAGGTGTGAAGTGGTGAATGGGAAGGAGAGGGTGCAGGGTCCATTCTTTGCAGACTGCGGTCTGGCTGTGTTTGTTGGGGAGGGGGTACCAGGGTTACGTTTCCAATTTTCAAACCTGCAGTAAAACACATTCAGGTTGTCCAAAGAGCGGGGGGCTTTCCTCTTATAGCTGGTGATTTCTTGCATGCCATTCCAAACTGAAGAAGAGTCACTAGCTGAGAACTTGCTCCTCAACTTTCCTTGGCAGCTCTGATTCCTCTTCTCAGCTCTTTATCGATTAGGCTATCTTTTAACTCTTTAACGATTAGGCTATCGGCTTGACGCATATTTGCCCCCCCCCCCATCTCGAAATGGAAATGTTACATCTGGATATAATGATCCCATTAAAATGTATATTTATGTCACAAACTATGGAATTCATATTTTTCAGTATTGTTATCAAGGAAAAGAAAGCAGTTCCAATTGTTTCATATTATTTGATATTGTTTAAAATTATTCATATGGAGGAGAAAATATAATAGCTCTAAAACCTACCTTAATTTTGCAATCTCACTAAAGATAATCCCCCTTTCCCTCTTCCCTCCCCCATCTCTCTCTCCCCTCCCTTCCCCTCTCTCTCCCCCTCCAACATCCCCCCCCTCTTTCTGGCAGGGGGGGCGAAGATGAAGGTGGCACGGGCCCAGCGGGGGTGGCGTGGGCCCAGTGGGGGTGGCGTGGTCCCAGCGGGGGCACTCCCTTATCCCGCGGGCCAGATTAGACCCCCTCATGGGTAGTTTGAACCGAGGATAAAAAACAGACTCCCCCTCCTGCAACGCAATATTCGACTACTTACCTGGAGTAGACGACACAAGGCATCGAGCTCAATGTGTGGAGTGCAAATGGTAGTCTGATCCCGCCCGGGCCCACTGCGCACGCGCGGAGAGACGGTGTCATTTTGCGTCGCTTCCCCAACTGCGCGGATGGTCGCATTTTTTTCACCCAAATCATCCAGCGGCCGGAACCAGAATTTCGGGCGCTTTTCCGACAAAGTTGAAACGCTGATTTTTTCCCGATTTTTTTTTTATTTCCCCTCGGGATTTTTTTCTTACTCTGGGGGGAAAAAAGGGGGGGGTGCAGTCGCACGCAACGCACCCCCGCTTCGAACGGCCATGCATTAAAGCCTTATTTTAAATTGATTAAATTATCTTTTTTTTTTTTTCCCCAAAAGGCACATGACAGCCCGCTTGGAGTTTGCCAAAAGGCACCTAATGGACTCTCAGACCATGAGAAACAAGATTATCTGGTCTGATGAAACCATGATTGAACTCTTTGGCCTGAATGCCAAGCGTCACGTCTGGAGAAAACCAAGCACTGCTCATCACGGTGAAGCATGGTGGTGGCAGCATCATGCTGTGGGGATGTTTTTCAGCAGCAGGAATTGGGAGACTATTCAGGATCGAGGGAAAGATGAACGGAGCAAAGTACAGAGAGATCCTTGATGAAAACCTGCTCCAGAGCATTGTGGACCTCAGACTGGTCCACTTTCCAACAGGACAATGACCCTAAGCACACAGCCAAGACAATGCAGGAGTGGCTTCGTGACAAGTCTGTGAATTTCCTTGAATGGCCCAGCCAGAGCCTGGACTTGAACCCGATCGAACATCTCTGGAGGGACCTGAAAATAGCTGTGCATCGATGCTCCCCATCCAACCTGACAGAGCTTAAGAGGATCTGCAGAGAAGAATGGGAGAAATTACCCAAATACAGGTGTGCCAAGCTTGTAGCGTCATACCCAAGAAGACTTGAGGCTGCAATCGCTGCCAAAGGTGCCTCAACAAAGTACAGAGTAAAGGGTCTGAATACTTATGTAAATGTGATATTTCAGTTAATTCTTTTTAATTACTTTGCAAAAATATATAAACACCTGTTTTCGCTTTTTTATTATGGGGTATGGTGTGTAGTTTGATGATAAAAATAAAAGAATTTAATCCATTTTAGAATAAGGCTGTAACGTAACAAATGTGGAAAAAGTGAAGGGGTCTGAATACATATTCATACCAAGCCAATTAGACAATAGACAATAGACAATAGGTGCAGGAGGAGGCCATTTGGCCCTTTGAACCAGCACCGCCATTCAATGTGATCATGGCTGATCATCCCCAATCAGTACCCCGATCAGTACCCCATTCCTGCCTACAACCTTTAACCTACAACAACCTACAAACCATTACGTCTTTGGTGTGTGGGAGGAAACCGAAGATCTCGGAGAAACCCCATGCGGTCACGGGGCGAACGAATAAAAAGACAGCACCTGTAGTCGGGATCAAGCCTGGAAGGCAGCAACTCTACTGTAAGGCAGCAACTCTACTGCTGCGCTACCATGCCGCCATTTAATTTTTTTTAAATGCCTCAGCAATTCATTTTATTAGTTCTCCAAATCCATCAGTTGGCATTTATCAGGATTAAATTCCATCTACCATTGCACTGTCCATTTTATCATTTGATCAATATATTCTTATTGCTTAAAACTACCCTCCCTGTCTTCCTCACTCTTACCCATGAGCTTACTGAAGTCCACTTGGAGTATTTCAACTGTTTTCCCCTCATGAATACTCTCTGTTACCTCTTCAAAAAATCGATCAAATTTGTAAGACAGGATCTCCCCCCTAACAATTTTTTTTAATTATCTTTGATTAATTCCTTCCTTTCCGAGTACAGATTAATCCTCTCCTTCAGACTATTTCTAATAACTTCCCCAGCACTAATGATAAACCAATTGGCATATCACTAGGGTTATCCTTTCTGCCAATTTTGAATAAAAGTACTGCATTTGTTCTCCTTGAGTCATCTGGCAATGCATGTCAGTGAAGCCATGCCATGATCACAGTGAATGGCTGTGCTGGCTCAAAGGCCCAAATGGCCTACTCCTGCACCTATTGTCTATTGTCATGCTGCTGACTCCTCATTTGCTGAGTTGTGCGTTGTTAAGCCATTTTGACTGATGAGAAAACATACTTCAAAAATATTACAACATGAACAGACTCTTGCCACAGCCACAAATGAGGTAAGCACAAAGTGGCAAGATGTTGGAATGGAGAGATAGTCATCATTGTTTCGTCCAAAATGCCCATTCTGTGCTGATAATTTATGTAAGAGAATAAACCTTGCTCTTTTCATTTTTAGATAATCTGATCAAATGCAAGAGAAGGAAGATTAATTTGTTTGCTATATACAAACATATGAGCAGTGAAGATTGGTTATTGAAGATTGAAATATTGAAGATTGATATATTTTAGATCTGTCCACTTCCAACATTAAACTCAAATCTGTTGAGTTAATGTGTTGTTTTGTAAAAGGAATTTGTTCTTAATATGCATTATTTCATGTTCCAATATCCAAAATGATATTTGGAGATGTATGCTAGTCAGATAGATTGTTTCCCAGGAAGCATTTGGCTGAGAAATAGAAGATGAAATATGGAAATGTACATCACAGAAATGGTCCTTCGGCCCACAATGTCTGTGCTGAAAATAATGCCGAGATAAACTAATTTCATCTGCCTGCACATGATCAATATAGAATCATAGAATGATACAGTGTGGGAACAGACCCTTCGGTCTAACCTGCTCATAACGGCCAACATGTCCCAGCGACACTAGTCTCACCTACCTGCGCTTGGTCCATATCCTTCCAAACTTGTCCTATCCATGTACCTGTCTAACTGTTTCTTAAACCTTGGGATAGTCCCAGCCTCAACTACGCCCTCTGGCAGCTTGTTCCATATATTCACCACCCTTTATGTGAAAAAAGTTACCCCTCAGATTCCTATTAAATCTTTTCCCCTTTTCCTTGAATCTATGTCCTCTGGTCCTCGATTTCCCTACTCTGGGCAAGAGATTCTGTGCATCTACCCGATCTATTCCTCTCATGATTTTATACACCTCAATAAGATCACCCCTCATCCTCCTGCTCTCCAAGGAATAGAGACCCAGCTTACTCAACCTCTCCCTATAGCTCACACCCTCTAGTTCTGGCAACATCCTCATAAATCTTCTCTGAACCCTTTCAAGCTTGACAATATATTTCCAATAACATGGTGCCCAGAACCGAACACAATACTCTAAATGTGGTCTCACCAATGTCTTGTACAACTGCAACATGACCTCCCAACTTCTTCACAATACTCTGACTGATGAAGGCCAATGTGCCAAAAGCCTTTTTGGTCACATTATCTACCAGCGACTCGACCTTCAAGGAACTATGCACCTGCACTCCTCGATCTCTCTGCTCTACAACACTCCCCAGAGGCCTACCATTCACTGTGTAGTTCCTGCCCTTGTTAGACATCCCAAAATGCAACACATCACATTTTTCTGTATTAAGATCCATTAACTATTCCTCAGCCCATCAAGATCCTACTGCAATCTTTCACAACCATCTTCACTATCTGCAAAACCACCCACTTTTGTATCATCAGCAAACTTGCTAATCTTGCCCTTACCCTTATCATCTTATCCATATGCCACTATCATAGCTGCCTCCACCACCAACTCTGACAGTGCTTTCCAGGAACCCACCACTCTCTGTTTAAAATCTCTCTGTTTAAACATCTTCTTAAACTTCATCCTCATCTTCGTATAATTCAGCACAACCAAGAGTTCAGCTCAAGCCCAAATTTCATCAACAGCTGAAACAGGATTTCAACGGATCCATTGTGCATAGTTTCATCAAATGGTTTATTGTATCTGCCATAGATACACCTGATATAGTAAGCAAACTGGAAAAACAGCACCTCATATTCTATGTGGGTAGCCTACACCCCAATATGAACATAGCCTACACCCCAATATGAACCTACACCCCAGTATGAACATTGGATTCTCCAATTTCAAGTATTTACACCCGAACATCCCTCTTTCTTTCCCCTGCCACCTATCCCCACATTCCGCCACTAACTCAGATCACCCTGCACCTTTCCACTCCTCCTTACACTCATCTCCCATCCTCAAATCCTTTATTCCCTTTCTTAACCCTCCTCTTTTTGCTTCCCCTTGTCTCCTTCAACCTGTAACCCTCCCTCTAGTTTTACTTTCCACACCTCGACCTCTTTTCTCTTTTGACACCCTTTTGCCTCCTTTCCACTGAACTTTATTACTTCTTCAACCATCTGCCAATTAATACCCCCCCTCACCATTATCCACATATCACTTAGTATGCATTGCCCTACCCCCACTTCTCTATTCTGGCTTTAAGAGTGCCTGACAGCAAACGGCTATAAATTCAACTATAAAAGTATGATAGCTTTAACAGATGGAAGAGCAGTGTGAGGGAGAAGCAGGGGCAGAGCAGGTGGGTGTAGGGCGAGATGGGGTAGGGTAGAGCAGGACGAATGGAACAGAATTGTGTTGGGGCGGAGGTGCGGTGGGGCAAAGTGGGTGATGACAGGGGTAGAGGCAGAGTCAAGGACAGGTTTTTCTGTAAACCACAAATATTCCCCGTATTTGGAGCAGTTGTATGCCCTGATTACACAGTGCAAGGCCCCAGCACTAGGAATTCAGCCACTCCGGTCTTGGCCAGTATATTTGTCCCAGGATCTGCAAACCAGACAAAGGTTTTGTGGGCATAGAGTATAATTATCAGCAATTATTCACTCTGCAAACTCAAGACTAATGTTTATGCAAACCAGATTTTTTATAAATTCAGCTTATAACACAGTTCATTTTCCTTTTAGCCTTGATACCCTTCATGCAGGTAATTTTAATTTTGATTTTATCTCCTTGGATTTATTAGAATTACTTTAATCATTTACTCACTTACTATACCTCTTGGTTTAAATTAAAATTAAGTTGCCATGGCAACTCCTGCTACCATTGCTTCAAATTCCCACTGTAACCAAATTTGCATCACTCAACCGCGGGCTCTGCTCACTGTTGCCAATTTTACTATCTAAATTTGGAATGCAATTCAATTAAATTACAGTTTTGCTAATAAGTGGGAGATGTTCAGGCTCTCATTTACCAACAAACTGTGGATGAGCATGGTAAGCACCCTCCTTGACTTTGATTGGAGGATCCTCCCTAAGATGAATAAATTCTACTTCCACAACTAACCACTCCCTATTCTCCATCTTTTCTCCATCTCAATTTTCTTCCAATGCAATCCCTCAGGAATGGGTTTATTTGGTTCCACTCTGGTTTAATGGGTGGTTGATGAAACCAATATGAGACAGACAGACTACTGCAGCACACATGGTGCAGCCAGGTGGGTAGCTTGTGAGAAGGTGTGCTCTTTCTGCCTTTTATGCAGGGTTTCTATGTGCTCTTAATGCATGGACTTGAGTTTCTCAATAGCCCCAGTTATTTTTTTGTTCACTATTCCCACATGTGGAAACTTTGTTCCTACCAGAGTTAGTGGATGTTCTGGCATAATTCCGATTAGTCTTTCCCGATGTCGACTAATTATCATTTTGATTGGCTAACGTTGAGGCGGGTTGTAAAGTTTTCTTTCTCACCCATGATGTCAGGAGATTGTGTTGTTGATGGACAGGATTGGGCAGGTGTTTCATTTTCACAGTTAATAAATCGATTTTAACTGCTTAAAAAATCTTTTACATGGAGGTGCTTGTCATTCCATTGCTTTATTTCTCCTTTAAAAATCCTGCAGTTACCTAGGTCATACTGATGACAAGAACTTTAAACATGTTTAAAGCCAGCTGCTTCAGGTTTCAATTGCCTTCAGAAATGTTGATGCATAAGATGGGAGTGTCAAGGTGTCTACTGGATTCTACATTTACAAATTTTTGCACACACTTCCTCTCTTGTATTCTATCACAACATTTATCAAATAAGATAACTTTTTTGTTAGCTTATACATCACTAGATCACTACCTGCCACAGCATCCTATTTGGAAGATCATGGAACTTGAATGATCTGACAAGATTACAAATAATGCCTCGCAGCCATACAGAAGCCATACTAGAAAGGAAGCAAATAAGTTCAGTTTGCAACATCATTCATTTCAACAATAATCACTTGCCTGAGAGTACAATACAGGGAATTTTACCAGTGCATTCGGCCATCTAAACCTCCACCATAATTATTTCAAAAAGTGGTGCATGCATCCATTTCAAAACCTGAGTGGATATGGCTCATGGTAATGAGCTTTGTACTCCAATATAATGGAAACAAGATGAAGAACACAACATTTCATCTCATTTTTGATTACTGCTCAAGCAAGCACGAGTAGGTTTATCTATTTTATGTATCAGAGTTCATATTGCAGTTTATGTGGAATCTTTTGGTAATAGGCTTTCTTTGTGCAGAAGTTAGGTTGTTTGCTGAAGTCAAAATCCATCCAGTTATGTGAAACCAGCACCAGGAGGCAGTATTTTACCACAGAAATTGCTGCTCATTCCAAATGAATTGAAACCAATGCAAACTTTAATAAAACCAATAGATAGGTAATGTGATTTATTGAGAAATATTTATGCACCACTTTCACTTCAGAAGTAAATAACAAACTTACCAACAATACAGGCTCTTTAATTATTATCTATTAGTTTTGATTTTGATGTCATGCTGTAGCCACCTTTAGATGCTGAATCCATGTGGAAAAGTTACTGAATGGTGGAAATATATCTGTATTTAATACAGTATTAGTTCTAACATATACAGTATTAGTTTTCAGTATCATAACACTCTATAAGCTGCTATCATCCTTCCATTATGATAATTGAGGTATTTGCCTGGAATTTCATTTGCTTCACAAAAGGTTCTTCAAATGATCGTTGCACAGTGCATTGATAATTTGGTCACATGGCAGCAAAACTCATTAGCACCTGAAAACCAAGATATTATCTGGAACCTTCTGGGGTTTGCATTCTTCCCTTTGCTTACAATGATATTGCAGAGAACATAAAGGAAAATAGTAGTTAAGTATTGGAACAGGAGTAGCTGTGGGGCGATTGTATGGAAATATACTCTTATACTTAGTATGATTCTGCCTAATGTATACTAGGATTGTCACTGATCTGTATGCAAAACTGGTTGCATCCAAGTCCTAAGTTTATCCAAAGATAGTTTATAGTTGAGGTTAGTATTGCATGGTGTTCAAGAGCCTAAAGGTTGCTGGGAAGTAGCTATTCTTAAAATTGGTGGTCATGTTTTTCAGATTCCTATATCTTCTTCCAGATGTTAGGAGTGAAATAAAAGCAAGGCCCAGGTGGTGTGGGTTTTGATGTAATCCCACCTATAGATCCCTTTTTGAGGAGTCTGTACCCATGATGGACTGGTCAATGTCCACCACTCTTTGTAATCTGCTTCATTCTTGGGCATTCAATTTATAAACATGATTCAGTCAGTCAATATGCTCTCTACCATACACCCTGTTTATGTTCATGAGAGCATTCAGCGACATATCAAATCTCCTCAATCTTCTAAGGAAGTAGAGCTGTTGATGGGCTTTCTTTAGGATTATGTCAATGTGCTGGGTCCTGGACCAATCTTCAGAAGTTTACATGCCTAGAAACTTGAAGTTGTTGACTCTCTCCATTGCCAACCCATCAATGGGGGTGTAATCATTGGTAGGGTGGTTATGTGTGATTGGTAATTGGGAGGGTCAGCTGCGAGAGTCAAGAGTGTTGTATTACCATATGTACTGAAATGGAACAATGAGATTCTTATTTGCAGCAGCAGAACAACAGGTTTGTAAATACAATCTCAATAGATAATATAATACAGAAACAAACAATAAAAAAGAAGTTCAACAAATTAAAAAAAAAATACAAAAACAAAATAAAACACATAGTCCCTAGTGCAGACCAGGCAATTTAAATTTCTGAGTTTAATTGGAGTTCGTACTGATGGTTGTAGGGAAGAAGCTGTTCCTAAACCTGGCCGTGACAGTTTTCAGATTCCTATACTTTCTTCTGAATGGCAGGAGAGAAATGAAAGCGTGGCCAGGGTGGTGTGGGTCCTTGAAGATGCTGGCTGCTCTTCTGAGACAGCGCCTCTATTATAGATTTCCTTCCTCAGAATGGTATGAAAATACTGTGTACAGTGAGGGATGGGGTCCAAAGAAAAAACAATAACTAATGAAATTAAAAGGGAAGTCCACAAAGTGCTGGAGTAATTTAGCAGGTTAGGCAGCATCTCTGATGAATATGGATAGGTGATGTTTCGGGTTGAGATACTTTTCAGGGTCCCAGCATTGGCCCAGTTCCTCCTCAAAGAGGCCTCTGTTTAAACATAGAAACATAGAAAATAGGTGCAGGATGAGGCCATTTTGCCCTTCGAGCCAGCACCTCCATTCATTGTGACAATGGCTGATCATCCATAATCAGTAACCCGTGCTTGCCTTCTCCCCATATCCCTTGATTCCGCTAGCTCCGAGAGCTGTATCTAACTCTCTTTTAAATTCATCTAGTGAATTGGCCTCCACTGCTTTCTGTGGCAGAGAATTCCACAAATTCACAACTCTCTGGGTGAAATTTACAATCATTGTACTCTGGACATTATCATATTTAATTTCCAAACTACTGAAAAAATACTGTCCAACAACATTTCAAGGCTATAATTCAATTGTTCTAAATGTGCAACATCATGGAAACACTGGTCATTCATGGCACAGTTAATTTCTGAATTATATTTGACACCTTGACAAACATTAGGAGAAAACATTACAATAAAACTGTTTGGTAGAAAGATGTAAGAATTGGTCCAATAATGCTGTAGGAATGGCGTTCTATCTACAAGTCAATAAGGCATGTGATAGAAAGGAACTTCTGTTGTCTATCTTGAAAATTGCATTTGAATTAATATTGAATGACTTTCTTCTTTGAACTCAAAGACATTTGGGATTAACACTTAAACATTGGCCACTTGAGAACAAAAGTATATGGCCTTAGTTCACTATGAAATTGTATTTAACACTCAGAAAAGTAGAGATACATCTGGGACAATTGACTAATATGTTGATGATTAGATTCCAAATGTATTTAATTATTTGTCACAGCTTCTAATGTTTTTCGGTGACTGGAATATACTCGTTTATAAATAGTATATCTATTTCCCAAATAGATATACTATTTAGATTCTGATCCTAATTTTAGATTCTGATCCTAATTTATTTTAACCACTAAGGCAGTAACAAGACTATTGTGAGTTTTATATTATGGCATGCAGAAAGCAAAATCAACAAGATAACGGAAATAAAGAAAAAGTCAGCAAGAGAGAAAGGATTTTAGCTAGGAGACAGAGAAAGAAAATCAATACGTGAAGAGATAGAGAAAGAAAAGGGAGTTGAAACTAAATAAATTGGAAATGCTTAAGCCTATAAAAAATATTATCTTGAATTTCCTTGTATATTAATTGTTATATACATATTACTTTTAGATAATACCAACAACTTCATTTATACATCATTCTTTATTGTAAAACATCTCACCGCACATCACAATTACACTAAATTTGGTGACAGTTACAATCATGGCAACCAACGAAGGAGTGATTAAAACAATGCATAAGTGACAGGCCAAAATTGGAAAACTACACTAGCCTTGAAGAGTTACTGTCTGCATGAGATTATCGTGTTAGGGAGGAGTAAGGCTGTGGAGGAGTTTAAAGACAAGTAAAGAATTTTAGTATCGAAAGCTGCCACAGATCAGCATACACAGAACGGATGGGTGGATGGGATCTGGTAGATGTTCAGAAACGGCAGGACACATTTGGAAGTATTGATGTTTGTGAAGAATGAGGTAAGAATATTTTTAATTTCTGAGATAATAGAGGCACTGGAAGTTTTCAGCAGCAACAGAGCTGAGACAGCGCAGCAATTGGATGACAGTAAGCCATCTTACTAATGGCACAAATATGTGCTTGAAAGCTCATCCCTGGGACAAATACTGCAAACACCAAACTTCAGCCTTAAATTTAGAGATTAAGTTGTCCTCCTAACAAGATTCCAAGCATAAAAGAATGACAGAGGATTACCAAAAAAAAAGAGCATTAACTTTGGGGAAAATAAAATAGTTTACAATAGAAGTCTCATCAACCATTAGCAACTGTACTGCTTAGACTGAGATTCCAACAGTAATTCTTTATTCTATCACTAATCAACCTCCAATAATGTGTGTTAACAGATAATAATTGATCAGTATCAATTATGTTCTTTCATTTTTCTCTCTAATTCTCACACTTTAGTGCTGGTGTTTCCTTTATTACAGTATTGAAATTAAGTCCTATATCATCAAAAGTCATCTTATTAAAACAATGTCTACTATTTCAAAAAGCATTAATAAGGTCATAAGTGATAGGAGTAGAATTAGGCCATTCGGCCCATCAAGCCTGCTCCGCCATTCAATCATGGCTGATCTATCTCTCCCTCCTAACCACATTCTCCTGCCATCTCCTCATAACCTCTGACACCTGTACTAATCAAGAATCTATCTATCTCTGCCTTAAAAATATCCACTGACTTGGACTCCATTGCCTTCTGTGGCAAATAATTCACCACCCTCTGACTGAAGAAATTTCTCCTCAGTTCAGTTCAGTTTTATTTGTCACTAGACCAAGTGCAGTCCCGTGGGTCTGGTCCCCGAACGTGCTTCAGACCCCGGGGTCTGGTTCCCGAACGTGCTTCAGCGTCTTGACGGCGTAGACAGCGTCTGGAAGGCCGTATGCAGCGTCTCGACATCGTACGCAGCGTCTTGACGTCGTACACAGCGTCTTGACAGCGTACGCAGCGTGTTGACGGCGTATGCGGCGTATGCCGTCAAGAAGCTGCATACGACGTCGAGACGCTGCGTACAGCCGTCGAGACGCTGCGTACGCCCTCAATGGGGCTGTGGGCCGACAGGCCGTTGACGCGCCGGCTCTGTGACGCTGGCTGAATGCAAAGATGGGTTGTTCTGCCGCTGCTTTTTGGCGCCCTCGGAAAGAGGACAGCGAAAAGCAGAGGGGGAAGAGACGATATTTGGCTTGAGGCAGCGTGAGAGAGCCGGCCCGGGGGGGTGGGGGTTTGTGGAGGAGAGCCAGACGGCAGCAGTGAAAATCGCCCGCGAAAATATTAAAATGTCGGCGTTTTAGGAGGAGAGCCGGGCGCTTAGCCAGCGTGAGAGAGACGGCCTGGGGGGAGGGGGGGGTAGTGGAGGAGAGGTGGGCGGCAGCTGCGAAAATCGCCAGCGAAAGAATAAAAATGTCGGCGTTTTTGGAGCAGAGCCGGGCGATTGAGCTAGCGTGAGAGAGCCGGCCCGGGGGGGGGGGGGGTGGGGGGGGTAGTGGAGGAGAGGCGGGCGGCAGCTGCGAAAATTGCCAGCGAAAGAATAAAAATGTTGCCGTTTTTGGAGTAGAGCCGGGCGGCAGCAGCCGTTATGGTGGCTGGCCAGCAGGAGGCGACAAAATGAGTGAGTGGGGATGGATTTTATTTTAAAATGTGTACATAAAAATGTCTAAATCTAATGAGTGTGTTAGGGTATGTAAAAGTGTAATGTCTAGCGAAATGGAAAAAATCTCGGAGTTTTCACATGTGGTTTTGGCGGACCAAGGAATCAAAGGCCAAATGTGACACCCACAAATAAACACCCACACCCACACACAGAGTTTTAAAAGTATACTAGACCAAGTGCAGACCCGTTGGGTCTATTTCCCCAACGCACGTTTGCGGGGGGAGGGGGGGTGCTGCGGCGTCACACTAACCACACTAACAGAGTTGGGTCTGTTCCTCCAAAACATGGTTGCAGGGTTGGAATCTGGCACCCACAAACACACACACACATCACACCCCTTGATATTATCTTAATTTTTTTAATTGGCTTCTTTTATCCCATCTCCACCCTCTCCACTGACGAATAGCCCTCACCTCTCTGGTGCATCTAGAGGGGGGGCAGAGAGAGTGTGCACAAACAGAATGGAAGAGAGAGAGAGAGAGAGGGCAGAGAAAAAGATAAAGATCAAAGAGAGAGAGAGCAGAGGAAGTGGAAAAGTGATTTATTGAATCTTAAAATGTAAATAACAAAATACAACAATTTAAATGGTAAAGATAAAATTTATTCAGTTATGTTCATTTTCGTTGTGTCTCTTGCTCCACGTTTTGTGTTCTTTCTCGTTGATCCTCGACATATTCAGTTATTTCTTCTTGGGTCTCTCCTCTTTCTCCTCCACAATCTACCCCCTCCCTCCACACTCTTCCCCTTCCCTCCCCTATCCCATCTCCCTAATCCCCTCCCTCCCCCATCCCCCCCTCCCCCACACCTCTCTCCCCCTCCCCCCTCCAAGGGGTGGGGGGAGAGAGGGGAGGGAGGGGGAAGAGAGGGGGAGAGAGAGGGATTGGGGAGGGAGAGAGAGAGGGTTGGGGTAAGGGGGAGAGAAGTGGAAGAGTGGGTAGGGAGGGGCAGGGGGAGTGGTGGATGAGGGACAGAGGGGTAGGGGAAGGGGGCGGGGGGAGAGAGGGAAGGGGACGGGAGGAGAGAGGGATGGGGAGGGGGAGAGAGGTGTGGGGGAGGGAGAGGATTAGGGAGATGGGGTAGGGGAGGGAGGAGGAAGAGTGTGGAGGGAGGGGGAAGAGTGGAGGGAGAAGGAGGGTGGGGCAGAGAGGGATGGGGTGGGAGGAGGAGGGGAGGAGGAGGGGAGGAGGAGGGGAGGAGAGGGAGAGGGGTGAGGAGAGGAGATGGAGAGGGGGAGGGAGAGGGGTGGGGGATGGGAGGAGAGAGGGATGGGGAGGGGGAGAGAGATGTGGGGACGGGGGGAGGAATGGGGGGAGGAGATGGGGTAGGGGGGGAGGGAGAAGAGTGTGGAGGGAGGGGGAGACGGGTGGGGGGAGAGAGGGGAAAGAGTGGGGAGGGAGAGTGGGAGGGGGAGGGGGGAGAGAAGTGGAAGTGTGGGGAGGGAGGGAGAGGGGTAGGGGGAGTGGTGGAAGAGGGATAGGGGGAGTGGTGGAAGAGGGACAGAGGGGTAGGGGAAGGGGTGGGGGAGAGTGGAGGGAGGGGGTAGGGAGGGGGAGAGAGAGGGGAGGGGGAGGGAGAGGGGTGGGGGAGGGAGTGGGAGAGGTAAGGTGGAGAGAAGTGGAAGAGTGGGGAGGGAGGGGTATGGGGAGTGGTGGAAGAGGGACAGAGGGGTAGGGGGAAGGGGCGGAGGAGAGAGGAAGGGGGTGGGTAGAGAGGGAAAGGGGGTGGGGGAGAGAGGGATGGGGTGGGAGGAGGAGGGGGAGGATAGGGAGAGGGGGGAGGAGAGGGAGATGGAGAGGGAGATGGAGAGGGGGAGGAGAGAGGGGTGGGGGAGGGGTGGGGGAGGGGGAGGTAGCTGGGGTAGGGAGTAGAGGGGGAAGAGTGTGGATGGAGGGGGAAGAGTGGGGAGGAGGAAGGGGGTGGGGAGAGAGGGAAGGGGTGGGGGAGGGACGGGGGTGGGGGGAGGGGGGTGGGGAGAGAGGGAAGGGGTGAGGGAGGGAAGGGGGAGAGGGAAGGGGGGTGGGGAGAGAGCGATGGGGGTGGGAGGAGGAGGGGGAGGAGAGGGAGTGGGTGAGGAGAGGGAGATGGAGAGGGGGAGGAGAGAGGGATGGGGGAGGGGGCGAGAGGGATGGGGAGGGGGAGAGAGGTGTGGGGAAGGGGGGAAGGGGAGGAGGGAGATGGGGTAGGGGAGGGAGGGGGAAGAGTGTGGAGGGAGAATGGAAGGGGGAGGGGTAGGGACAGTCCATCTGTTCCCCATTCCCTATCACCCCCAATCCTCTTTCTCTATTCCCACACACGTGATGACATGCTTCGACAGGCTGCGGGGGTGGGGGGGGGAGGGGCTGGGGCTGGGGCTGCTGCAAAGGCATATGTAAATGGATCCATTCCGATTGGACATCCGTGAGCATTGGGCATTGTGACATCACACGATGGAACATTCACCAACATTCTATAGGTGAGAGCTGTTTTTTAAAAACATTTTGAAATTTTGGGGGAGAGAAGGAATTTATTTAAAAATGTGTACATAAACACGACGAAATTTAATCAGGAGTGGCTACTTGGAATGAAAAGTGAAATCTTTACCGAAATGGAAAAAATCTCGGCATTTCTGCGTGTGGTGTTGGCATAGCGAGGAATCAAAGGCTGGCAGCCACAAGACAGGCACACACACACACACACACACACACACACACACACACACACACACACACACACACACACACACACACACACACACACACACACACACACACACACACACACACACACACACACACACACACACACACACACACACACACACACACACACACACACACACACACACACACACACACACACACACACACACACACACACACACACACACATTTAAATATAGATAGATAGAAGATAAATATGTAGGTTAACACAGGGTCAACGGTACAATGAAATGTGTATGACAAGACAACAGGTCACCTCAGTAATAATATTACAATAAAATTTAAGGTAAAAAAAAAAGATAAGATGCAAGTGACAATGGAAGATAAAAATACCATAATAAATAAAATAATCATCATATATGACACGTTTATGAGTTTAGAAGCCTGATGGCATGATGATAGAAACTGTTCTTGAGTCTAGTGGTACTTACAGCCATGCTCCTGTATCGTCTGCCTGACAGTAACAAGGAGAACAGTCTGCGTGCTGGGTGGCTGTGGAAGTTTGTGAGGATGCTGGCATTCATGCCAAATTTCCTCAATCTTCTCAGGAAAAAGAGTCGCTGGCGGGCTTTCTTAGTTACTGTGTCCATGTAAAGTGACCAAGAGAGATCCTCAGTGATGTGCACACCGAGGAACTTGAAGCTGCTGACCCTTTCAACCTCAGCATCACCGATGTGGATGGGGAGGTGTCCACTCCCCTGCTGTCTCCTGTAGTCCATGATCATCTCTTTAGTTTTGCTGACATTGAGAGAGAGGTTATTTTCCTTGCACCAGCTGTTTAGTGCCTTCTCTCTATAGGCCGTCTCATTATTGTCTGTGATAAGGCCCAGGATGGTCGTGTCGTCAGCAAACTTTAAGATGATGTTGGAGCTGTGCTTAGCAGTACAGTCGTGCGTGAACAGGAAGGACTGAGCACACAGCCCTATGGTGCGCCTGTGTTGAGGATCAGTGAGGAAGAGGTGTGGCTGCCAATTCTCACCACCTGGGGCGAGCCCGTCAGGAAGTCGAATATCCAGCCGCAGATGGAGGTCTCCAGTCCAAGGTCGAGCTTGGGGACGAGTTTTGAGGGAATGATAGTGTTGAATGATGAGCTGTAGTCAATGAAGAGCATTCTCACATATGTATTCCCTTTGTCCAGGTGGGTGAGCGCAGTGTGAGTTGCCATGACGATGGCATCGTCCGTGGCCCTGTTTGGTCTATACGCAAACTGAAAAGGGTCCAAGGTGTCAGGGAGAGAAAAGCAGATGTGAGTTTTGACTAGTCGCTCAAAGTACTTTATGATGACTGATGTCAGTGCGACAGGATGGTAGTCATTTAAACAGGAGATAACTGGTTTCTTTGGAACAGGAACAATGATGGATGCTTCGAAGGGAGTGAGAACCACAGACTGACTCAGTTGGTGAACACCTCTGCCAGTTGATCAGCGCACGCCCTGAGAGCCCGCCCTGGAATACCATCCGGCCCTGGAGCTTTGACCTTTAACATTGACCTTTTTGAAGCACCGCCTCACATCTGCCATTTGTGGGGTCAGTGAGGTAGTCCCCCTGCACACCTGTGGACACATGGTTTGTCTGCATCGAACCGGGCATAGAAGGTGTTCAGCTCATCCGGAAGCGAACCAGTAGGCTGGACAGTGCTCCTGTTTTTCCTGTAATCCGTGATGCATCGTAATCCACTCCACATGCTTCTGGGGTCAGAGCTGTAGTAATTATATTCCACTTTGTCCCTGTAAACTCTCTTGGCTTTCCTGATGGACTTCCTGAGGTCATATCTAGCTGCTTTGTAGGCGTTGGGGTCCCCTGAGTTGAAGGCAGTGGTCCGTGCTTTGAGTTTAGCATGAATTTCCCCTCTGACCCAGGGTTTCTGGTTTGGGTAAGTGCAGATGGTGGCTTTTGGAACAACATCATCGATGCACTTGCTTATGTAGCCTAAGACAGAGACTGTGTATTCATTGATGCTGCCTTCTGCTGCATCCTCAAACATCTGCCAGTCAGTTTTGTCAAAGCAGTCCTGCAAAACCTCATCAGCCTCATTGTTCCATTTGTAAATGACCCTGGAAACCGTTTTTTCCTGTTTTAGTTTCTGCCTATATGCCGGCAACAGTAGGATGGAACTGTGGTCTGCTTTCCCAAAAGCAGGGTGGGGGATGGGCTTGTAACATTCTCTGAATGGAGTGTAACAATGGTCTAGGGTTTGCTCTCCCCTGGTGGGAAAAGTGATATGTTGGTAATATCCTCATCTACTTCCTAAAAGAACGTCCTTTAATTATGAGGCTGTGACCTCTAGTCCTAGACCCTCCCACATGGAAACATCCTCTCCACATCCACTCTATCCAAGCCTTTCGCTATTCTGTGTGTTTCAATGACGTCCCCCCTCATTCTTCTAAACTCCAGCGAGTACAGGCCCAATGCCGACAAACACTCATCATAGGTTAGCCTACTCATTCCTGGGATCATTCTTGTAAACCTCCTCTGGACCCTCTCCAGAGCCAGCACATCCTTCCTTAGATATGGTGCCCAAAATTGCTCACAATATTCCAAATGCAGCCTTGCCAGCGCCTTATAGAGCCTCAGCATTACATCCCTGTTTTTGTATACAAGCCCTCTTGAAATAAATGCTAGCATTGAGTTTGCTTTTTTTACTATCGATTCGACTTGCAGATTAACATTTTGGGAATCCTGCACTAGCATTCCCAAGTTCCTTTGCACCTCTGATTTCTGGATTCTCTCCCCATTTAGAAAATAGTCTACACCTTTATTCCTACTACCAAAATGCATGACTTCACACTTTGCTACACTATATTTCATCTGCCACTTCTTTGAGCACCTTTATTCATATCATCTGCAAACTTGTCCACAAAGCCTTCAAAACCCTCATACAAATCATTAATATACAACGTGAAAAATAGCGGCCCCAACACCGACCCCTGCGGAACTCCGCTAGTCACTGGCAGCCAATCAGCAAAAGCCCCCTTTATTGCCACTTTTTATCTTCTGCCAGCCAGCCAACCTGCTATCCATATTAGTATCTGCCCTTTAATACCGTGGGCTCTCATCTTCCTTAGCAGCCTCACATGTGGCACTTTATCAGCTTTCTGAAAAATTAAGTAAACAACGTCTACCGACTCTCCTTTGTCTGTCCTGCTATTTACTTCCTCAAAGAATTCCAGCAAATTTGTCAAGCAAGACCTCCCCTTCACAAAACCATTGCTGACTTTGGCCTATTTTATCATGTACTTTTAAGTACTTCGTAATCCTTTATAATGGACTCTCAAATCTTACCAAACACCGGTCAGACTAAAGGGGCTGTCCCACTGCGGCGACCCAATTGGCAAGTTTAAAAGAGTTGAGGAGAGTTTGAAAAAGTGTCATGTTTTCGACTATATAGAAGACCTCCTTCGACCTCCTTCGACTATGTTGAAGACTAGCTTTGACAAGCCTCGGGAAAATTGGACACCGAATAGTGGACAGTGAAGATGACCTCCTTCGAACTATTTTTGAAGACTATCTACGACTACCTTCGACTACCTTCGATTACCTTCAACGACCCTCGATTACCTACGAATAACATGCCGACCTATTACGACCTACTTCGACTAAACCCAAGAGTAAAAAAAATATAGATTTTTTCCATGGCGACCAATTTTTACTCGCGGGCATTTTTCAGCATGTTGAAAAATACGCCGCGACCTAGCTGAGGCCTCGAGTACGCGGGGACTACTCTCGAGCATGAAGGAGAGTTACAAAGACCTCCTAGGACCTCGTGTCGACCATGCTGCGAGTATGAGTCAAGGGCAAACTCTTCTATACTCGCCAATTAGGTCGCCGCAGTGAGACAGCCCCTTAACCGGCCTACAGTTCCCATTGTTCTGCTTTGCTCCCTTCTTGTGCAGTGGAGTAATGTTGGCAATTTTCTAATCATCTGAAACCACTCCTGCGATTCATGAAATATCACTGTCAATGCCTCCACAATCTCTAAAGCCACCTCTTTCAGAACCCTAGGGTGCAGTCCATCTAGTCAGGTGAAGTATCCACCTTCAGCTCTTTCAGCTTCCCAAGCACCTTCTCCCTAATAATAGCCACTCCACTATCTTCCACCCCTGACTCTCTTGAATTTCCGGCACATTGCTGGTGTCTGTCTTCCACTGTGAAGACTGGTAGAAAAAAGTTATTCAACTCCTCTGTTTATTTATTCCCCATTATCACTTCTCCTGCATCATTCTCCAGTGGTCCAACTTCCACTCTTGCCTCTTTCTTACACTTTATATAACTGAAGAATCTCTTGATACCCTCTTTTATATTATCGGCTAGCTTACTTTCATTTTCACCTTTTCTCCCTGTATTGCCTTTTTAGTTACATTCTATTGTTCTTTAAAAGCATCCCAATCCTCTGGCTTCCCACTAATATTTGCTATGTTGTACACATTCACTTTTAGTTTTATACTGCCCTTGACTTCCTTTGTCAGCCATGGTCTCCTCTTTCTCTCCCTAGAATCTTTCTTCCTCATTGGAATGAAAAGATCCTGCATCTTCCGGATTATTCCCTGAAATTTCTGCCATTGCTGTTCCACCATCACCCCTGCTAGGGTCCCTTTCCAGTCAACTTTGGGAAGCTCCTCCCTCGTGTCTCAGTAGTCCCCTTTGCTCAACTGCAATACTGACACATCTGATTTCATCTTCTCCCTCTCAAAATGCATTTAAAATAAAAATGAAAACCTCTATTAACACTGCAGACAAATTATTTTCATGTAAACTTATCCATTCATTATTGACATTTCACATTGCAACAGCAAATCTTCCATCTTTCTTTCAATCAATCAATCAATCAATAAAAGACTTTATTGTCATTCAAAAATACACCAACAAATGCAAATCTGAACAAAATTTCATTGCATCTGGTTCACCGTGCAACATAAAATAACAAAAGGATAAAATAGATAAAAAGATAAAATAGATACTAGTGGCGGCACATTATATGGAATTCAAGAGTCTGATGGCTCGGGGGAAGAAGCTGTTGCAGAACCTGGCCGTTCTGCTCCTTATACGGCGATACCTTTTGCCCGAGGGATGCAGAGTGAACAGTCCATGATGGAGATGTGTGGGGTCTTTTATAATGCTGTTGGCCTTGGACAAGCAACGTTTGCATGCAATGTCCCGGATTGAAGGAAGAGAAGTCCCGATGTTTTTTTCAGCTGTCCTCACCACTCTCTGCACGGACTTCCAGTCGGAGGCTTTGCAGTCCCCAAACCAGACAGAGATGCAGCTGGTCAAAATGCTCTCCATGGTGCCCCTGTAGAAAGTGGTGAGGATGGGATGGGGGAGGCGAGCTCTTCTCATCCGGCGCAGAAAGTGCAAATGCTGCTGTGCTCTCTTAACTAGTGATGTGATGTTTTGTGACCAGGTCAGACTGTTCGTGATCTGCACCCCCAGGAACTTAGTGCTACTGACCAACTCCACATCGATGTCATTAGTGTGTAGTGGTATATGACTGTGCCGGTTTCTCCTGAAGTCAACGATGACCTCCTTTGTTTTGTCAACATTCAGGATCAGATTGTTCGTGTTGGACCTGTCCACCAGTTGTTTCACCTCCTCCCTGTAAGCCAATTCATTGTCGTCCCGGATAAGGCCCACCACTGTTGTGTCATCTGCGTACTTCATGATGTGGTTTGTACTAAACCTGGCACAACAGTCGTGGGTCATCAGGGTAAACAGCAGTGGACTCAGGACGCAGCCCTGTGGGGAACCGGTGCTCAGAGAGATGATGTTGGAGGTGTTTCCAACCTGCACCGACTGGGGTCTGTCAGTGAGGAAGTCCAGTAGCCAGTTACATAAGGGGGTGCTGAGGCCCAATGAACCCAATTTGCTTACCAAATGCTGAGGGATGATTGTATTGAACACTGAACTAAAGTCCACGAACAGCATTCGCACATGTGTGTTCTTCTCCTCTAGATGTTCCAGGCTCAGGTGGAGTACGGAGGATATGGCGTCCTCTGTGGAGCGGTTTGGCCTGTAAGCAAACTGGGACGGGTCAAGTGTGGAGGGGAGTCTGGAGGTAATATGGTCCCTGACCAGCCTCTCGAAGCACTTCATCATTATGGGAGTGAGTGCTACAGGGCGGTAATCGTTGAGACATGTTATTGCGGATTTCTTTGGCACTGGTATGATGGTGGCAGTCTTGAAACACGATGGGACAACAGCCTGGTTCAGTGAGGTGTTGAAGATATCAGTAAGGACATGTGCCAGCTGATCAGCACATTCCCTGAGCACGCGGCCTGCTATGTTATCAGGGCCTGCCGCCTTCCGTGTGTTCACTCCTTTTAGGGTCCTCTGGACATCCACTGTATCAAGACTGAGTGCCTGTTCATCATAGTGAGGAATACCTTTTTTCGCAGGTGCGTTGTTGAATGCCTCGAACCGTCCAAAATATTTATTGAGTTCATTGAGGAAGTTATGTTGTCTTCACAGGGTGGTGGAGCAGTCTTATAGTCCGTGATGGTTTTTATTCCCTGCCACATGCGCCTGGTGTTCATGGGGTCATGAAAGAAGCTCTGGATTTTCTGACCATGGGCACGCTTTGCCAGCCTGATGACTCGGTTCAGGTTGGCTCTTGCGGATCTGAGTGCCACCAAGTTACCAGATTTGAATGCGGCATTTCGTGCTCTCGGCATTCCACGTACCTCGGGGGTCATCCAGGGTTTCTGGTTGGCCCGTATAGTGATGGTCTTGGTGACACAGACATCTTCAATGCACTTTTCCATGTAAGCAGACACAGACGCAGCATACTCCTCCAGGTTGGTGTGTTGATTGTCAGTTGCAGCCTTCTTGAACATGTCCCAGTCTGTGTACTCAAAGCAGTCCTGTAATGCTGTCATAGCTCCCTCTGGCCAGACCCCAACCTGCTTCACAGTAGGTTTTTCTCTGGTAAGCAGGGGCCTGTATGCAGGAATTAGCATCATAGAGATATGGTCGGAGGAGCCAAGGTGGGGGCGGGGGACCGACTTGAATGCCTTCTTGATGTTTGTATAGGCTAGGTCCAGTGTGTTCACTCCCCTGGTTGCAAGGTCCACATGCTGGTAGTAATGTGGGAGAACCGTCTTCATGTTGGCCTGGTTAAAATCCCCAGCAACAATGAAAATCCCCTGCCACAGAATGTAGTTGAGGCCAGTTCATTGGCTATATTTAAGAGGGAGTTAGATGTGGCCCTTGTGGCTAAAGGGATCAGGGGGTATGGAGAGAAAGCAGATACAGGATACTGAGTGGGATGATCAGCCATGATCATATTGAATGGCAGTGCAGGCTCGAAGGGCCGAATGGCCTACTCCTGCACCTATTTTCCATGTTTCTATGTTTCTATGAAAGCACCATCTGGGTGTGTAGTTTGCAAGTCACTGATGGAACGATAAAGAGCATTCAGGGCTTCCTTAGTGTTTGCATTGGGGGGTATGTACACGGCTGTGATGATTATGATAGTAAATTCCCTGGGCAGATAGAAGGGTCTGCACTTTATTGTCAAAAACTCAATGTCTGGGGAGCAATAATTTAAGACCACTGTGGCATTTTTACACCAGCTGTTATTAGTGAAATGCACATATCACCACCACGGGATTTCCCACTGAGAGCGCAGCTCCTGTCCGACCGGAATATTGTTAGACCCCCCATGCTAATAGCGCCGTCGGGAACAGAGGAGTTTAACCACGTCTCTGTTAAGATCACGGCGCAGCAATCTCTCACCTCCCGTTTGGTTACCAAATCCAGCCTCAGGTAGTCCAACTTACTCTCCAAGGAGTGGACGTTAGTGAACAGAATAGATGGAGGCGGTGTTCTGCAGGGGTTAGCCTTTAGTTTCGCTGTTAGACCCCGCCCCTGCCCCCCCCCCCCCCCGAGTGCCGCGCTTCTGCTTCCTGTCGCACCTTCTCCTCCGAGTGCGGCCAGTGCTGGTAGGAGACTCCGCAGCTTCGTAGGCCGCTGGTTCCAGCTGATGCAGCAGTCCGAGACTCCGTAGAGTATCCAGAGTGGCCGGATCCACGACCGCTGAACTGCTGGATGCACGCAGTTCCAACACGGACTGACAGCCACACTGAACAGTGACCATCAAACACTCCAGACTAAGTACGTTTTTAACTTTTAAAATTCTATTACTCTCGGGAGCCAGTGCAGCCGCAGCCGAACAGGGCGCTGCCATTTTTTTCTCTCGTCATTTTTTTTTCTACTTGTCATTCATTATTTCTAATCTTTATCTTTGTGAGTAGCACATCTTTGTTTTTGTTCCCATCCTTCATTCAGGAATCCTGTCTGTTCTAATCTGTACAGCATATTTTTTAATAAATCAGTGGTGGATTGTCCTTATCATTCGGATAGTAACCAGGCAGGCAGGTTACATGTCCTTTATAGAATTTTCCTGATTGTCTTATCTCTGAGTACATTTTAGAACTTAATTTCAACATCATAGTGAGGAAACAGAAGAAATGAAGAGTTGCAAATGGATATGAAGGCAAAAGGGCACAATTATTTTCAGCTATTGTTATCTGTGAATCATATAACCTGGTGTTGATTGGAGACAGATTGAAAATGCTTGGAATCTGGTTAACCAGTGCTACTGCTAGAGTATCATGAGACTTTCCAATTCTTTTCTTTACCAAGTTAGGTAGAGCTCTAGGGGCTAGTGAAGAGTTAGATAGAGCTCTAGGGGCTAGTGGAATCAAGGTATATGGGGAGAAGGCAGGCACGGGTTATTGATTGGGGACGATCAGCCATGATCACAATGAATAGCGGTGCTGGCTCGAAGGGCCGAAGGGCCGAATGGCCTCCTCCTGCACCTATTTTCTCTGTTTCTAAGTTATTCTCATTTTTGGAAATTCACAGGTTTTGTTTTCTTCACATTTTATGTAGGAATTTTCTAGAAATAGATTTTAATCTCTTAATTTAAAGATGAACCAGATGGTTCATAACTTCATGCCTATCATATTTGATCCAGAAATAAGCTTGTTACTCTAGATCTACAGTATGCCATTACTAAGATTGTAAGATGAGTGTCCAGATACTGAGGAGGTTCTGCCTGCTGTCACAGCCAGTGTTGCACTGCTCATTTGTTTACATCACAGCATCAAAAGAGATATATAGTTGTGATGTTTTACTGGTGATGTTTGACGAATAAATATTGTCCATATCATCATCCATTGTGATCAATCATCCATTGTGAGGTCCGGTGAGGGGTTTGTTTAATATCTGCTCCAAAATACATGCTTTGAAGGTGCAGTAACCCTATGAATATTGAACTGAAGCATCAGTCTAGATTACAAATGGAAGTCTCTGGAAGAAGTTTTGTGCCCGCTAGGTTCTTCTGCAGATGCAAGAGTGTTACTATGAAGCCTAGTAAGATGAGTCAACATCAGAATGAATCGATGGATATAGCTTTGTCTGCTAATGCTTTTAAGCTATTGGGTGGTGGTGTAGGAATAGAACGTATGCATGACAGCTTTCTTCCTTCAGTACCTGATCATCAGGTGGACTTCCTAAGTTTCTAAAGGCATGCTGTATGCTTTGATTAACTTTTTAGTGGCCCTTTCACAGTTTGCTATATGGATAAAGAAAAAAAAGTTTGTACTTGTATCTTTAGACCCCCAATATAATTTGTAGCCGGCCCCATAGCAAAAGCATCTACGTTGCGGGGCTGGAAACTGGAAGTATCCTGAGCTAATTCTGCTACCACCATCATATATTGCGACAAGTGATGGCTTCCACTGATTGTCGCCGGAAGCTTGTGTCCTTATCAGGGCAGACGATGAGAGCGAGATCAACATTTGTAACAAGATGGACACGAAAAGAAGAAGAGGATTTGTAGCCAATGTGGTGAGGTTGGAGTGAATGTTTTAATGTAGGGAAATCCAACAGACTCACCAATCTATAGTTCCAAGGCTTTTCTTTGCCACTTTTCTTAAATAGAGGCACAACATTGCTAATCCTCCAGTCTTCCGGCACTCGTATGTGGCTATTGATGATACAAATGTCTCTGCCAGTGGCTCTGCAATTTCTTCCCTAGCTTCCTACAATGTACCAGGATACAATTTAAAGATTTTTAATTTAGAGATGCAGCGTGGAATTATGCACTTTGGCCCACCAAGTCCACACCAATCATCAATTGGCCATTTATAGATACTGTAAACAGGAGTGTAAACAGGAGTCAAACACACTATGTGATCCAAAGTCATCTTTAATCAGCATAGAGACTCTAACAGCATAGAGGATGGTTAGTTGTCAGAACATCCCTAACTGCTGCTCGAACTGAGCAGTGCCGGAAGTAAGTGTTAGTATAAACGTTACAGTGGGGTGGGGTTAGTGATGCTAACTTATATATGATTGGTTGACATGCATAACCAATCTACAGATACAAAATGCTCGAGTAACTCAGCGAGACAGGCAGGAATGGGTAACATAGAAACATAGAAATTAGGTGCAGGAGTAGGCCATTCGGCCCTTCGAGCCTGCACCGCCATTCAATATGATCATGGCTGATCATCCAACTCAGTATCCTGTACCTGCCTTCTCTCCATACCCTCTGATCCCTTTAGCCACCTTCTTCAGACTGAGCATCAGGAGAGAGGGAATTACAGAGATAAGGAAGTGGAAGAGATCAATAGTGATGAAGCTCATGGAAAATGTAGAATAGTCCATTCATCGTTAGCTAGGAGGTGACAGCAAAGCAGAGATAAGATGTAATCAGGGGGACAGTCAATAATAATAATAATAATAATACATTTTATTTATGGGCGCCTTTCAGGACTCTCGAGGACACCTTACAATTAAAACAAGCATGAACAAAAACAACATATACAGCAACAATGCACAATTCAGAGAGAGAGCAGCAGCAGCCAATCGCGCCAGCGTTCACTCTCACCTCCAGCAGCCATGTTTTCCAAGCCATTTGCAGCACACCAATAAAAATAAAACGCAACATTAAAGAATTTAACATAAAACATAAAAAATATTCCGCCACAATGGTTCCCACTGTGAGGGAAGGCAACAAAGTCCAGTCCTTTTCCTCTTGTTCGGGCCTATTCAGGCCTCCGCAGTCGCCGCAACAGCGGCCCGATGTTACAGGCCCTCACGCCGGATGATGGAGCTCCGGCATTGGGAGAACACTCTCAGTGGCTTGAAGTGTCTGGAACAGCCGCTTCCTCCCCGGAGACCGCGGCTCCCGAAGTCCACAGGCCGCGCTGGTCTGAGTTCCGACACTGGCGATCTCAGTGAGAGATCCCAAGCTCCGCGGTGATTAAAATCAGCGCCGCTTGCAGCTGGACGCTCCGCAACGATAGCTCCGCGATGTTTGAGTTGGCGGTCACAGCACTCCGGAGCTTACCACACGGCGACCCGGGTAAGGCATTGCCCGCTCCGCGATGGTGCTTCAGCGCTGTGCCACCGCCGAAGCTGAAGTTTTGGCCGGTCCCGGCAGGAAACGCCGCTCTAGGCCCATTGGTAGGCCGCGAGGAAGGGGCGAAGATGCGGCTCGGAGGAAAGCCGCAACTCCGACCAGGTAGGGACCGAGAAATACAGTTTCCCCTTCCCCCCCACCCCCCACACAAAAGACTAGACCTCCAAAACAAAAACTTTTAAGACACTAAAAACAAAAAAAAGGGTTAAAAGGACAAACAGCTGCAGGCAGAGCAGCTATACTCGACGGCGCCCCCTCGATCAGTCAAGGGACATGGGAGACTGGTTGGAGAACTGGGGAGGGGAAGGGATGGAGAGAGACTGAAAGCAAAGGTTACTTGAAGTTAGAGAAGTCAATATTCATACCGTTGGCCAAGGTAAATATGAGGTGCTGTTCCTCCAATTTGCACTGGGCCTCACTGACAATGGAGGAGGCCCAGGACAGAAAGGTCAGTGTGGAAATGGGAGGGGGATTTAAAGTGTTTAGCAACTGGGAGATCAGGTAGGTTTAAGCAAACTGAGTGTTCAGTGAAACGATCCCCGTACCTGCGCTTAGTCTCATCAATATATAGGAGTCCACACTTGGAACAGCGGATAGAGTAGATGAGGTTGGAGGAGGTGCAAGTGAACCTCTGCCTCATCTAAAAAGACTGTTGGGGTTCTGAGGGAGGAGGTATAGGGACAGGTGTTACATCTCCTGTGGTTGCAGGGGAAGGTATTTGGGGAGGGGGTGGTTTGGGTGGGAAAGGATGAGTTAACCAGAGAGTTGCGGAGGGAACAGTCTCTGCAGAAAGTGGAAAGGGGTGGAGGTGGGAAGATGTGGCTAGTTGTGCGATCCCGTTGGAGGTGGCGAAAATGTTGGAGGATTATGTGCAGTATGCGATGGCTGATGGGGTGAAAGGTGAGGACTAGGGAGACTCTGTCCCTGTTGCGACTGGGGGGAGGGGAAGCAAGAGCGGAGCTCCAGGATATCGAGGAGGCTCTAGTGAGGGCCTCATCTATAATGGAAGAGGGGAACCTGAAGAATGGGGACATCTTAGTTGTCCTGGTATGAAACACCTCATGTTGGGCACAGATGCGGCGTAGAGAGAGGAATTGGGAGTGGGAAATAGAGTCTTTGCAGGAGGCAGGGTGGAAAGAAGTGTAGTCTAGATAGCTGTGGGAGTCAGTAGGTTTATAATAGATGTCAGTCGATAGTCTATCTCCTATGATGGAGATGGTGAGATCAAGAAACGGTAGGGAAATGTCGGAGATGGTCCCATTCACACTAGTTTTATATTATCCCACTTTTGCATCTATTTCCTACATACTAGGGGCATTTACATTGACCAATTAACCTACATACTCACATGTCCCCACGCAAATGGCACCCATGCTCAGGATTGAACCCGGGTTTCTGTGAAGCAGCAACTCTACCAACTGTACCACAGCGTCGGACACTTAATCAGGCACCAGACCTATATACCTATTTATGTTTTATGACCTCCAGCACCTCCTCAACTGTGTTGCCGCCTCACTTCACTGAGTTCCTTAGCATCTATGTCTTTCTTCTCAGTAAATACAAATGAAAAATATTGATTTAACATCTCACCCATCTGTTCCACCTCCACATATAAATTGGTGATCTGCAAGCACCCTAATCTCTCCCTACTTTTGTCCTTTATATACCTTTAGTTTAGTTTAGTTTAGAGATTGGAGAAGTACAAAGAGATTGTAGAATCTCTTTGGATTCTCCTTTACCTTCTCTGCTATCACTTTTTCATGCCCCCCTTTTGACCTCCTGATTCCCCTTATACTTCCACAATCACTTAATTCCTTATGGGATTCAGCTACCCATATCTGAGATATGCCCCCTTCTTTTTCTTGACCAGAGCCTGAATATCTCTTGTCTTCCAGGGTTCCCTACTCCTGCCAGCCTTGACCTACACTATAACGAGTAACATGTTGGTCCTAAACTCTCCCAATCTCATGTTTAATAGCCTCCCACTTAGCATTTATCCCATTACCTGTAAACAGCCTTTCCAAACCAACTTCTGAAAATTTGGAAATTATTCTTTCATTTCTTGCTTCAAAGAAAGGTTATGTTAAAGTCATGGACTTTATGAGCTAGTTGCTAGAGTGCAAATCATGACTGAGGGATATATGCAAAAAAGACTTTGACTGGAAGATAATTTATGAGTGTGCTTTACTTTAGACATTTTGAAGATGGTTGCCTAATGTTTGTGTTCACTATTTTAACTATTTTTGAGGGTCTGTATTGTGGAAGTAATATGTTATTGCAAGGTCCTCTGGGAAAATAATAATTTTGGGAATGTGATTGAATTTGATTTTTTTTTAGAGAAGGGGAAACTTGACATAATTGAATAATTTATTGTCACATGTGACTCGGCACAGTGAAATTCTTTGCTTGTATACCCAATGTACACAAATAGCAGCCACCTATGGCGCTGACAAAGTTACAAAGCACGCTGGCTCCTACTTTTGTTCTCCCCCCTCCCAACATCGGTTCCCCCATGCCGGGTACCCATTGTCCTTTGATCTCTCCTCCCCTATTGTCCATTGTTCTCCCCCCACCATCACGGCAGTCCCCTCGCGCCGGGTCCTCCATTGTTCTTCCCCTCCCTCCCTCTCATCGACCGTCGACTGCGGTCAATTGTAAGTGAGAAAGTTAATTACATGATCGGGCAAGAAATTGGGTTTTTGCCAGATACAAGATCCTTGTGAGGCTAATTACCTACAAGCAAACCTGCAAGATAGATATAACATTTCTTGCAGTGCCTCTTCTTACTCAGGTTCTGGTTACTGGCATGTTCAACCTAATATAATGCTGACACTATTGCCCTCACCTTACTGTTACTTAGTCCTCAGCTTAAAACGATAGATCAGGGCACAACATCATTGGATTTGACCAGCAAACATAATTGGTCTTATTTCTTTCCACACTTATCCAGCTCATCTGCCTGAAAGCAAAGGTTAATATGGTGATGCAGAAGAAAGGAAAATGAACTGGAAGAAAACTCTATTTGTTCCTATTTGTTCCGATTTGTCTTCTATTTGTTACGTGTTATCTGTTTGGCAAAGTTAATTTATATCAAATCCAATGTTGTCGATTTGTTAAAAATCACATGCATGAAATGCTGACCTTAATGAATCAAATTCTGAAACATAATAAACACATAGACATTACTATATTATCTTTTACACATGACCGAAGATGAATCCCTCTTTGCATATGGCTTGTGATAATATGACATTACTTTCACGTGAGTTTCATCCCAAAAGCATATTAGAAATCTTTCCACATTCTTTGGAAACAGTAAAATAAACAATGTAGGTAATAGCCCACATGGAACAGTAAAACTGGTGTTGGATCAATGAGAACTAAAAGTCCAGTAATAAAGCTCTTAATGTCTTTACAATTACAGTTGTTAAGTGTTCAATCAACTGCATAAAAACAAAATCAGTTTCAAGCCAATATATTTCTAAGTAGTAAAGCTGGTCAGAGTTATTCAGCCTTGCAACCCGAGACCAAGTTCAATTACGGTAACAAGATTGCAAGTCCTGTGTGTGAATTGTGAGCAGAGCAGTATCTAATTGTTGTTTCATTAAACTATCAGTAATACTCAATCAGTTTCTTATGATGTGGGGAAATTTATTTTTGGGAAACAAAAAAATCGTAAAAGTTGAACTGTACTTCTACTGGGTTATTTAGAGCAAATCCTTAAGAGATGAGACTTGCAGATAGGATCTCAAAAATTGTTGAATTAAAATGGAAACTTTTGTTTCATTACCAACCTGAATCTTTTGAATTAAGGATGGCTGCATTCGGATGGATATTTCATTATTTCACTATTCCATGAAATCAGACTTAACTTGATTCCTGAAATAAATATGGAGATACAAGGAACTGCAGATGCTGGAATCTTGAACAAAACAAAATGCTGGAGCAACTGGGAGGGTCAGGCAGCCTTGGTGGATGGAATGGATAGGTGACATTTTGGGTCGGGACCCTTCTTCAGAATTCATTGTTGAGTGAAGAAGGGTCCTGACGTGGAACGCCACCTGTCCATTCCCTTCACTGAATTACTGCAGACGTTTGTGTTTTGCTAAAATAAATATGCTCTTCTTAAGGGGTGGTAGGCAGAAGCTCGGGATTAATGTTTATTGGCGACCCATATGAAACAGGAACATACAAACAGCCAGCTGCTCTCGTCTTGCTTCGCTGGCTGTGCGGGAGCAAGAGAGAGAGAGAGAGAGAGAGAGAGTATTTGTGTAGTACCATGTAAAAGGTGGCATGAACATATGTGTGGTGAAGGTTATAAGTGGCATGAATTAATAAGGGTTAATCTACATCCTTCCTCTTAAAAAAGTAAAGCATATATAGTGGTTAGCGGAGCATATATAATACACCAGTATAAGGTGCAGCATTTATTATTTTACTGCATATGAGAGCACATAAAACTAAACAGGTCATGCACAGTTCAGGTATAGCCAGTAAATTTTCCAATTAGCGGGTTTGGTTTGCAGACACGGCCTGCACGTGTATGATAATAACCTCCAGCAGACACCTCATCCTTCGCTGGGGAAGCAAGTCCCTTATCGGGCGAACGTGGAGGAGAAGACACCAGTGGAGATTGGGGCACCAGGGAAGGCAGGGATGGAACCAGCACCGGCAGAGGAATCGCGGGAGTAGCATTCGCAGAGCGTGAGGGAAGACCAGCGGGCTGGTCCGGGTAAGGACGTGGAGGTGCCGGTTCATTAACCAGGAGGAGGTGTTGGCGGGTTCGCCGCTAAATGCTGTTGTCAATACTGACCAAGTACGAGCGTGGTTCCGCAGTGGACCCCAGAATGACACCGAGGCGGTCGTAACCTCGGAGTGACTACAAACGGACAACCTGTCCCTTGTTGAGCGGTTGAAGCGGAGAGCTGGTTTTGTCGTAGTATTTTCTTTGTATGTTGCGGCGGCGTTGGAGCTGGGATTAGATAACTGACGGGCATGAACATGGTCCTAGTAGTTGCTTGGCCACAGGCAGAGTGGAGCGGGTTCACCGTGACATGAGCCGTTCGGCTGCAGATCCCAGGAGAGGGTCGCAGACGATGTTCCGTAGGATGAATAAGTCGAGATAAACATCAGAGCTGCCCCTGTGTGAGCGTTCCAATAGTTCTTTTGCACTTTTTACCGCGCGCTCAGCCAGGCCTGTACTCGGGGCTACTGGTAATGTGGTGAAAGTCAATGTTTTTCATGAAATTCCTGAAGAGCTGACTGGAGAACTGAGGTCCATTGTCTGAGAGTAGCTTTAGGGGGGCTCCGTGAACAGAGAAGTGGCGAGTTCGTTTCTGACGGACCATGGCTGAGGTCAGGCTACTGAGCAGGTCGATTTCAAACCATCCTGAGTAAGAATCAACTAAAACCAGGTATTGTTGGCCATGCCACTCGAAGATGTCGGCTGCTACTGTGGACCAGGGTAAGTCCGGCGTGGGGTGCGGGAGAAGTGGTTATTTCTGTTGGTGCGGGGTCAAGCTATTGCAGATCAGGCAAGCAGCAACCTTCTCTAGAATGTAGTTACCCATGTCTGGCCAGAACAACATGCCTTTCACATGTTGAAGGGTTATTTCTGCAGCGGGATGGCCCCCATGGACAAGAGACATCGGGATGACTGCCTTGTGTCCTTTCATTATCACGCCATCCTGAATGACCAGTTCTGTACCCATGTTACATAATTGTAGACGACATCCTGGTCACCAGGGGCAATGCACAAGAACATGACTCAAACCTGAAACAGATCCTGGATTGTGCCATGGAGGTAAATCTCAAACTCAACCCTCTCAAATGCAGGTTTCGGGTCGACTGTGGGCCATGTGTTCACCAACAACGGACTTAAGCCAGACCCGTCTAAAACAATTGCCATCAACGAAATGCCAGCACCTACAGACGTGTTTACTTAATGAAATAAAGTTTGATTTCACCATGTGTTTCTATTTCATATGGGTCTGCGATAAACATGGTGTCAGAGTCTTGAATCACATCTCCAACTGGAGGCGTGGGTTCGTATCCCACTTCTGACACCATGTTTATCGGCGACCCATATGAAATAGACACACATGGTGAAATCAATCTTTATTTCATTAAGTAAACAGGAACATACAAACAGCCAGCTGCTCTCGTCTGGCTTCGCTGGCTTGTGAGCGGGAGCGAGAGAGAGAGTCTTTGTGTAATACCGTAATACCATGTAAAGGGTGGCATGGACATATGTGTGGTGAAGGTTATAAGTGGCATGAATTAATAAGGGTTAATCTGCAATTAATAAACTGAATGTGCTGTTAGAATTCATCCACATTTTGTGGTATAATTGAGATTCAGTTTCTTTGAAACAAATCTTGAAGTTTAAAGGACATAAAGTGCTGGACTAATTCAGCAGGTCCATGCAGCATCTCTTCAGTCTAAAGAAGGGTCTCGACCCAAAATGTCATTTATTTATGTTCTCCAGAGATGCTGCCTGAACTTCCAAGTGACTCCAGCACTTTCTGTCCTTTTGTGTATTGACCAGTATCTACGGATCTTTGTTTATCTAAATTTAAAGTGTGGTTACACATGTCAAGAACATTAATAAAGGTTCTTAATGTTGTCATATCTGCAATTGCTCCAGAAAATGGACAACAGTTTCACCTGTACTAAATACAATAGATGAGAAAGTACCATAATAATATTGACCTGTTCAATCACTTGAATGCAGTGTTGTATTTGTGCATCGCAGAATAAAGTACATGGAAGAGTATCACCTCATTTACTGTAATACATGCTTCCTTGTGCCTTTACTTTGACATTTAAATTAGTTTCTAATGCCATAAGTCCTCAGTGGTGAATCTGTTTCACTGATGAGAGGTCACGCTGAAGGACAATACTGCCAGGGAATTCAAAGTATTGTTCAAGAGGCAAGTGAGCTTAATAAATATGTTATGCTGAGCATGCCTTGCATTGCAATTAAGTCCATATTCTTCTTGAGTATGGCGTGCACAGCCTAAAGTTGTAGATCAAGGGTAGACATCCAGGCCAGGACAGCATCAGTTACTGGGTGGATGGCTTTGATGCCCCCAGGGAAAAGCCTCAGTGGGTAGTCATTCATGATGTGTGGGATGGTCTGGTCTGGGTGTCCGCAGTCGCAAGCAGAGCTGTCTGTCATCCCCCACTTATGCAGGTGATGGGCTGTTCTTGCATGGAGGGTGCGGATTCTGTTCAGGGTTAGCCATTGCTTGCGATGGAGGTCAAAACCCGGTGGTTTCACTGTGGGGTCTGTGGTGACCTCTCCGTTGCTGGTGTTGGCATCTTTCCAGGCTCTGCGCCACTCAGTCTTGGAGTCAAAGTCTTCCAGGGATTTAACGGAAGACCAGAAGTGTTTGCGGGACTTCAGGTGCATGTTGGGCAGATTGTGCAAGTCAGCATGGATGGGAAGGTCAGGGTTAGCCTCGATGGTGCACCAATCTTTCAACATCCTCTCCCTCTCGGCTGGGAGGGGCGATATGAGAGAGGACAAGGAGCCACTGCAAAGGTGTTGACTTAAGCGTCCCTGTGATGACCCGCATTGCAGAGTTAAGGACAGTGTCAACTCGTTTGGTGTGGCAGCTATTAGCCCAAGCTGTTGAGCAAAACTCGGCTGTTGAGTAGACTTGGGCTAAACCTGAGGTACGGAGGGTGTGTGCATTGGATCCCCAGCTGTTGCGTGCAAGTTTCCTGATGATGTTGACCCTTGCTTTCAGATTATCAGCTACCTTCTTCAGGTGTTCACGATAAAGGAGGTTGCGATCCAGGGTGACTCCGAGGTACTTGGGGAACTCTTCATTCTTCACCAGCTTACCACAAAAGGACACTCGGAGCTTTGCATTGGAGAGCTGATTGCTGAGGTGAAAGGCATTGATAGTTGTCTTAAATGGGTTTGGGCGAAGTTGCCAGAGGGTGAAGTACTCCTCCATCCGCTTCAAATCTTGGGTTAACTGATATCTGCTGATATCCTCAAGGGCAGCTCCCTGGTAGGCAAGGGCAAGGTCATCTGCATATGCAAACTTCCTGGACGAGGTAGTTGGCATGTCACTCACATAAATGTTGAATAGTAGGGGAGCTAGGAGAGAGCCCAGGGGGAGACCATCATTAAGGGTCCTGACAGAGCTGGTCTGGTTCCCAAGCGAGACCTAAATCTACGGTTGCTGAGGATGGATGAGAGGGCACGCATGGTGGTTTGGCACTTCAAGATTCTGGAAGCTTTCAGCAACAGACCATATCTCCACACGGTGTCATAAGCTGATGACAGATCGATGAGAGCAACACCAGTTTTCAGGGCATGTTGGAAGCCAGCCTCTATATTGATAGAACGGGCAAGGACTTGATCTGCGCAGCTTCTACCAGGTCTAAAGCCATCTTGCTCTCTGGACAGAACAAGTTCTACCAATGGAGAAATCCTGGCAAGCAGGAGGCGCTCAAACAGCTTGTAGGATGTGTACAAGAGGGTGATGGTTCGATAACTAGCTGGATCATCAGCAGATTTCCCAGGCTTGAGGATGGTGATGACTAGACTTTCTCTAGGCCTTAGGGATACTTCCACTACGATGGACATGGGTGAAAAAATCAGCCAGTCAGTTGCGTCCATGAGGGCCAAGGTTCTTCAGAAATTCCGGGTAGATCCCATCAACTCCTTCTGCTTTCCCAGCTTTAGTAGAGGACAGGCCTTTGTCTACATCAACTGGAATGTATGGATTAGAAAGGGGGCTTGAGGATGGTGAAGAAGAGATGGACTGTCAGGCTCCATCTCACTTCTTGTCGGGCTTCTTTGGAAGTGGCAACCTTCAAGTTTGCCAGCAGGCGAGCGGCTACAGCATTTGCTGACACCTTGGGGGGGGAGGGGCGGGGGGGGGGGGGGGTTTACCGGGCAGGTGCAGCTGAACCAAGATGACAAAGGAGAGTCCAAGCCTTCCTACTGGAGTGCGTAAAGTTCAAGTCATCTGCAGTCTCTTGCCAGTGCTGACGTCTTGCTGCATCCAGGGAATCTAGCAGTTCTGTGGCAATATCTGGGTCGCCTGTGGCATGATACTGCTTCAAGAGGTCTTCTGAGCCAGCGAGGAGTGAAGTTTTTGCGGAAGCCTCTATGGACGTACTTCTTTGATTACAAAGGAGATTGCAACCTTCAGGTGGCCCACCCTGTTTCGACTAATGCAATCAACTCGATGTGCACAAACAAAATATAATTAAGTCTATGAATGAGCCCCATTGTTATCATCATGGAGCATAGAATCACAGAGCTATGACGGAGAAGGAAGCCAACTGACACATGTCCATGTCAGCTCTATAAAAATCATTATCTTGAATGTAATTCCACTGTCTGAATCTCTGCCTATGCTACTGTAAATTAATGTACTTTTTAAATATTTCGCCGCCACCGGAAGTGGCAGCGCCTAACGGCAGCGGCTCAACCGCAGTCCGTCTGTCTTTTTTTTAATTTTTGTCTAGTTAAATGTAGTTGTTTGTGATTTTTTATATTGTTTTTAACTGTGTATATGTGGGGGGGGGGGGGGGGAGGAGGAAACTTAAAAAAATCTCTTCCCTGTATGGAGGACCCGACCTTTCTCTGTCGGGTCTCCGTTGTCGTTGGGGCCTAGCAACGTGGAGCGGCCTCCAACCGGAACGACCTGGGGCTCCAGTCGCGGAGCCTGCGGACTACTCACCATCATGGAGCTGGCTGAGTTCGGAGCGTGGAGAGCTGCGGTGACGCGTGGCTGTGACCCGACCCCGGAGATTCAGAGGCTCCAGCCGCAGGTCTGGTGGACGGTAACATCGAGAGCTCGCGGGTCCCTGGTGAGAGACCGCTTTTCGGGGCTCCCGCAACGGCAACTTCTCCCGCCCGAGTTGCGGGGTTGAAGATGACCTGGAGCTGGGTCTAACATCGCCCGGCGCGGCTTTAATGGGCACGGGACTTGCTAGCGCTACCGGGGGCTCCAACATCCAGACCCGGAGGGCGGCCTTGCATCGCCCGGCGCGGCTTTAATGGCCGCGGGACTTATTTTCCATCGCCCGCCGGGGGCTCTGACTGACATCGGGAGGAGAATGGGGAGTGCAGGGGAGAGATAAGACTTTGCCTTCCATCACAGCGAGGAGGAGATTCGCTGTGATGGATGTTTGTGTAAATTGTGTTGTGTCTTGTTTCTTTTTACTTGTTTGTATGACTGCAGAAACCAAATTTCGTTTGAACCTCATTTGAGGTTCAAATGACAATAAATGGTATTGTATTGTATTGTATTGTAATATGACGAGAGTTTATTTGAACCAATCCTTCAGGCAGTAAGTTCCAGACACCCATTGCTCTCTTGGTGAAATTTTCTTTCCTCACTTCTCAACTAAACTAAACTAAACTAGATATAAATTAAAACTACACTAAACTAAACTTTCTTTCTATTTGTTACTTAAAACTATGTCTCATACTTTGTGCCTCCATGCCTCCTATTCATCCTGTCTAGGCCTTTGGATGAGGACAAACTCTAAAATATTGCTGTAAATAAAACCAGCTCTCACTCAGGACATCATACAACTGCGACTTGGTAAGTTCATTGGATCGTAGGCATCAAACTCAATAATAATAATAATAATAATAATATGATGATCCATTTTATTGCTCAAAGTTCACTATCGAACCCAACTATTTCTTTCCGTCTTCTGACTTTACCATTAGTGGAAAAAAAGACAATGTGTTTGATGATTCAGGAATGCCTCATTTCACAAAATGTTTTTATTATACTCCAGGATGCATTTGGCTGAAATGAGCTGGGCTTGAAATTCATCTAATACTTTTGACTAAATGATTACTGTGTTGTTTTTAAGAGCAAAGGTCACAAGCTTGCAGAGGCTTGATTTTTAAATGAACAGTAATTACGAAATGTTCTTGTCTACATGTCTCAGCTGTGAAGTCGTTAAAAATAAATCCGAGCACAGGCAATAAAGGGTGACAGTAGGTACAATGTTTAGTAACTTTCCACATATCTGTAATGGCTTTTAAATGTAAATTGGTCTTTATTTTAAAATAAAACATTTTGTAAATCTTTTACTGCAATGTACAATGCATACTATGAGAGAACCACTTTCTTAAAGTTCTTTCCATTGGATCTATTGTTGTTTATAAGAGGGAATCCCACATTTATAAAACATCTTTCTCAACCTCAGATCATCTAAATGATTCACTGTTGAAGTGAATTCACTGCTGTAATTAGGAAGACAGTTGATAATACAGGTTTATATCAGGAACATGTCTCTGGAACCTTTGACTGGTGAAGAAACTTGTCTGAACTGGGTGTTCCAGCAAAATATTATTATTAACTTTTGATTTTCAAGTAAAACATAATGACAAGAAGTAACAGGTATGGAAGGATGAGAAATTGATAGCCCCCCCCCCCCCCGCCCGCACCCCCAGCCCACTTCCCAATTCATTATGCTGTAAGTGTTGTATAAAGGCTCTGTCTTACGGTGTTGCGGTCATCGGCGGTGAAGCGCGGCTTCGCCTGTAGAGTGGACCGCACGGCAGTGGCGAGAGCGCCGAGCCTATGACACGGGAGCGCCGCACGGATGCTGCGCGGGGGCCGAGTGATTTAAATACGGCTGGTCCCACGTGCTTGCGGTAAGTTAAAAAAAGGGCGGGCCGACTGCGATGACGTCATTTTGGATCTGCGGGGCTGTGGCGGCGGCCGTCCTGATCGCGGCGCTGTAGCGGTGGCTGTGGCGGCGGCCGTCCCGCACACGTGCCTCACTGGCGGAGGCTGTGGCGGTGCAAGTTCGACGCACGGCGCTCGAGCCACACTGGCGGCGGCTGTGGCGGCGGCTGTGGCGGCGGCCGTGCCGCACTCGTGCCTCACTGGCGGAGGCTGTGCGGTAGGGACATATTTTTGAACAGTGTTGGTTTTATTTTAGCACCGTGCGGTGTTGGGAACAACGCCGCACGGCCCCGGAATTGTGCGTTTGACCGAGTGCGCGGTCTATGGCGGCCCAGGAGCGGTAGATTCTTCCCGTTTCGCCGCCAATGACCGCAGACTCGTGAGACAGGCCTTTAAGGAACGCAACTTACCGTTATTATAAAATTATCATAGTTTATCATAACGATTTCTATAACCATGCACATCTCCAAGTTTCAGCTAACTATATGACATGGAACAGAATGACTGATGATCTCAAACAGTTACCACTTTATTATATTTCATTGTTTTGCCTGTAAATCGCACTTCAGTTGCAACATGATGCAAAATTCCTGAAATACGAGCAGAGTTTCTCTTTGTTCACAGTAACATAATAATCAAGTATCCAGAGGCTTGAACTAATGACCCGGAGGCATGAGTCAAATTTCATCACGGCTGTTTAAAATTTAAAATTTAAGTAATTAAATCAAATCTCAAATATAAAGAAGTATAAATAATGGTAACCATGAATCTACTGAACTGCTGTAAGAACCCATCTGGTTCACTAATGCACTTCAGGAAAGGAGACCTCTTTGACATGTATAATTTTTCCAGCCATTTAAATTAGGTACAATTAGAAACGGACTATAAATGCTGGCCTTGTCAATGACATCCACGCCTTGTGAATAAGTAAACTAAATAAAAACCTTCACCTTGCGCAAAGATCAGCAATAAATGTTGGAAGACCACTTGCGGTAAATTATTCTGTCAGCTACATCATTCATTATTTTATTCTCTAAGATACCGAGCAAAGTTGTGCACTTAAAGTAATGCCATATACTGCAATACTTATATTTCTGACTCTCTACCCATGTACTTGCAGGATGATAATTTATTGTATTTGAGCTTTTAGCTTGGCTGCAATGCCAGGATGAGACACCTCTGTGTGAGGCACTATTACATAGAACCCATGAAGATTAAGTGTATGCACATCTCAAACTGAGCTAAGAAACTATCCACAAGCTTTCTGTTTGATTGTGTGATCTTTTACAGGAGCAATAGGTAGACACCAAGAATTAGGATTCTGAAAGAGGAGATGGATGAAAGCTACAAATTCTTAGGAGTAAATATCACCAACAACTTGTCCTGGACCACCCATATTGAAGCAATGGCCAAGAAAGCACACCAACGCCTCTACTTCCTTAGAAGGCCGAGGAAGTTTGGCATGTCCCTAACAACTCTCACCAACTTCCACAGGTGTGCCGTAGAAAGTATTTTATCAGGATGCATTGCAGCATGACTTGGGAACAGCTCCACCCAAGAGCGCAAGAAATTGCAGAGAATTGTGGACGCAGCCCGACCATCTCACAAATCAACCCCCCTTCCATTGACTCCATTTACACCTTATGCTGCTTGGCAAGGCCACCAGCACAATCAAGGACGAGTTGCTCTCCAGCTACTCCCTCTTCTACCCCCTCCCATCAGGCGAGAGGTATAAAAGAGTGAAAACACACACCTCCAGATTCAGGGACAATTTCTTTCCAGCAATTGAACCATCCTACCAATGACTAGAGAGCAGTCCTGAGCTACTACCTACCTCATTGGAGACCTTCGAACTATCTTTAATCAGACTTTACCAGACTTTACCTTGCACTCAACGTTATTCGCGTTATTCCCTTTGTCATGTATGGAAACACTGTGGATGGCTCGATTCTAATCATGTATTGCCATTCCACTGACTAGTCAGCATGCAACAAAAACTTTTCACTGTTCCTCAGTACACTTGACAATAAACAAAACTAAACTGTAAGAGCACCTCCACTTCTAATTGTACCTAATAACACCTCAATAGGCTGTCTGATAGGAGTCCACAGCAGATTAACAATGCAACAAGATCTTGTCATTAGAATCAGTAGTGGTTCCACATGCCCAGATCAGCCAGAATTTCGATTTAGAGATTTAGAGATTCCTTTATTTGTCATTTCACTGAATATTTGCAGTTTCTTGCACCTTTTCTTCCTTATAGACAATAGTCAATAGGTGCAGGAGTAGGCCCTCCGAGCCAGCACCGCCATTCAATGTGATCATGGCTGATCATCCCCAATCAGTACCCCATTCCTGCCTTCTCCCCGTATCCCCTGACTCCGCTATCTTTAAGAGCCCTATCTAGCTCTCTCTTGAAAGTATCCAGAGAACTGGCCTCCACCGCCCTCTGAGGCAGAGAATTCCACATACTCACAACTGTGAAAAAGACATATCTCTGTGACAACTACTTCGTTAATATGAGAGACACTGTTTCTCACCCATGCTTCAAAGATGCCGGTGAAAATACTGCCGTAAGTTTGGAATTTTCAGACATTGTGAGTTGGCATTGGCCATTGAATTTCAACTCACTGTACAGCAATATTTGTGGGCTTGTTCTTGTGTGTCACATTGGCCTTTCATGTTCAATGATTTGCTTTCAATGCATGCAGCCAAATACAGCAGCTAATTTTCACACAATAAGATCCTATCAATGTTAATGGTGGTGAATGTTAATTAGATAAAGAGAAGCAAGTAGTAAATAGAACCGGAAAGACATACCTTATGAAGACTGAAGATTCAGATCATCACCCACTCCTTCTCTCCAGAGATGCTGCCTGCCCCGCTGAGTTACTCCAGCATTTTGTGTCTACCATATGAAGGACTCGAAGTGATATCTAGACCTTGCTGAAATTGTCCCAACAAATGTTGGCACAAAGTATTCGATGTACAATTAGAAACTTTGAAGAGAAGTCAGACGTAACAATAGCCAATATGATTGATTTTTTACTCATACAGGTTAGCCAAGTGAACCCTTACATGTTTTGACCTATATTGGCTCCTCTCCATTAAGTTCCAATTTGTTGAACTCCATGATGCAATTGGATTCTTAGCTTTATGTCAAGTGTCAGGTGTGGCTTTCGAATTTTGTTTAATGGATAAACATATTCGAGCACTTGCTGTGAAATAAGCCGATTTAAAGACAATTCATGTTTCAATTTAATCAAATGGGTTAGGGCCCCTCTACAAATAACTGTTTAGTTTGATGTTGTTCATTTAAGCTGTTGATATTTCTCGAGTCAGAAGGTTTTGTAGCAAGCTAATTTGGGTTCAATGAAAATTTGATTAAAATTATCTTTAATAGTTATCATTGGTGCCTCAGCTATATCTATAATCAGCTATAACTAAAGCTGGGGAATTTAGTCTGAAATTATATCATTTTATTTTATGAACTTTTCAGGACCATATCCCAAATAATCAAAGATATACAAACATAGCAATGAATTGAGTAAAATGCAAACAAAACCTATGTTTTTCACCTGGACTTAATCCTGGGATGGGGCAATTTATATAATTAGACAAACAATTTCCATGCAGAAAGTATCCCTTGCTCATTCGACGAGTGACGTGAAGCCAATGCAAAAGTATTGGTATTGATATTGGTTTATTATTGTTATGTGCTGAGATACAGTGCAAAATTTTGTTTGTCTTCTATCCGGTCGAATCATACTATACATGAATACAATCAAGCTCTGCACATGTACAACAGGTTGTGCAAAGTGAAAAATACCAGAGTGCAAAATATAGCGTTATAGCATTATCACGTTATAGTTACAGAACAGTACAAATTAAAAAGTGCACGGTCTGCAATGGGGAAATCAGGACTATGAGACTTTATAAGTATTGTTGGCTGTTTGCTAGGTGAGAACGAAAACCTGGTGTGACTTGGGTGGGGAGGGATGGAGAGCGAGGGAATACAGGGGTTACTTGAAGTTAGAGAAATCAATATTCATACCCCTGGGTTGTAAGGTACCCAAGCGAAATATGAGATCCTGTTCCTCCAATTTGCATTTAGCTTCACTCAGACAATGGGGGAGGCCGAGGACAGAAAGGTCATTGTGGGAATGGAAAGGGGAATTAAAGTATTAAGCGCTGAACACCTTCGCTTAGTCAGCCTGAACCTACCTGATCTCCCAGTTGCTAAACACTTTAATTCCCCTTCCCATTCCCACACTGACATTTCTGTCCCAGCCTCCTCCATTGTCAAAGTGAGGCTAAACGCAAATTGGAGGAACAGCGTCTCATATTCTGTCCGATGGTAGAGGGTAGAATTGGGGATGACTTGGATGTAAATAGTCCTTGATTATGTTGGCTGCATTCCCTGGGCAGTGTGAGGTGTACTGTAGAGGAGTCGATTATGGGGGAGGCTGGTTTGTTCGATGGAATGGGCTACATCGACAATTCTCTTGCTTGTGGTCTTGGATAGAGGTGTTGTCAAATCAAGGTCCTGATAGGATGCTTTCTAAGGAGCATCCATAGAAGTTGGTGAGCATCGTTGGGGACATGCCAAACTTTGTTAGTCTTCTGAGGAAGTAGAGACATTGTGCTTCCTTGACTGCTGTTTCAATGTAGTTGGTCCAGGACAAATTGTTGCTGATATTTACACCTAGGAATTTGAAACCCTTGTCCATCTCCACTTTGGCACCATTGATGCTGACTTGGACTGTACACTACCTTGTCCGTGAAGTCAATAACTAACTTCTTCTTCCTGCTGACAACCAGTAGTCCTAGTCCAAAAGGCTTCAAAGAAGTGGAGATTCTGGTGTTCCACCTGCTTAATTACCATATTACGTTATATGGGGACAATTTGCTTGCAGAGGAACATCTATACTATTACTAAAACTCTCATCTTGACCACTTCCGGTTTGTGTTTTTTTTTTAATTTGCACAAAAACGGTAACATATATTGCTAGGATTTTTCACCACCTTACTCAGCGTTCTCCTCTGCTCCAAGCGCACCAAGTTTTGTTCAGATTGGTGAAATATTAGAAAATTTATGAAGGTTTAAAAAATCGTGAGATCAGCAGATTGGTCTTCTCGCCTGTCAGTCACCATGAAGGTAACGCCCTCTCCGGCATCCGCGAAGAATAAATCCCCGGAGGCGGGGCTGAGTCCTTGAACAGCGTGCGGGCAGAGAGCAGCGTGAGCTGTTAATTTGAACCGGAAGCCTTTGAGTGAATTCGGAGTGGGACTGGGAGCTGCTGCCTGAGGCCAAAAGCTGAAGTTGCGGGGTGAGCAGAGGGTGAGCTGTCTGCTGTGACCACCCCCCCTTCCAACACCCCCTTCCCCCTCCCCTCACACCCTCCTTACCCCACCTCCCCCCTTCTCCCACCTCCCCCCTTCCCCCACCTCCCCCTTCCCCCACCTCTGCCCTTCCCCCACCCCCCTTCCCCCACACCCTCTTCCCCCACACCCCCTCTTCCCCCACACACCCCCTCCCCATCACCCCTCCCCCATCATCCCCCTCACCATCAACCCCCCTCCCCCACACCCCCCTCCCCATCACCCCCTCCCCATCACCCCCTCCCCATCACCCCCTCCTCACAGCCCCAACCCCCCTCCCCCACCCCCCTCACCCACACCCCCAGTGGAATATTGCTTTGGGGGAACGGGTTGCTCTGGGGGAACAGGTGAGTGGTGGAATATCGCGTTGGGGAATGGGTTGCGTTGGGGGGACCAGGCCTCCTTGGAACCAACGGGTCCCACTTAGTCCAGTTATATTTAAAACTTTCCATGACGCCAGCATTGACACTGCATTAAAGAATGTAATCTCCTCACTTACACTCTATCTTCACATATTGCCCACAAGAGAAGACTTTTATAACACGTGTGACCCCAGCCTTAACACATTTGATGTACAAATATAATGGGCAAGAACTCAAGATAACCCACAAATGCCTCAAATTCTGACCACTATCTTTCCAGCTTCTTCATAAAAGTTGAAATTTGCCACTGCTGGGTCTGGCCCTCGTGAAATGTGGAGGGAGCCAGTGGTGAGGAGTATGAACTGTGTGATGGACTGGTCTACATCTACAAATCTCTGCAATTTCTTCTGGTCTTGGGCAGAGCTGTTGCCAAACCATGCTGGAATGCATTCCAATCGGCTGCTTTCTATGATATATCCATAGAAGTTGGTGATGATCTTTGGAGAAATGCTGAACATACTTAGTCTTCTAAGGAAGTAGAAATGTTGGTGTGCTTTCCTGACTGTAGCTTCAATATAATTGTCCAGGACAAATTGTTGATTATATTTATGCTTAGGAACTTGAAGCTCATGACCATCTTCACTTTAGCACCATTGACGCTGACTTGGGCATCTACACCATTATGTTTCCTGAAATAAATAACAAGCTCTTTCACCTTGCTGACTGTGAATGAGAGGTCGTTGATTTTATATCATGTTACTAATCTCTCTATCTTCTTCCTGTACTACGTCATCATTGTTTGAGATCCAGTTGTCAGTTGGTGACCTGTAAATGGAGTTAAAGCCAAGTTTGGCCACAGTCATGAGTACATAGGAAGTATAGCATGGAGCAGAGAATGCATCTTTGCAGGGCACTAGTGCTGAGAATTATCGTGGAGGTTATTTTGTTGCCTCTCCTCACCGATTGTGATCCTTGTGGCTGGAGGTTGAAGTGGCAGAGCAAGGTTCTGAATCCTATAACCAGGATTTTGGAGATTAATTTGGTTCTGTTCATAATGTTGAAGGCAATAAATAGAAGTCTGACATAGATGTCTTTGTTATCCAAATGTTCTAGCAATGCGTGAATGGTGTGGGATATGGTGTCTACTTTGGACCAGTTGCGATGATAGACAAACAACAGTTGATCAAGGCTGGCTGAAAGGCCAGAGTTAATGTGCACTATGACCAGCCTCTCAAAGCATGGTGGATGTCAGAGCCACTGGATGTTAGTTATTAAGATATGTTATCTTACTTT
>CM075978.1:51428709-51531408 GCA_038087875.1 Malacoraja senta
ACCGCAGAATGGAATAATGAGAGGTTAAAAAATGTCTGTGAATACTCCTGCCAGCTGTTATGCGCAGATCCTGAGGACGCAGCGTGGGTCTCTTTCCAGCCCAATTGCTTTCCACGATATCACTGTTAGGAAGGCTGATCTGGCATCTGCGACATTGACCATGAGTACAGGGCCACCAAGGTTGTCTTGGCAAATGATGCCATTCCAGCAACCTTCTGTTCAAAGCAAGCATAAAATGCAAAGATTTTGTTGGGGAGGGATATGTTGTTGCCACAATACTGCTAACTTCACTTTATCATCTGTTACAGTATGCAAGTCTTGACACTATCAACAGGTATTTTATTTAACATTTAAATTCAAGTAATTCGAGTTTCATTGTACCTTAATTGGTACACGTGACAATAAACTGACCGTTGAACCTTTGAATTAGTCTGTTATAAAGTTCTGCCGCTGACTGGATCAGACAGTTGGCCAGATATCAATTGCTTGTGACATTTCAGTTTAACTGTTCAACAAATTAAAGATACCAAATGTAGAACTGAGTGTTTGCCACAAAATGGTCACATATGTTGGATTAAGAGGACATTTGAAACTAGCAGGGGATATTTGGGGCTGGCAAGAGACATAAAAAAAAGAGAAGAGGTCAATCAGGAGGGTAACATGCATTTAAAGAAAAACTGAAGAATAAATTGTGGAATGATATGAGATAGGAACTTGGAGATCAGATGACCTTAATGGAATAACCTAGATAGAGGGTTATTGTGGATAGGTACAGTATAACATAAAAGGAAAAGAAACCTACTGGTGAGACCCATAATACCTGGAGCAGATGCTGTATTTTTAAAAACTTTTTTTCTCCCATCCGATCTCTAACTGAATGGTTCAATCACAAATATTATGTTTATGTAAGTTCTTCTGTTGAAATGCACATTTGGGCTTTGAATCAGAATGAGGAAGCAGCAAAAAACTTGCTATAATTTTGCATTGCAAGAAATTGCCTACAGTAGTGCAGACTTTTGGGCGATATTTATTTATGTATTTGAATATTGAAAAACAAGTTTAAATTTGTTATTGGCATCTGGGCATTGTTGACAAGGCTAGCATCTATTGCCCATCCCTAATTGTCCTTGGGAAGATACCTTTGACCCAATTTCTTGAACAGCTCCAGTTCTTCTGGCTAAGTTATCCCCAATTCTGTTTGGGATTTGCAAGATTTAAATCCAATGATGAAGAATAATAATAATGAAGAAGGGATGATATATTTCCAAATTAATGTGTTTGCATCGCATACATATGCATTTGGATGGTAAATCTATATATCCATATTTCTATAATTCTAAACCTCTGATCTTGGATGTGTGTGTATTTATTTGTATATTTGTGTGTGTGTTTATTTGTTCATCTGTGATTAACATCTCCTCGAAAACACGATGCGCTAACGGTTAAATGTTTACATATTCCGATAGATCTACGCCATGATGTCAAAAATCGCCTTATCTGAAAATTTGATTCATTATTTCTTGAGTTATTTATTAAAATTGTTCACAAATCTGAAATCTTTTTTAAAGTTAACGAGCAGATGACGTCACAATGGCTCTAGTCTTCGCGGCCCGCTGCGCACAGTTTTCAACGCACAGCCTGCTGGGCACAGTTTTCCATGCGCAGCGAGTTACGTCACCCCCCCGATTCTCAGTCATTTGGTCGCCGCCCGCTCGCAGTCGACTCGCACTCGGCCGGCCGTCCACAGCTCCCCGCCCGCAGCCCAGCCGCCCTCCCCCTCCCGGGCTCTGGATTGAAGCTGCTGAACACGCAGTGATTTGGTTGGGCTTCCGAGGGCTTCCGGGGTCTTCCGAGGTCGCCCGAGGTCCTGTGAGGTCCCGAGCGCTCCCGAGCGTCCCGAGGCTGGCCGCCCACTCGCAGTCAGCCCCGCCCGCTCAGTATCTGCGCCGCCCGCTCGCCGAGTTCAAGTCCGCCCTCTCACTCTCTCTCCCCCTCCCACTCCTCCCTCTCCCCTCTCCCCTCCCCCCTCTCCCTCCCCTTCCCCCTCCCCCTCCATCCTCCCTCCCCCCTATCTACCCCTCTCCCCCCTCTCTCCCCCTCTCCTCCCCCCTCTGCTCCCCTCTCCTCTCCCCCTCTCCTCTCCCCCCTCCTCTCCCCCCTCCTCTCCCCCCCCTCTCGATCCCCCATTGAGGGGACAAGACCCAATGGGTCCCCCTTGGTCTAGTAACTATTTAAAGTCTGATCTTGGATGTGTATTATTTGTGTGTTTATGTGTGATTCACATCTTCTCGAAAAAACGACGCGCTAATGGTGAAATCTTTATATTTTCCAATAGAGATTTATGCTGTGAAGCCAAAAACCACCTTATCTGAAAATTTCATGCATTATTTCTCGAGTTATTAATCAAAATGTTCAAAAATCTGAAAGAACAGAAAATAAAAGTGGCTGGCTTTGCCTGATGACGTAATGATGTCACAATGACTGCATGCTGTGTTCACACGCTGCGAGTGATGTCGCCCGGCCGCCGCACCCTCCTCGCTCGGGGTCTTCGGGCTGGCGCATGGTGGCGAGGTTGCTCCCCTCTCCCTGCCTCAGAGGGCGGTGGAGGCAGGTTCTCTGGATGCTTTCAAGAGAGAGCTAGACAGGGCTCTTAAAATGAGCGAGGTCAGGGGATATGTGGAGAAGGCAGGAACGGGGTACTGATTGGGGATGATCAGCCATGATCACATTGAATGGCGGTGCTGGCTCGAATGGGCCAAATGGCCTACTCCTGCACCTATTGTCTATTGTCTATTGTCTCTCCCCTCTCCCTGTCTCTGCCCTCTCCCTGTCTCAGCCCTCTCCCTGTCTCTGCCCTCTCCCTGTCTCTGCCCTCTCCCTGTCTCTGCCCTCTCCCTGTCTCTGCCCACTCCCTGTCTCTGCCCTCTCCCTGTCTCTGCCATCTCCCTGTCCCAGCCCTCTCCCTGTCTCTGCCCTCTCCCTGTCTCTGCCCTCTCCCTGTCTCTCCTCTCTCCCCATCCCTGTCTTTGTCCTTTGCCTGTCTCTGCCTTCTCCCTGTCTCTGCCTTCTCCCTGTCTCTGCCCTCTCCCTGTTGCTGCCCTCTCCCTGTCTCTCCCCTCTCCCTGTCTCTCCCCTCTCCCTGTCTCTCCCCTCTCCCTGTCTCTCCCCTATCCCTGTTTCTGCTGTTTGCCTGTCTCTGCCTTCTCCCTGTCTCTGCCTTCTCCCTGTCTCTGCCCTTTCCCTGTCTCCTGCCCTTTCCCTGTCTCTGCCTCTCCCTGTCTCTTCCCTCTCCCTGTCTCTTCCCTCTCCGTCTCTTCACTCTCCCTCTGTCCTCTCCCCGTCTCTGCCCTCTCCCCATCTCTGCCTTCTCCCTGTCTCTGCCCTCTCCCTGTCTCTGCCCTCTCCCTGTCTCTGCCCCCTCTCTCTCTATCTCTGCCCTCTCTTGCTCTCTGCCTCTCTCTGCCCATCTCTCTCTCTCCACTCTCTCTCTCTGCCCCTCTTCTCTCTGCTCTTCACTCTCTCTGCCTTCTCCCTCTCTACCCTCTCTCTCTACCCCCCTCCCTCTCTAGCCGCGTCTGCGCAGTTGGAGGCTATGAGTGAGTGGATAGGGTGGAGGATGAGGTAAAAGGAGCGAATGTGTGTGTGTGTGTTCATGTTTAATCACATCTTCTCGAAAAAACAATGCGCTAACGGTAAATTTTTTACATATTCCGTTAGAGATTTTTCCCGTGAAGTCCAAAATATAGTTATCTGAAATTTTCAGGCTTTATTTCTCGACATTACTGAAAATGTTTTTAAAATTTTACTTTAAAATCAGCTTCTAACACACTGATACAAAGTTGTAAGACAGGAACAGTGGCATGAACTCGGAACATTTCAGCTCAATGGCATTTCACAGCAAGTGCACCCGACATTTGCAACAATGCTGCCATCATAGCTCCTGGCACAACTCTGATCTTGACCACTTCCTGTTTGCACTGCAAATTGGTTTTAGAAAAAAACGCTACCACTTACAGCTGTGATTTTTGGCCATCTTACTCAGAGTCCCCCTCCACTGCGCAGGACAAGAGGATTTTTCCCATCGATGAAAAATAAAAGACTTATTAATGTTTTTAAAAATGTTGAGATTCTCTCTCCTGTCAATCACGCCATGAAGGCCACACCCCTTCTGGTGGAAGGGGGAGGGACTATAAAACCCAGAAGTGTGGAGGTGCCTCAGTTCTCTGCAAGATGGGGAGGGAGATGTCACAGCTCTCTGTCTGAGCTGTGAATAATACTGAACACATGTCTACTAAACTGTGAGTGGTTTTACTGACCTGTCAGTGCCCTTAATGTGGTTTAAAAATGTAGTAAAAAATGAAAAGTGTTTTTTGGTTTGAAAATGCAAACGTTTTTTGGTTTGAAAATGCAAAAGTGTTTTTTGGTTTGAAAATGCAAAAGTGTTTTTTGGTTTGAAAATGCAAAAGTGTTTTTTGGTTTGAAAATGTAAAAGCTGTTTTTTTTATTTGAAAATGCAAAAGCTGTTTTTTTGGTTTGAAAATGCAAAAGCTGTTTTTGATTTGAAAATGCAAAAGCTGTTTTTGGTTTGAAAATGCAACAGCTGTTTTTGGTTTGAAAATGCAAAAGCCGTTTTTGGTTTGAAAATGCAAAAGCTGTTTTTGGTTTGAAAATGCAAAAGCTGTTTTTGGTTTGAAAATGCAAAAGCAGGTTTTGGTTTGAAAATGAAAAAAGCTGTTTTTGGTTTGAAAATGCAAAAGCTGTTTTTGGTTTGAAAATGCAATAGCTGTTTTTGGTTTGAAAATGCAAAAGCTGTTTTTGGTTTGAAAATGCAAAAACGGTTTTTGGTTTGAAAATGCAAAAGCGGTTTTTGGTTTGAAAATGCAAAAGCAGTTTTTGGTTTGAAAATGCAGAAGCGGTTTTTGCCTTATTGAAAAGCGGGTGTTGCCTTATTGAAAAGCGGGTGTGCCTTATTGAAAAGCGGGTGTTGCCTTATTAGAAATTTGGTCTTGAATTTGGTGGCTTTGCACCCTACGTGAAGTGGTAGGAAACTGCGCTTGAGTTTGGTGGCCTTGCACCCTGCCTGGAGTGGCATTAAACTGCACTTGAGTTTGGTGGCCTTGCACCTTGCCTGGAGTGGCATGAAACTGCACTTGAGTTTGGTGGCCTTGCACCCTGCCTGGAGTGGCATGAAACTGCATGAGTTTGGTGGCCTTGCACCGAGCCTGGAGTGCCATGAAACTGCACTTGAGTTTGGTGGCCTTGCACCCTGCCTAGAGTGGCATGAAACTGCACGAGTTTGGTGGCCTTGCACCGTGCCTAGAGTGGCATGAAACTGCACTTGAGTTTGGTGGCCTTGCACCCTGCCTGAAGTGGCATGGAACTGCACTTGAGTTTGGTGGCCATGCACCCTGCCTGAAGTGGCATGAAACTGCACTTGAGTTTGGTGGCCTTGCACCCTGCCTGAAGTAGCATGAAACTGCACTTGAGTTTGGTGGCCTTGCACCCTGCCTGAAGTGGCATGAAACTGCACTTGAGATTGGTGGCCTTGCACCCTGTCTGAAGTGGCATGAAACTGCACTTGAGTTTGGTGGCCTTGTACCCTGCCTGAACTGGCATGAAGCTGCACTTGAGTTTGGTGGCCTTGCACCCTGCCTGAAGTGGCATTTCAAGGAATATCCGTGAGTCAACTGCCAGCCCACCAGCCGTGAGTGAGTGAGTTGCCAGCACACCAGGCTTGAGTGACTGAGCCGCCAGCCCAAGAATCCATTTGGCCCACAATGTCAATTCTAGCCCTCTGGAAACCACTCCCTTCAGCCCACAACACCCATACTAGCGCTCCAGAAAGCCCCCCCCCCCACTGGCCAGGAATATTGGAAGTGGTGGAGAGGTGGAATATTGCGTTGGGGGACCAGCCCTCCCGTGTGATGCTGGGACCCAACGGGTCCCACAGTCTAGTATATTACTAAATCTCTCATCTTGTTTGTTTGTTTTCAGATTTTGTACTTCTATTTGAGCAAAAACGGTACACGATAGTGCTACAATTTTTGGCCCACCTTACTCACCATTGTCCTGTGGTGTAAATGACACACGTTTTGTTCAGATTAATGGTATATTTTAAAAGTTATTAATGTTTAAAACTTAAATTAACAAAATAGCGCCCCCACCCGTTCTTGCGCAGTTGGGGAGGGTTCCCTTGTGTGCATTTACTGGCATCACAAAAGGCACCCAACGGGTCCTCAGCCACGCCTGCACAGTTGGGGCCTTTCCAGAATTCAGATCGCCATCTTTTTTTCACAATGGCGACATGGGTAAGATTACTTCCATTTTACTGTTGCTCCAGGCCCGCGGGGATCCGCCGCCTTGGCGCTGAGGCTGGGACTGTGTCTGCGGGTGGCGGCGGCCAGCTCCGGGGGCGGGGAGAGGCCGCGCTGACCTGGCTCTGGGGCCTGGGCGCTGAGGCTGGCTCTGAGGCTGACGGCTTCTGCTGTTGCTCCGGGCCCGAGCTGCAGCCTGAGGCCGTGCCAAGGATCTGAGGCCTTGGAGCTGAGCCTGGCCCTGAGGCTGACGGCTCCTGCTCCGCCAGGCATGCAAGGAGGGAAAGGAGCAGCAACCTTGAGGTCCTGGGGAGGTGAGGAGGGAGAGTGGGGGGATTGAGGGAGAGGAGGGGGTAGGGAGGGAGAGGGGGGATAGTGGGGGAGATGAGGAGGGAAAGTGGGGGAGAAGAGGAAATAGAGGGAGAGGAGGGGGAGTGGGGAGGTAGGGAGTGGGGAATAGAGGGAGAGGAGGGCAGTGAAGAGGGATAGTTGGGAGGATAGGGGGAGGAGAGGAGTGGGGGAGGTGGGGGATAGAGGGATAGGAGGGGGGTAGTGATGGGAGAGGAGTTATAGAGGGAGGGAGGGAGTGACTGAGGGTAGGGGAAAGGAGAGGGATGGAGAGGTGAGGGAGGGATGGGGGGGGAGGGGAGGAGGAGAGGGAAAAGAAGTGGGAGGGTGAAGAGGAGGGGAAGGGAGTGCTGGGGATGAGGGGAATGAGCCGCACCTGCGCAGTTGGGGGCTATGGGTGAGTGGTGGAATATTGCATTGGGGGAACGGGTTGCGTTAGGGGAATGGGTGAGTGGTGGAATATTGCGTTGGGGAACAGGTTGTGTTGAGGACCAGGCCTCCATTGTGACAGGGACCCAAGGGTCCCACTCAGTCTAGTTAGAACTGAAATTGTATTGGTGAGTGCATTCACACATGCACAGTGAGCTTATTTGTAGTATCTAGAATAGTTAGATTGTAGCATTTGGGTCAAAGATCATTGAATACCAATTTGAAATTGAATGCTCTAAATAACACAAATTCTACTATGTGAATTGTCCTTCTGTTGATACGATTCACCAATGTTTTCTAGAGTTATTTCATTTTGCTGAAGGCTATGGCAGATGACAGGGCAGGTTCTGAAGAATATTATTCTATGTCTTGTATTTTGCATGAATAGTTTTTGTCAGTTCAATGCTGTATTCCTTTTGGAATACTGTATGACTGGCAGTTTTGAGCAGATGATAAACAGTCCAGTACAAATTACTGGAAGAGGTAGGAGGGAGTGAAAAGCTCTCAGAAAAAGATGACATATACTCAGGATCCCAAGAAACTGCAGATGCTGGAACCTTGAGCAAAATGCAAAGTGGTGGAAACAGTAGGTCAGGCAGCATCTGCAGAGGGAATGCATGGGCGATTTTTTTGTCGGGGCCCTTCAGTCTGAAGAAGGGTCCCAACCTGAGTTCCTCCAGAATTTTGTGTTTTGCTCATATATTCAGGTCATCAGTGAGCAATATTCCCACTTGAACAGGTATAAGCAACAATGGCTGAGACATTTGGGCTTCGGTGAAATATGCTGCTATTGTAGCTCCAGTTGCGACTTCAGCAAGGCGGCATGGATTGTGCTGCCAAGGTGACTCTGGCAATAAGTCAGTATTTTAAGGATTGGGTTCCCTCCAATCTTCTAATATCTAATTTTACAGATTACCATCCTCTGTATAGAGGAAGTCATGAAGTCTCTACATTTCATTTATTCTTCCTGGACAACATCAAATTAAAAGAATTAATAGATTTTGTATGCTTCAAGGTCCCATTAATCTTTCCAGGTAGTTCTTATCAATTCTGTATTCTAATGGAATCCCTGCATTGTTCATCCTATGACCTGTGGGAGCATAACGTATACGTCAATCTATGGAATCATAGAACAAATAATGTTTTGGAGATCTGGGTGCTGTTGGGAGGCCAGCTTTACCAGAGCAGATGATGGTGAGCAGCCTTCTTAAACCGCTTCTTCTTCTTGCATTGTAAGGACAACTTGTTCTATTTGATCTTATTTGATTGTGCATGGCAGGTTGATTGCATTCGTTGAAACAGGGCGGACCACGTGAAGGTTACAATCTCCCACCCCTCTAAACCGCTGTGGCCCTCCTGGTGTAGGTATTCCCACAGTGATGGGTAGGCAGTTCCTGGATTTAGAATTAGTCTAAATTATATCTAAGTCAACATGGTTTGTAACTTGGAGGTCAACCTACTGGTGGTGGTGGTGTTTCCATTTCCCTGCTGCTTTATTCCTTCATAATGGTAGTAGTTGCAGGTTCAGGAGATTTTGTCAGATAGCCTAGGCCAGTAACTTTGTAGATTATAGCAATTGCATCCAGTATGCACAGATGCAATGGAATGAATGTTTCAGGTAACAGATGGGATAACAATCAAGCAGGTTGCTTTGTTCTGTAATAGTCATTACACAAACACTAGATGCAAAGTGACCAGGGTGATTTTTATTTTATATTCATTCTGGGGATGTGGGTATTGCAGATGAGCCAACATTTAATTGCCCATCAGTAGATACCTTTGAGAAGGTAGGGATAAGTCTTCTTGAACCAGTGCAGTCCTTGAGGTATGGATATCTCCACAATGCTGTGAGGCAGAGAGTTACAGTGACAGTGAAGGAAGAATGGCTATGTATTTCTAGGTCAGGATGGTGCGTGGCATTGAAGACAATTTCCAGATGGTGGTGTTCCCATGCATTTCCTGCCTTGATAGGTTGTCTGTGGAAAAAATTCAAGAACATTAGTACAATGTGGGAAAATGTAAAATTGTACATGTTGGCAGTAAAATTGAAGAATTACCATATTATCTAAATCATGAGAGATTACAGTGATTTGAGATACAGAGGGATCTGGGTGGCCTAATGTGTGATTTGCATAAATGCTGTTGAACAGGTATAAAAAGTAATTAGGAAAGCTAATGAAATATAAAGTATTATGAGGGGAATGAAATACAGTTCAGTTTTAGAAGGCACTAGTGAGAGCATATCTGAAGGACTGTGCACAGTGTTGGTCTTATTATATAAAGGAGGATGTTCAGGTTGTGTTAAGTACATCAGAGGTTTACTGTACTGATACTTGGAAATGATGGATTGTCTAAAGAGGAATGTTTAGCCAGGCTGAGCTTGTATCTGCTGGAGTTTAGTGGAGTTTGGTGGACTTGAATGAAAAATATAAAATATACTAGACCAAGTACAGACCCGTTGGGTCTGCTCCCCCAACGCACCCGTTCCCTACCCTTAGCCCCCACGGGAGGCGTGGTCCTCTAACTCAAGCTGTTCCCGAACATAAGATTCCAGCACTCCCCTGCCTCCCTCAGCAGTGGGCTTTAAAAATAAATCCAATTGCACTTGCATGTTGCAATAGCATTTCCCCCTCCTGTGAGGTGAAAAGTTCAGAGTGTTCCTTTGTCGCAACATTGTGTCCAAGTGTGTTGGAAACTGGCAGAAATGATTTTAACAGTAAAAATCTTGTGAAAGTTGGCATTTTTAAAGCTTTAATCGTGAATAACATGAGATATAGGATGAAATCTTCAGTGAAGCTGATCATTGCTAGCCGAGCCATTGTGACGTCATGAGTTGAAGCTGGTCGTTTTAAATTTCTGATTTTTTAAAAACTTTTAATCAGTAATCAGTCGAGAATAAGTCGAGAAATAAAGCATAAAATGTTCAGTGAACATGATCTCTGCCTAGAGGGGAAAAATGTCAATCAGAATATGTAAACATGTAATCGTTACCGTGAGGTGTTTTTGTGAAGATGTAAAGACAACCACATATACACACACATATACGCACAAAGAAGATCGGAGTTTTAATAAGTATACTAGACCAAGTGCAGACCCATTGGGTCTGTTCCCTCAACGTGTGGTTGCGGGGGGGGGCTGGGGGGGGTGGCATGTGGCGTCACACACACTAACTCCCCCCCGTACACACGCTAACTACCCCGCTTGATATTATATTAATATTAGTAATTTGCTCCTTTTACCCCAAAACCGCCCTATCCACTGACGCATAGCCCCCAACTCGCAGGCGCGTCCAAAGGGTGGATGGAAGGGGGTAGGGGAGGGGTGGAGGGGAGGGGGGAAGGGGGTTTAGGGGAGGGAGGGTGGGGGAGGGCAGGGGGGGTGGGGGAGAGGAAGGGGGGAGAGAGAGAGGGAGGGAGGGAGAGAGAGAGAGAGGGGGAGAGAGAGAGAGAGAGGGGGAGAGAAACAGAGAGAGCGAAATGCAACCATGCGTCACGCGTTCAGAATGTTCTGGAAATGAAGCGTCTCATGCACGAAAGCTGTCGGCAACTCCATGGAATTCAGGGGAGGACCCCCCCCCACACACACACACACAGCGGGTCCGATCTAAGCTGTCAATGAAGACAGCAAATTTTTTTTTTTAACTGCCTTTGAAATAAAAAGTTAATGTTAAGAATTAGTGATGTTAAGTGAGAAATAATTCAATTCAATTCAATGAAAAACAATGGAATCAACAAACTGGCAGGCTGTGGGGGTGGGGCCGGGCGGGGCCAGGAAGCAGTAGGGCCAGGTGCAAAGGCATTGTGAGGTCAGTGGGCGAGGCCGGTCGGGGCCAGCAGCCAGGCTGAGGGGGGGGGGGGGTGCAGGGCCGGGCAGGGCCAGGAAGCAGTTGGGCCAGGTGCAAAGGCATTGTGATGTCAGCAGCTGGGCAACCTTAATATTTTTTTTAAATGTCAGTTTGGTGATAAATTTTAGTAAATATCTCTGGAAATAATAGTCCAAATTTATAGAGGATTGGATTTTTGAAATCGTAAGGAAATTTTCTACCAGAAGATGTAAACATTTCACTGTTGTTGTAACATCAGTCAGCGGTCAGATTTTAAAAAAAAGGTCAGATTAGTCAACAATTTTAATTAAAAAGTCAGGAAAATAATGTATCGACGATACAGAGGAGTGGATTTCTAAACTCGCAAGGAAAATCTGTACTGAAATATATAAACATTTTCCCGTTTCGGTGTCTGGTTTTCGAGGAGATACGTTTCACATGCAAAATCTCACAAACACACGAACACACGAACACACGAACACACGAACACACGAACACACGAACACACGAACACACGAACACACGAACACACGAACACACGAACACACGAACACACGAACACACGAACACACGAACACGAACACGAACACGAACACGAACACGAACACGAACACGAACACACACACACACACACACACACACACACACACACACACACACACACACACACACACACACACACACACACACACACACACACACACACACACACACACACACACACACACACACACACACACACACACACACACACACACACACACACACACACACACACACACACACACACACACACACACACACACACACACACACACACACACACACACACACACACACACACACACACACACACACACACACACACACACACACACACACACACACACACACACACACACACACACACACACACACACACACACACACACACACACACACACACACACACACACACACACACACACACACACACACACACACACACACACACACACACACACACACACACACACACACACACACACACACACACACACACACACACACACACACACACACACACACACACACACACACACACACACACACACACACACACACACACACACACACACACACACACACACACACACACACACACACACACACACACACACACACACACACACACACACACACACACACACACACACACACACACACACACACACACACACACACACACACACACACACACACACACACACACACACACACACACACACACACACACACACACACACACACACACACACACACACACACACACACACACACACACACACACACACACACACACACACACACACACACACACACACACACACACACACACACACACACACACACACACACACACACACACACACACACACACACACACACACACACACACACACACACACACACACACACACACACACACACACACACACACACACACACACACACACACACACACACACACACACACACACACACACACACACACACACACACACACACACACACACACACACACACACACACACACACACACACACACACACACACACACACACACACACACACACACACACACACACACACACACACACACACACACACACACACACACACACACACACACACACACACACACACACACACACACACACACACACACACACACACACACACACACACACACACACACACACACACACACACACACACACACACACACACACACACACACACACACACACACACACACACACACACACACACACACACACACACACACACACACACACACACACACACACACACACACACACACACACACACACACACACACACACACACACACACACACACACACACACACACACACACACACACACACACACACACACACACACACACACACACACACACACACACACACACACACACACACACACACACACACACACACACACACACACACACACACACACACACACACACACACACACACACACACACACACACACACACACACACACACACACACACACACACACACACACACACACACACACACACACACACACACACACACACACACACACACACACACACACACACACACACACTCACACACTTTTAATAGATACTAGACCAAGTGCAGACCCGTTGGGTCTGGTCCCCGAAAGTGCTTGACACCCCGGGGTGTTGTTCCCGAACGTGCTTCAGACCCCGGGGTGAAAATCTGCTGAAAAAAAGATGGCGTCATTTTCGGAAAAAAGCGGAGAAAATCGGCGAGAAAAAGATGGCGTCGTTTTCGGAGAAAATCGGAGAAAAAAAGATGGCGTCGTTTTCGGAGAAAATCGGAGACAATCGGAGAAAATCACATGGGGGTGGGGGGGATGGATTTTATTAAAAAAACATGTACATAAACAGGACCGAATTTAATCAGGAGTGGCTATTCGTAAAGATAAATGTCATCTCTTTGGAAATGGTAAAAAATATGGGCCTTTCCACACGCTGTGTGGGCCAGGGGCGGTATCAAAGGCGGCGTACGGACGTACAGACGTACAGACGTACAGACGTACAGACGGACAGACGGACGACAGCCAGAGAGTTTTAAAAGTATATAGATAGATATGATATGATATGATGATATGATAAAGTCTCAGCAGGATGGAAAAGTACAACATGTTTCCTGTTGTGAGAAATATAGTAGTAGTGCTGGTAGAGATGAAGTGATTTTTTTTTCTCACAGTAGCTAAAGAGTCTTTAGAACTCTGCTTCCAATTCTCTTTGAGGAAGGGTCTTTTAATATTTTTAAGACAAAGGTAGATACATTCCTAACTGATGAAGACCAATTTACACCAAAATCTTTGTAACCACACTATAGGTATGTTACAAAACTTACCTTCAGTCGCGCTGTAATTCTGCCACTGGCCGTGTGCGCGATTTTGCCGCCTTTAAGGGGGGGCGGGTTTAAAACACGGTTTTTCCTCCCTTGCCCTGAATTATATTTCGTTGGAGTACAACCTTTTGCTGACAAATCGTTCCTAGTGGCGTTTTGTGAATTTTTTATTTTTATTAAATCGTCAATGTCAGCGCTGGAGTAATTTTAAAAGCAGCTCCTGAAGCGTCAACGCCGATAACGGGGACGGATTTCACACACGGGACAGGTAAACGAAAGTGGTTTCTTTAAATGTATAAAAGTGCTTCTTAAGAAGCCTTTAATTCACATTTTTTCATGCGACACGGTGATTTTATTCCCCGAACTAACGGCAGTATTTTTCATGCCAATACGGGGTTAAATTCACCGCAAATGAACGTTCCAAAAGATCGCGTTCCAGAAATCCTCACTCGCAAGATGATTTAAATGCCCATTAATTTACAGGTATTAAACATTCAATTCCTTCCATTTGGCCTGTAAATTCATGAAAATGAGATTTAAAAATTATGTTATATTGTGAATTATTGTGTGAATGTTATTTGGACACTTAGGCTATTTAAAAATGTTAATCTATTCTTAAGAAATTGATAGATGTTTAGATCTAGTAATTGAATTTTGTAATTAGCTACAATTAGGTAACTAACTAATTATATGCTTTACTTTCATGTCTTCTAAGTAAGATTGTTTCATATTTGTTTCAGAATGCTTCAATCTATAATAACAGAAAATTTCTTTCAGTTATCTTAATTTTTAAGAAAGTTATGGGCTTTTAACTGTCCTCGATCACAGCTTTTGTGTTAGGTCAATAGAAAAGCAATAGGGAACAAGATGCTAATTTCCGAGTATGAAAATGGCCATAACTTCTTTAATACTGAAGATATGAAAGTGAATTAGGTGTCAAATTAAACTTCCTTTTATGCTTTATCTGATGGGATAAATAGCAGACTTTATTTTTAAAATCTCAAAATTTTGTAACATTGCTACACGCTATCAACCTGTGATGCCACTTTCAAGGAACTATGTACCTGCATTCTGAAAATCTTCTGTACTATGACACCCCCCTGGCCCCTGCCATTCACATTGAAGGTCCTGCCCTGCTTTGACTGTTCCTTTTATTTGACAGAAGCGGCGAAAGGGAATGACCAGTGGTCCTTGATTATGTTGGCTGCTTTTCCAATGTTATGTAAACTGCAGATCGACTCGATGGTGGGAAGTCTGGTCCATGTGTAGGACTGGTTTAGGTTAGGTTTGAGGTTTATTTTACTTCAGAGTCACGTGAGTGACTACGTGAAGAACCCCGCCAGTGCGCCTGCGCGTCATTACGTCAGACGCCTTGACGCAAACGGACGTGAGGAGCAGAGCTCCTACAGTGGTTTGTAGTTTTTCAACTACAAGGTAAGTAAAAACTTTTTTCATGTTTTCCAGGTCCGTTTACTGTGGGTCTATGGGGATTTTTTCCACAGACGCCATGGAAAAAACGGACAGGGGGAAGAGGCGAGAGACACAGCCGACAGAAAGTCGGGAAAGTCGGGAGTCCGCGGTTAGAGACCAACCGCCTCTAAACCCCGGTACAGTCGCCAGCGGTGAGCATAGCGACTGTGGACCTGGGGCTGGTGAAAAAACTGTCACCGCCTGTCGGGCAAAAGACAAAGTTTAAATCCCAACGGCCCACGGAGGGAGTCCCAGGCAATGGAAGTAGCTCCAGGGCTAGATACTGCTTTCGAGCGTATTGTCCAAATAGAAAGCCTTTTACACAGGCTGTTGGAGCAAAGTTCACTCAGGGAGGAGTGTACTGAAAGCCAAGTTGCTGGAAACAGCTCAAACAGCTCCTGGTACAGGGCTAGATACTGCTTTCGAGCGTATTGCCCAAATAGAAAGCCTTTTTCATAGGCTGTTGGAGCAAAGTTCACTCAGGAAGGAGTGTACTGTAATCCAAGCTGCTGGAAACAGCTCAAACAGCTCCTGGTACAGGGCTAGATACTGCTTTCGAGCGTATTGCCCAAATAGAAAGCCTTTTTCATAGGCTGTTGGAGCAAAGTTCACTCAGGAAGGAGTGTACTGTAATCCAAGCTGCAGGAGCAGCTTAACAGCACCTGGCTCAGGGCTGATGGAATGCACCCTCAGGAATGAGGAGCGTGCTACGGGTCATGAGATTTCAGATCCCGAATCTGACAGTGAGGCTGTACAAGGCGATGAACGGCAGCTGCCAGATGTTCCACCCCTGGCAGTAGGATTCGCTGCCCCGTCAGGGTCAGGAGAGCCATTAGGAGAAGAACTGGCCTCCTTAATAAATTACTTGGTTTACCATTAGCTGGAACAGCAGGAGATGGATGAGACTGCAAGAAGGCAGGAGACCCCAAGTAACTATGGGTTGCTGAAAGCAGCAGCAGTGAACCAAATTATCTGGAATCAGTTGCAGAGAATATTAAAGCTGCTGGGTTCTGGAATAACTGCTTTTACCAGAATAGCAGGTAACAACCAAAAGATGACGAAGTTGCATCAGCAAGCACTGGGGTTGCTATGCAGCACCCACTTCGTGATCAATTATCTGAGGAAAGTGCTATACGGCCTACTATGAATCCGAAATTCGCAGCACTCTGCAAACCAAGTAATATACAATTACCCAACTTACTCTTTGGAGAGGATCTCGGGAGACGTATTAAAGAGTTGGAATATGAAGCGAAAACAGGATTGATAAATACATCAATGGTTGCAAAGTCTGTAAAGAGGAAGTATCCTTTCAGACGTCATACGGATCCTAGACCAGGACCAAGTCGCTCATCAACGCAGGGACGTAGCTGGCGACCTGCAGCTGGAGTAAGGACCAGTGGTTGTGCTTCCGGGAGAATCCAGGGATCTCAGAATACTCAAATGACTCAAGAGGTAGGTGGACCTGGTTCTCAGGGGAACATTGGAAGAAGATTACTTCAGATGTGGTAATTCTGAATAATATACAAGGATTTCGAATTGAATTCAATCCAAATTATGATTTGCCTGTCCAGCATGTTCCTAGCAGAACTCTCCACTTTGCGAAGTAATGGAGGTTCAAGTTCCGCTTCAAAACCCTATATATAAAAGGTGTTATTAAAGAATCAGTCTACCAAATTCACCAATTTGGGTCAAATATATTCCCTCGATCAAAAAAGGATGGAGGATGTAGGATTATTATAGACTTGACAAGTCTGAATCCTTTTGTTCAGTGTCTATTCACTTGCAAGATATGAAGTATTTTAAATTTACATGGATGAACCAATTAGGGCAGTTCAAAGCTCTGCCTAAAGGGTTAACGTTCCCTCCCAGAATATTCATAAAATTGTTAAAATCAATTCTGGGGTTGCTGAGAGCCAGGGGCATGTACTAATGGCATACCTGGATGATGTCCTGATTATAGGAAGGACAAAACAGTCAACAGAAGCATCGGTTGCAGTAATAAAATCAAACTTTTGAAAGTTTGGGGGTTTCTAAATTCATCCAAAGAAATCAAGGTTAAAAACATGTACCTTGATTAATTATTTGGGGTTTACAATTGATTTAGCCCAAATGCAAATTACTTTGCCCAGTGAAAAAAGGGTGGAGTTGATTAAAGATTGCAGTAATCTGTTAAACGAGCAAAAACCTCTAATCAGAAAGGTGGCTCAAGTACTGGGAAAATTAGTAGATTCCCAGCAGTCCAGTATGGACCATTACATTATCAACAGCTGCAGAGAATTAAAGAACAGGCACTGAGAATAAATGCTGGTCAATTTGATAGAACCATGCAAGTAACAACAAATGCTGTTTCTAAGCTGCAGTGGTGGATTCTACATGTTTCAAGCAGTTCAGGCAAAGTGCTGATTGAACAACCTTCCATGATATTACAAACTGATGCCAGTGCACTAGGATTGGGTGCAACTGACTTAACATGGAGCTGCAGAGGCAGATGGAATCAGGAAAAGTTAGTGTTACTGCAGACATGGGGAATTACCTATTTGGAGCTTTTAGGAGGTTTCTATGGACTCCAAGCTTATGGTTCTAACACAACTAAAAGGAAGGTTCAAGTTCAAATTAATAAACACAACAGTAGTTGCCTATATTAATGATATGGGTGGAATTAAGTTGGTGTCATGTGACAAAATGGTTAAATCAACTTGGGTCTTGGTGTATTGAAAAGAACATTTGGATTTCAGCTATCTATCTATCAAGTAGAATGAACACGATAGCAGACACCAGGTCATGAAAAGTTCCATGATAATAAAGAATGGATGTTGAATCAAGAGGTATTCAATGATATAGTAATCAGATTTGGAATGACCGACATCGACTTGAATCATCAGCTATCGAGATATGCCTCATGGAAACCAGATCCAGGAGCAGTGGCGATTGATGCTTTCTCGCTACATTGGGGTGGTATGTTTTCATATATATTTCCACCTTTCTGCCTCATAAGCCAATGTTTGCTTAAAATCAGGCAAGATACTGCTTCAAGGGTATTGGTAGTACCAGATTGGCCTACACAGCCATGGTATCTGTTGATATTAGAATTAACAACACAAATGTTGATGAAAGTCCCAAAAAGGAGTAATTTATTGCTGCACCCTGTAACAGGGTAACAACATCCATTATATCATCGTTTGGATTTGTTGATTTGCAGGTTTTAAGAATGCCTTTTCTGGGACGAGGACTGTCTGAGCATACTGTGGACATGCTTACGGCAGCCGGGAGGAAGAGCACTCAAAAACAGTACCTTTCTTATATTAGGAAATGGGAAGAGTTCTGTGTACAAAAGAATGTGCAATAAAGTTCTGCAGATATTTCAAATGTTTAGAATTTCTGTCAAAACTTTATTATGATGAAGGTCTGAGTTGTAGTGCAATTAATTCAGCCAGAAGTGCATTGTCCTCATATTTGGTTCTGGATTCAGAAAGAAACTCAATTGGGTCACACCCAATTGTTTCCAGACTAATGAAAGGAATCTTTAATTCCAAACCACCGAAACCTAGGTACGTGACAATCTGGGATGTAAGTGTGGTACTGAAACTACTTCGTGAATGGTCATCAAGTGTGTCTTTACCTTTGGTCAAGCTCAGTATGAAGGTATTCATGCTTATGGCATGAGTGACAGCACAACGAGTGCAAACACTTGGAAAATTACAAATAGACAGTATGGAAGTAACTGAAGACAAGGTTACATTCTATATCTATGACCTACTAAAGTAAATTAGGCCAGGTGTGACAGGATTTAAAATTATGCTAGCAGCATATCCAAATGATCCATGTCTCTGTATTAAGACATATTTATTACAATACATTGAGGTCACAAAGAATTTGAGAATACGGAAACTGGGTTGTTGTTCACACACAAGAAACCACACAAGAGAGTTTCAATACAGACTATTTCCAGATGGATAAAAGAAGTCTTAACAGCTGCTGGTATTAACACTTATGTTTTACGTCTCACTCGACTAGGGCAGCAGAAACGTCGGCGGCCAGGGCAAAAGACGGCCCCGTCGACCATATCCTCGCAGCCGCCGGGTGGTCCAATGAGTTGATGTTTCAACATTTTTACCATCGGCCTATTGTTAATGCGGGGTTGTTTGCAGAAACTATTTTAAGTTCTGTGTAAATTCCTCTGGTTTAAAGGGGATCTGATTCATTTCATTATTGAAATGAATTACTGCATTTGTGGTACAAATGTTATTATGAATGCATGATTGATTATTCTCGTTCCGAGTCAATCTATGCAGTGAGAAGCCGGGATTGATCCACGGCATGAAATCACAAAGCTTTAAAATCTTCACATAGTCACTCACGTGACTCCAAAGTAAAATAGTAAGATTAAACGAGAACTTACCTAAGTTTGAAGTTTGATCTTTATTTTATGAGGAGTTACGTAGGTGATTATGTGCCCACCACGACCCTACCCTCTATCATAAAGGTCAGATGGAAGTTCTTGTATTACTCGTTTTATTATGAGACTATATTACTTCGGTTGTTGTTTTTTGTGATTTCACACCGCTGCTTTGAAGATTGACGCGCAGGCGCACTGGCGGGGTTCTTCACGTAATCACCTACGTAACTCCTCATAAAATAAAGATCAAACTTCAAACTTAGGTAAGTTCTCATTTAATCTTACTATTTAATACTAGATCAAGTGCAGACCCGTTGGGTTTGCTCCCCCAACGCACCAGTTCCCTACCCATAGCCCCCTTGGGAGGCGTTGTCCTCAAACTCAAGCTGTTCCCGAACGTAAGACTCCAGCACTCCCTTTGCCTCCCTCAGCAGTGCTCTTTAAAAAAAAATCCAATAGCACTTGCCCTGCATGTTGCAATGGCAATTTGCCCTCCCCCGCTAATCTATCCATTGTGACGTCATCAGTTGAAGCTGCCATTATGACATCATCAGCTGCTGGTCGGTTTGAAATTTAAGGTATTTTGATTTTTTTAAACTTTAATCAGTAATGTTGAGAAATAAAGCATAAAATGTTCAGATAAGGTGATCCCGGCCTCAACGGGAAAAATGTCAATCGGAATATGATCTTGGGGGTGGATCTACCTCTGGAGCCGGCATTCTTCATACTAGGAGAGACTCCAGAAAATATAGATACCAAAAATCAGACATACTTGCTTGGGGTGTTGCTGTTGATTGCAAAGAAGATGATTACAGTGTCATGGAGAAATGTAAAGCCACTAAATGTTCAACAGTGGAGGGAAAGACTGAAAAGTGTATATTTGATGGAAAGCATAACAGCTAAACTCCAGTTAAGGACTGATGCTTTTAACATTATGTGGATACCGGTATTACTACAACTGCCAAGACTGATTAAGAACACGATTTCTCCATAGCCCCAGTGGAGGGGAGGAGTTCGACTGGTATTGTATACGTGTATTTGGAACCATATATACAGACATGATTGTGACTGTGTATAAGTGCATACATAGTGGCGATCAATGACAAAATAAGTTCTTCAAGTGGCATACAAGTGTCTGGTTTAACATAACGGGTGATTACATATTAAGTAGGATTAAATATGATGAGCTTGCTTGGGTGCCTGTGAATGATGCTTCTGCGACAGAACTCTAGGATGATCTGATGTGATGCTGACAGCTGCTGTGTGATTTGTATATCTTGTTTGTACGTGTACTTTGTCTTGTTAATAAATGTTGAGTGCGGAAAAAAAAAATGTAATCGTTACCGCGTAGTATTTTTGCGAAGATGTAAAGACAACCACATATACACACACATATACACACACATATACACACACATATACACACGTACAAGATCAGACTTTTAATAAGTATATGATTTTTAATAGTATTAAATAGTATTTAATAGTATTAATACGTAATGTTTAATATTCAACACCATATTTTATAAGGTGTTTCATTTAGTTTTCTTTTTTAAGAAAAATAATAATCATGCTGTAATTGGAAGTTTGCTTGGTGCTGTGGATGTGCAGAGAGACACATGCATACTGCCTGAAGGAACTTTGAGATTGAGAACACTGTAAATAAAATGATTAGAACTATTTTATGAAGTGTAGAATATAAATGCAAAGAGATAATGAGCCTCGGTAGGGTAATAAGTTTTACTGAGAGTAATGTGCTCCAAATTTAAAGAAGGATAATGAAATGTTAGAGAGAATACAGTACAGAATACATATGATAGGGGCTATACAAATTTGAAAGTCTTGAAAATGTTAGCTTGTTTATTTCACCTGCAGATTACCACTCCATGCCATAGATTTACTTAAAATTACTAAAGGATGGGACAGGTAAATTACAGTAATTGAAATACTAAATACAAATGGGTTTCACTGCAAAGTTAAATATAATAGAGTTACAACAGGGGTTGGAAAAAACATTTAATACACAGAACAGTTGATAAATTCACTTCTACTGGTTAATTCATGAGGCCAAACTAGAAGGATATAGGAATTACATAGTGAGGTATGATTAGAGTTACTGTACTCGTTCTTACATAGCTTACACACTGACAAGGGGAAAAAGGTTTATTCTACCAGCCCGGTTTGTAACTTAATTGTTTCTATGTTAGTGCCATCCCATTCTTATGAATTTTAATTTCAATCCACGCTGTTGAAACCAAGAGCAATTCGTCAGCCATTAGTTTAAAATGTTAATCTAATTCAATTTGTCTATTTTAAATAGTGAGGAACTTATTGGAAATTTACTGACTTATTAATGCCAGAATGCAATGAATTTTTTAAAGCATGCTCATTAAATATTATGGAAATGAAGGATTTAATTTGAAATATTGTGGAGATAAATCTGATGAAGTTTCACAAAACTGACATATCTTATGTAAGCAATTAATATAAAGCTTCCTCCAAGGGGGTTATTTAATTCATGATTCCTGGTAATCTTTACAAGCAATACACTATATCTAACAAATCAACACTCTCTTCCAATCGGAACTACACATTAAAATAGAAGATTGGTTGCAAAAGATGCTGTCTGCATGAATAGTAAAAAGTGGGGCAAATTGAGGCTGATTGTTCAGAGATTTGAAACTCGAGCATGGTGATAGATTGAAGTTGTATTGGTTGTAAGGTTCTGTAGCCTGAAATTCCAGTTTGCAATCCCATTATATGACTTGGATCGCTCATTCATAAATATTTAATATTTGGAAATCACGCTGTAAATTTCATGACGATGATGCACGCTTTGCTTCCTCAAGTGAATGCTAACATTTGGGTTGCAAATTATCTGTAAATACTAAAATGAAAATAATTTCAAGTGATTTGAAATAGATTTTACTTCGGAGTCACGTTAGTGACTACGTGAAGAGCCCCACCAGTGCGCTTGCGCGTCATTACGTCAGACGCATTGGCGCAAACGGACGCGAGGAGCAGAGCTCCTCTAGTGGAATTGTAGTTTTCAACTACAAGATAAGTATAAACTTTTTTGGAAGTATTTCCGTGTCCGTTTACTGTGGGTCTGTGGGGATTTTTTCCACAGGCATCATGGAAAAAACGGGCAAGGGAAGGAGGCGAGCGGCACAGCTGATAGAGAGTCGCGAGATTGCGGTCGGCGACCAGCCGCCTCTGACCACGGTACAGTCGTCAGCAGACAGCATAGCGACTGTGGATATTGGGGCTGAAGTGAATTTAGTCAGCACCAGTGGGGCAATGCAAAGCCGATAAAAAGCTGCGGGAATGCGGTTGGTGAAGGGCTGCCTCATACCCTACAACAGTCGCCGGCTGGGAGCGGGGCGAACTGTGGACTTGTGTATTAAAGAAAAGAACGGAGCCAGCGGCAGTTGGGTGCTAGGCAACATACAAGTCAGGGCCATGGAGCAAGAGTCAGTTTGGGATTCACCTCCAAGGCTGGATACCACTTTCTGAGTGGATATTCCAAATGGAGAACCTGTACACAGGTTGCTCCAACAAAACATACTCCAGGAGGAGTGATGTCAGAACCAGGCTCCAGAAGCCAGGTCAGCAGCACCTAGTAAAGGGCTGCTTGATAGCACCCTCATTGATGAGGCGCGTGCACAGGTTCAGCAGAGTTTCCAAAACAAGCGAAGACGGCAGCTGCCAGATGGGCTATTCCTGGCAGTACGATTTGCTGCTCTGTGAGAGTTCTGACACTGAGTCTGACGGTGAGGCCGATACAAGCGAAGACGGCAGCTGCCAGATGTTTTACTCCTGGCAGTACGATTCGCTGCCCCGTCAGAGTCAGGAGAGCCACTTGGAAAGGAAGTGGCCTCTGTGATCAACTATTGTGTCTGCCATCAGCTCTAGTAGCTTACGATGGATGAAAATGCCAAAAAAGCACGAGGTCCCAAGGAACTGCATATTGCTGAAAGTACTAGCAGTGAACCAAGATATAAGGGGTCAGATGGGCGAAGGCATGTAAGCCTAAGGAAAGTAAACTGCAGAGAATATTGAAGCTGCTGGGTTGATGAACAACTGCAATTTGCAAAACAATGGATGGAGGCCATGGATGGAGATGCATCAAGTGGCACTAAGGTTGCTATGTAGCACCCACTTCAAGATGAATTGTTTCAGGAAGTATGCCATTCGGTCCACCATCAACCCAAAGTTGCAGCAACTCTGTAAAGCCCAGCAATGTGCAGTCATTCAACTTATTCTTTAGAGAAAAAACCTCATGAATCATGGGAAAGAGTTGGATAATGAGGCAAAAACAGCAAAGTTGATCACAACATCAATGGTCGTCAAGTCTGCAAAGAGGACGTATCCTTTCAGACATCATACAAAATCCTGGACCGACATCAGGATCAAATCGACCATTGAAGCAGGTGCGCAGTTGATGTCCTGCAGCAGGAAAACGAAAAAGCGTGGGTTTTGCCTGCCAGGAGCCAGAAACCACAGTTCACTCAGATGACAAAGGAGTTAGGTGGACCTGGTTCTTATGGGAACATATTAAGGCAAAAACAGCGAAATATTGGAAGCAAATTACTTCAATTATTATTCTGAGTATTATAGAAAGGTTTCGAATTGATTCGATTCAAATACTGGTTTGCCATCCAGCATGTTCCAAGCAGAACACTCCAATTTCACATAAAAATAATTGATGGAGGTTCAAGCTGAATTGAAAACTTGTTTAGAAACAAGTAATTGAAAGGTCGGTTTATCAAAACCACCAAATTGTGTTTAAAATTTCTCAACCTAAAAAGGTGAGGAGTATTTTAGATGACAAGTCTTTAAAATTTTGTGAAGTATAGACACTTCAAAATGGAGACTTTGAGACTGCCAAACAATTTATTTCAAAAAATATGTTTTATGGCACATAGATCTGAAAGATGTATATTACTTAGTGTTTGTTCATTGATAAGATACAATTATCTGAAGGAACAATTATGGCAATTCAAAGTTCTGTCTAACGGGTTAACGTCAGTTCCTAGAATTTCACTAAATTGGTAAAACCAATTTTGGGGCTAATTAGAGTCCAAGGACAGATGTGGATGGCTTAACTGGATGATGTCCTAATTAGGACGAACAAGAGAATTAGTGAGTTATCTCTCTCAAATTATTCAAACCACTTTTGAAAGTTGGGTTTAATTCATCCAGAGAGAAATTAAGTTTAACGATACTTACAACAATTGATTATTTGATTCAATTGAAAGGGTAGTAATTTACCCAGGGTAAAGGGTAAAGCTAATTGATGGTTGTATTAAACAGTTGGAAAAGCAACAATCTTCAATTAAGACAGGTGGCCAGCTTGTTAGGAGAATTAGTGTTATTTCCAGCAGTACAATATGGGCCATTGTACTACCAGCAGCTGCAGACTGCAAAAAGAAAAAACACTAAGATGCATGATGGCCATTTTTTGATAGGCCGTGCAATTAAACAACAAATGCTGCTTCTGATTGCAGTAGTGGATTTAACATGTCTTCAGTAGTTCAAGCAAGATATGGATTGAACAGCCTTCCATGGTCTCAACAGACTGATATCAGTGTACTAGGATTGGTGCCACTGAAAAGGTATCCATCTGTGGACAGATGGAATATGCAAGAAGTATTATTTCACAGACATGGAGAATCGATGTTTTAAAGTCTATTAGAAGGCTTATGAACTACAAGCTTGTTGTTTAATACAACTAATCTGCATGTTCAGTTTCAAATTAACAACACTACAGCAATGGCATGTATTAATCGTATGGGTGGAATTTCCATGATAACAAAGAATGGATGTTTAACCTTAAGATTTTTTAATGATATAATAGTCAGATTTGGGAAGCCAGATATGACTTGTTTCCATCCAGACTCAATCACCAGTTACAGAGATATGTGTTATGGGACTACATCGGGAGACAGTAGCGATGGATGTTTCTCGCTATATTAGGATGGTATGTTGTTATATGCATTTTACTTCATCCTGTCTCATAAATCGATGTCTGCTTAAAACGAAGCAGTATGCTGCCTCTGGGGTATTCGTGGTACCAGACGGGTCTACGCAGCCATGGTTCCCTTTGATATTGGAATTTATGACACAGTTTCTGATAAATGTTCCCAAAAGAAGGAAGTTACTGGTGTATTCGATAATTGGAGAGTAACATCCGTCATATGCCTGTATGGATGCAGGTTTTAAAAAGGATTGTCTGGGCATGCTGTGGACATGCTTACAGCAGTCTGGCGGAAGAGTACTCAAAAGCAGTACATTTGTGAATCTGAGTTGTGACTCTGTAAATGCTGCTTTCCCATTATGTAAGGAATGAAGGGAAAAAAAATTCTGTGTATAAAAGAATATGGAATGTTGTATGGCACATGTCTCAAATGTCTTGGATTTACCTCTATTTAAGGGGTTGAGTTAGTGCGATTTATTCAGACAGAAGTATATTATTCCTTGTTTTTTATTGATGAGGTTGGAAAGACATCCTGTTGTTTCGTTCTTTTATTTCCAGATTAATGAAAGGAATTTTAATTCCAGACCTTCTAAACCTAGGAGGGAATCTGGAATATAGAGTTGTTTTAAGCTACTTCATCAATGGCGTCTTGGTACGATTCTGATTTGGCCAAGTTCAGCATGAAGGTAGTCATGCTTATGGCACTTGTAACATTACAAAAGTTACAGATACACAGGATGGAAGTACCTCAGGATTATGTTATGTTTTACATTTTATGACCTACTCAAATGAAGTAGGATCAGGTGTGATAGGATTCAAGAGTGTTTTATTAGCATATTCTATGGATCCATGTCTATATGTTAAGACATACTTGTTGCAATACATTGAGGCTACAAAGGTCTTATGAAATATGAAAACAAGAATGTTTATCATTCATGAAAAACCATACAAGATAGTGTCAGTTCAGACTATTTTAAGATGGTTTAAAACAAGTTTTGGTTGCTGCAGGTGTGAACATTGATGGTTTTACATTCCATTCAGTTTAGCAGTAACATTGACGACCAGGGCAAAGGACGTCCCGTCGACCATATGTTCACAGCCGCCGGGTGATCCAATAATTTGGTGTTTCAACACTTTTACCATCGGCCTATTGCCAATACGGGGCTGTTTGCAGATACTATATTAAGTTCTGCTTAAATTTCCCTGGGTTAAAGGGGATACTGTTAATTCTTTTATTCAAATAAATGAATTACTGCATTTGTCAGGCAAATGGTATTATTAATGCATTATTGATTATTTCTCGTTCCGAGTCAATCAATGCAGTGAGAAGCCGGGATTTGTCTGCGGCATGAAATCACAAAGCTTTAAATTCTTCACGTAGTCACTCACGTGACTCCGAAGTAAAATAGTAAGATTAAACGAGAACTTACCAGTTTGAAGTTTGATCTTTATTTTATGAGGAGTTACGTTGGTGATTACGTGTCCACCACGACCCAACCCTCTATCATAAAGGTCAGATGGAAGTTCTTGAATTACTCGTTTTATTATGTTACTATATTACTTCGTTTGTTGTTTTTTGTGATTTCACACCGCTGCTTCGAAGATTGACGCGCAGGCGCACTGGCGGGGTTCTTCACGTAATCACCAATGTAACTCCTCATAAAATAAAGATCAAACTTCAAACTGGTAAGTTCTCGTTTAATCTTACTATTAAATAACGCCTTATTAAATGACAAAGTACAATACATGAATTATGCTATTAAAGCCTCGAACAAGACAGCAAATGCATTAATGCTAGTGAAAACCATATTCATAATCTAATCTTGTATGCATTGAGCTTTATTGCCTTGGATTAGGCAATTTTAAATTGGGGTTCAGTCAAGATTGTTTTCGTTACCTTGTAATAAACACATAAAGGCCTGTCTCACGAGTTTGCGGTCATTGGCGGTGAAACAGGAAGTATCTACCGCTCGTGGACCGCCAGAGACCGCGGGTTCAGTCAAACGCACACTGCCGGGGCTGTGTGGCGTTGGTCCCAACACCGCACGGTGCTCACAAAAAGTCAACAATGTCAAAAAATATTTTCCTACCGCACAGCCACCGCCAGTGAGGCACGAGTGCGGCACGGGCACCGCCACAGCCGCCGCCAGTGCGGCACGAGCGCCGTGAGTCGAACTTTCACTGCCACAGCCGCCGCCAGGGAGGCACATGTGCGGCACGGCCACTGCCACAGCCCCGCGATCCGAAAGACATCATCGCGTAGCGCGTCGCGTTGCGCGATGACGTCATCATCCGATGCCGCAAGCTCGTGGAACCGGCCGTACGGAGATCACTCGGCGCCCGCGCAGCATCCGTGCGGCGCTCTCGCGGTTGCCATGCGGTCCCCTCTTCCGGCGACGCCGCGCTTCACCGTCAATGACCGCAAACCCGTGGGACAGAGCCTTTAGTATTCTGCAGATCTAATCTGTTCCATGCGGCCAGAATCATACAGTGTCCAAGCATATGTAGCAAACAGCAAGATTGAAACTATGTGTGGGCATACTGCCACAGTTATTCATCAAGGATTATCATTAGGACCTTCTTACACATTTTGTCTGCTCCACTGCAAATTCTCCTCAAGGTATGCCTACTTTGAAGAAGTTCTCCTCCTCTCTCCGACGAGAGTTCTGCAACATCCTCTCTCGCTGCTCCCCTGTAATTCCTCCTGTTCTCCGACTCAATGACCACATTTTAACCCATACTCGCAACCACAGCCACGTATGTTTTCTTGGTGCCTGCCTGCGCCTCCATCTTCTACCTAATGGATTCCAGCTCTGGTTCCAGACATACCGACAGTCGATCTGCCGCTTTTCGCCACAGTTCTCCTTCCGTGCCCTGCGTTCTACACTGGCTGCAATGCGCCGGCACCAGCAGGACTTTGCTCTGACTCTCCCGCAGCTCACTCACCCAGACCTGCAATGGACACCTACTGTACTTCATTCAACATCAGATCCATGCCCTCAACAAACGCTTCCTCGACCACCTGGACTCTACCAAGGATCACAAGCTTGGCCAGGGCCAGACCAGTCTCTCCACTGACACCCCTTGACCCAACTGCCTGCAGGCCCAGGGCTCCACCACTGGACCGCGACACCTGCCCGAACAACACGAGGCCGAGATTGCCACCAAGAGGAGCAGCACCAACATCCACTGCCTCTCTGACTTTCACCACCTTCCCGGCCCAATCCAGGCCCGGACCACCGAAACTGCCGCAGCTACCGACTCTCACCGCTTCCCTGGGGCCACCGCCGCCGCTGTCACCGATTTCACTGTCTCCCTGGGGCCACTAATGCTGCTGCCGCCAATCCGTATCTCTATTCCAGCCCCCTACGGGCCTCCACTGGCGACTCTGCCGACCCTCGCCTCTCCACCGCCCACCAGCCGACCAGAGCCGTCGCCTGACCTGAGTTCCAGGCTCAGCACCAGGCCCATAACCTCCATGATGCAGACTCCGACAGCACGTGGTCTGACTCTGCTGGGTCCTATTGATCCCCCCCCTCCTACAGGGAACCTTAGTAGTGATGGGTCTTCCCCTACCTCCTCTTTTAACCAGGTTACCCCGACCACACCCCACCCATACAATAGTCCTCACGCCCCCCTCCTCTCTGAACACCCACCATCCCCCCCACCATCCCCCCACCAGATCTCGCCTTGGCCTTTGTCCACTCCCCAGCCCTCCTCTGACCCCAACCCCTACCCTTGTTGTGTCTTCACCATCCCCCCTGATGTCCCCCTTATGATATGGAATGGTCTGTCCTCTCATTCTGCAGCAACCCTGACGTTATAATCAAGCCCGCCGACAAGGCAGGTGCCGTGGTAGTTTGCGCGCTGACCTCCGCCGGGCTGATGCCAGGTGACAAACCTCCTCCTGCCTATCCTTGGACCATGATCCCACAGATGAACACGAGGCCTTAATCTCAAACACAATTACTGATTTCATCACTTCTGGCTGTCTGCCTTCCACAACCTCCAAACTTATTGTTTCCCAGCCCCGCACAGACCGTTTTTACCTTCTCCCCAAAATCCACAAACACAACCGCCCTGCAGACCCACTGTTTCTGCCTGCTCCTGTCCCACGGAAATGATTTCCACGTACCTCGATTACATCCTACCACCCCTGGTCCAATCTCTCCCGACTTCTGCTTTCCGAGCCCCCCACTCCCTCATCTTCAGTCACTCTACTCCTCCATTCCCCACCAGGAAGGCCTGAAAGCCCTCCGTTTCTTCCTCGACTGCAGAACCATCCAATTTCCCTGCACTAACATTCGACTCCGCCTAGTGGAGCAGGTCCTCGCCCTCACCAACTTCTCCTTTGACTCCTCAAGTCCAAGGCGTAGCTATGGGCAACTGCATGGGCCCCAGCTATCCCTGCCTCTTTGTAGGGTATGTTGAACAATCGCTGTTCCAGGCGTACACTGGCCCTATCCCCGAACTCTATCTCCGTTACATTGATGACTACATCGGTGCTACCTCCTGCACCCATGCAGAACCCATGGACTTCATCAACTTCACCACCAATTTTCATCAAGCATTCAAATTTACTTGGACCATCTCCGACTCCTCCCTCCCCTTTCTTGATCTCACAATCTCCATCACGGGAAATAGACTATTGACTGACGTTTATTACAAACCCACTGACTCCCACAAGTATCTTGACTACACTTCTTCCCACCCTGCTTCCTGCAAAGACTCCCTACCAATTCGTCCGTCTATGCCGCATCTATGCCCAAGATGAGGTGTTCCATACTAGAACATCCGAGATGTCCTTATTCTTTAGGGAACGGGGGTTCCCCTCTCCCATCATAGATGAGGCCCTCACTCGTGTCTCCTTGGTACCCCGCAGCTCCGCCCTTGCTCCCCCTCCCCCTAGTCGCAAGAGAGACAGTCCCCCTAGTCCTTACCTTCCACCCCATCAGCCGTCGCATACAACATGTAATCATCCGAATTTTCCGCCACCTCCAACGGGATCCCACCACTAGCCACATTCTCCCATATCCACCCCTTACCACCTTCTGCAGAGACTGTTCCCTCCACAACTCCCTGATTAACTCATCCCTTCCCACCCAAACCATTCCCTCCCCAGGTACCTTCCCCTGCAACCGCAGAAGTTGCAACATCTGTCCCTATACCTCTTCCCTCGACTCTGTCCAGGGACCACGACAGTCCTTTCAGGTTAGGCAGAGGTTCACTTGCACCTCCTCCAACCTCATCTACTGTATCCGTTGTTCAAGATGTGGACTCTTATACATTGGCGAGACTAAATGCAGATTGGGCGATCGTTTCTTGGAACACCTTTGCTCAGCTCGCCTGAACCAACCTGAACTCCCGGTTGCTGGACACTTTAATTCTCCTTCCCATTCTGACAGAGACCTTTCTGTCCTCGATCTCCTCATTTGTCAGAGTGAGGCTAAACGCAATTTGGGGGAACAGCATCTCATATTTTGCTTGGACAGCTTGCAGCACAGTGGTATGAATATTGATTTCACTCACTTCAGGTAAGTAAGTAAGTTTATTGGCCAAGTATTCACATACAAGGAATTTGCCTTGGTGCTCCGCCCACAAGTAACAACATGACATACAGTTACAGTTACGAATGACTCAGAAAACACTAAACATTAATTATAATAAAACATTAATGCTAAAACTCCATTGATCAAGCATATGAACCAACAAAATACCAGATCAAAGGGAGGCTACAGATTTTTGGCTGTTGAGTAAAGCAACTACTCGTGGATAAAAACTGTTTTTATGTCTGGCTGTGGCAGCTTTGACAATCCGGAGTCGGCATCCAGAGGGAAGTGATTCAAAGAGTTTGTGGCCAGGGTGAGAAGGGTCAGAGATGATCTTGCCCACTCGCTTCTTGGCCCTTGCGGTGTACAGTTCATCAATGGAGGGAAGGTTGCAGCCAATAATCTTCTCCGCTGATCGGACCCCGGTAGCCCTGGTATTCCCTCTCTCTCTCTCCCTCCCCCACCCAAGTCGCGCTCGCTTCTAATTTTCACCCTACAAACAGCTAACAATGGTCTGTTTCCTTTATCATCATTACTTTTTTGCATTTCTTTCATTCATTGTTCTTTATCTCTCCACATCACTGTCTATATCTCTCGTTTCCCTTATCCCTAACCAGTCTGAAGAAGGGTCTCAACCCGAAACATCACCCATTCCTTCTCTCCAGAGATGCTGCCTGTCCGCTGAGTTACTCCAGCTTTTTGTGTCTATCTTCTGTTTAAACCAGCATCTGCAGTTCCTTCTTACGCATCATTAGGACTGGACTACCTTTTGTGAGTAGAGGTACTGGATGGCTCTGCATGAGGTTCTCTGTGATAAACTGACTCCATCAAATAAAACATGGTCAAATTATTCACTCCAAATGGCCCTCCTCCAATGTTAATGATCAGCAGGCCTCTGGTGTAAGTTCTTAGTGGAGGCTGGCTTGTTGCAAATTGTACAATGGGCACTTTTCCACCATCAGTAGTAAAAAGGCAAGAACAGTTGATGGAGGAATACCGGACATGTGAATATTGATACCAAGAGGGGCAAAGGTAAGCATGCAATGTTATTTTGAACTGTAAATGAGTTATCTTTTTCAATGCATACCCCCCAATGCATATGTCCAAATGTATTACCTGCTTAGCTTGCAGTTTGGAGTAAGCAGTAAGCAATGGAGCAGCCTAGAAATTTGATCATTGCACTTTAATTCTAAATGGTTTTAAACTATTCTGATCCATGCTTGAGCATTGAACCAAGAAATCGAGCAATTAGCATTTGTTTTTGTTGCTAATTTTGAAAACGTTGGTTTCACCCTTAGTGGGTTGCACGCAATGGCATCACCATTCTGGCCTAATGAGTGTAAACTGGAGTTCAAAGGTCCAACCAATAATCCTTTTGGAATCGAGCACGTAAAACTGAAATGCATGCCAATTATGTGTAGAGACTTCATAGCACTGTGCTGCAGGCTGCACAATGTAGCTGACCAAAGGCAGCAACTGGTGCCAAAAGAAGAGCAACAAGGAATAGGATGAATAATGCAACAAGTGGAGCATACCCCTTGGACATACAGGAACTTTTCAATCACAACGGACACATCAGCCATGGTCACAGATGCACTTATGCAAGGAGACACCCTTGTAGAAGCATTGTAGAAGAAATTGAATCCAAAATAGGTTACCTCAAGTGAAAGATTCACAGATGCTCTCCATGAATTTATTTCAAGAGGCCTTGTATACAAAAATAGGGATGTAATGTTGAGGCTCTATAGGGTGCAGGCCTGGGACCGCAGGCCATGCCTCTCTCTCTGTCCAGTGGCCGCCGGTTTGCCCCCTCGGTGGAGGGCATGTCATTACAAACAATGAGTCAGTCGAAGCTGGGATAGGCAATCAGTTCCGCTGGAGCTGCTTGTAGTCTTCCGGCATCAAAGGCCCTGCTGGTGGACGGTATTGTGATTCAGACGGAGAGGTTTCGTGGCGGCGGGGACGCACACTGGGCGCCGCGGCGGGCGAGGCAACATCTCTGGAGAAGGGTCTTGACCCGAAACATCACCCATTCCTTTTCTCCGGGGATGCTGCCCATCCAGCCAGGGGCGGAAATCGCTATCAAAACATGGGGGGGGGGGACACAATTTGGGGCGCGGCTTCTTGGTGGCCGCGCATGCGCGCGCGCACACACACACACACACACACACGAGGCTTTGGTCGTGGGCCCCGTGGACGGTAACATCGGGAGCTGACCTGGTTGGTGACTGTAGATCAGTGCATGTTCCTTTAACTTAGTGACCTCACCACTACTAACCACTCCCCGTTGTCTCTCCTATAATTGTAAGGTTCCCACCTCCAGCCCGCTCTCTAGCTCCAGTGATGACCACGGACAGCTATTGCATAGTGTGTGTTAGTGATTTAATAAACCATCAGTAAAAGACTGTGTAGGAACCAAGTCATTTTACATGGTGTTGAAGTGGTAGACTCGCGTCTCCTGTTTATCGTTTTTTTCTTTTTATTCTTTGCTTTCTCCCAGTTGTTCACGTCTCCCCCCCGTTTTCATTATGTCCAATTCCTGTCGTCGACCCGACATATTGGTCTTTGACACGGACATTGTCCACCGCTGGACTGTGTTCCAGCGCGACTTTGAACATTACACAGCCATCGCTCATCCTAATGCCACCCCTGCTGTGCAGGCTCACCTGCTGCTCAACCTCGCTGGCCCGGAGGCCATGGATCACTATGCTTCATTCGACTTCGCCCCCGGAGAAGACCGTCGGGACCCGGTATGTCTCATCGATAAATTCACTGCCCTCTGTGATATCCCTACCAATAACATTATTGAACGCTTTAAATTCTTCCAGAGGCGGCAGAATCCCGGCGAGCATATTGACGCTTTTATTGCTTCTTTGCGTCATATGGCTCGGCGCTGTCGCCTTGAAACAATCTCCATGGACGAATTGATCAGGGATGTCCTGGTCAATGGTCTCCTGAACGCTAAGCTGCGTGACGAGCTCCTTATGAAATCTGATTTGACACTAAGGGAGGCTATGCATTCCGCTCGTATGGCCTCTGCTGTTAGCTCCGTGTCTCAACCGGTGTCCCAGGACATTAACTTTACCGGTGCAGCTGGCCGCCGGCGGAACGCTGGTCCGCCACGACGAAACCCCGCTGCAATGCCCGCTAAGGTCAGCCCAATTGTAATTTTTAATCGTTGCCCCAATTGTAATTTTTCTTTCCACCAATTCAACGTTTGCCCCGCGCAGGGTAAGACTTGTAATTCCTGTGGCAAACTGAACCACTTTTCGGCGGCTTGTCGGTCCCGTGATAAGCCGGTCCCTGCTCCAAGGAGGAATTTAAACAACCTTGCAGACCCTGATAGCGCGCTTGGTTATCAGTACCAGTCGGACTTTGATAGGAGCTCCTCCCATGGTGATTCAACGGTGTTTTTGCTTTTGGGTGCACCTGCTACGATAACAGATCCCTCTGTGCATGTTACTGTGAATGGTCATTCATTCTCTGCCAAGGTCGATACTGGTGCCTTTGCAAATGTTATGTCTGTCAGCCTTTTCAAGCGGATAAGATCTGGGGAGATAGTTACTCCCGATGACACCCGCCTTCATGTCTATGGGGGAGGAGTTCTAGTTACAGTGGGGAAGGCCACGCTTATCTGCACAGTTCTTGAGACCTCTCGGCCCCTCACCTTCCACCTGCTGGATTCTGACAACGTCACCCTGTTGGGCGCCCGTGCGTGCCAGGACCTTGGCTTGGTTTCTTTCCACCGCGGAATTCACCTGGTGCAGGCCCCCATGGACCCCCTGGGCGTATACCCCGACCGTTTTGATGACATTTTGGGCAAATTGCCCTGTGACTATAAAATCGTTGTCGACCCGAGTGTCGACCCGGTGGTTCGACCGGCCCACCGCATCTCCTTTGCTATGAAGGGCCGCGTGGAATCTACTCTGCGTGATATGGTGACCATGGGCATCCTCAAGGAGGTGAGCGCTCCCACCAGGCGGGTCTCAAACATGGTTGTCGCTGCCAAGAAGGATAAGAGCGAGATCCGGATCTGCATTAACCCAAAGGACCTGAACCTGGCCATCAAGCGCCCGCACTACCCCATGCGGACGGTGGAGGACGTCGCTGCACAGGTCGGTCCTGCCACTGTCTTCTCTGTCTTAGACGCCAAAAGCTCATTTTGGCAAATCCCTTTAAATGAACGTTCCTCATTCCTGACCACCTTCATCACACCTTTCGGCAGGTTCCGTTTCCTCCGTATGCCGTTTGGGATCAACTCGGCTAGTGAGGTTTTCCAGCGCACCATGGAACAGCTGTTCGCTGGGTTGCCGTGCGCTATCATCGTGGATGACATCCTGGTGTACGGGAGGGACGTCGCTGAGCACGACCTGCACCTCCGCAAAGTCCTGGGCAGGGCTCGTAAAATCAATCTCAAGCTCAACCCCAAGAAGTGTCGGTTCCGGGTCCCAGAAGTCACTTACGTTGGTCACGTTTTCACGGCAGGGGGTTTAAAGCCTGACCCCCAGAAAACATCAGCAGTCACCGAGATGCCTGCTCCTACTGACGTTCCCGGCCTGCAGCGCTTCCTGGGCCTGGTCAATTACCTGGGGAAGTTCGTACCTGACCTCGGAGAACTGAGTGCTCCCCTGAGGGAGCTGATCAAGAAGGACTCCGCATGGGTCTGGCTCCCGCATCACCAGTCGGCGTTCGTGGCTCTGAAGTCCAAGCTCACACACACACACCGACTCTCAAGTTCTTTGATCTGCACAGACCAATTGTCCTCACTTGTGATGCCTCTAAGTTCGGTCTCGGTGCCGCATGTCTGCAGCTTTATGACGGCCTGCAGCTACCTGTCTCCTACGCTTCTCGCACCATGACCCCTGCCGAGCAACGTTATGCACAGATCGAGAAGGAGCTACTTGCCGTGGTGTTCGCCTGCTCCAAGTTTAGGGATTACATTCTGGGCAACACCTTCACCATTGTGACTGACCACCAGCCACTGGTCACTATTCTGAACAAGCCTATCCATGTCGCCTCTTCCCGGTTGCAGCGGATGATGCTGCAGCTCCAGCGTTTCACGTTCCGGATTGTGTACCGCAAGGGCAAAGATATGTTTGTGGCCGACACATTGTCCCGTGCGCCGCTCCCTTCAGTTGCCCGCAACCCGTACGAATCCTCTGACCTGATGGTACTGAATGTTAACATTGTTCCATCCCAGCAGATGCAGTCCCTGGTCAAACACACTGCTGATGATCCTGCCCTGCAACAACTTGCGGAAGTTATCCGCCGTGGTTGGCCTGACCGACGCTCTTCCCTGCCGGCTGGTGCCGTGCCCTACTTCCTGGTTCGTGATGAACTAGTGCTACATGACGGCGTGGTGGTGAAGGGTCATAAGGTCGTGGTGCCGGCCGCTCTGCGGGATCTCTATTTTCAAACTGCACACAATGGCCACCCCGGGGTGGAGGCCACTTTGTCCCAGGCCCAGAGCCAATTCTACTGGCCAGGTATGGCTCAGGACATCCATGACAGGGTCTCCGTTTGCGCTGCCTGTAACAGTCTCCTGCCTCATCAGCAGCGCCAGCCCCTCCTGCAGCAGCCGGCCCCCGAGCTACCGTGGATGTATATTGCCACGGACCTTTTCGAATGGCGTGGCAAGCATTTCCTGGTCCTGGTGGACTCATACTCCAGTTGGTTTGAGGTGGATCAGCTGCCTTCCATCACCTCTGCCGCCGTCATCGGGAAGCCTCGCCACCACTTTTGCACCTTCGGACCCCCGGTGACCCTCCAATCGGACAACGGCAGCCATTTCTCCAGCGTCGAGTTCCGTGCCTTCGCTGCCCGTTGGAACTTTCGTCACATCACCAGCAGCCCTGAGTATCCGCAGAGCAACGGCCTTGCGGAACGCGCCGTCCGCAGTGCCAAGGAGCTGCTGGAACACTGCCGCCTTTCACATTCCGACTTCTACCTTGCCCTCCACAACCTCCGCAACATTTCCCGCGACCCCGCGCTCGGTTCACCTGCCCAACGCCTCATGTCCCGCACCACTAGACCACCTCTCCCTGTCTCGCAACAGTCCCCCAAACCCTCGGTCCAGAACCCTGCTGCTGTCACAGAGCGCATCATCGAGAAGAAAGCCATCCAGAAGCGCTCCTTTGACAAGTCGGCCCGGCCGCTTCCTTGCCTGTTCCCGGGCCAGGTGGTTCGGATGCAGTCCCCCTCCGGGCACTACAGGCTGGCCGTAGTGGTTGGTAATGCCGGCTCTCCCCGGTCATACCTCGTCGACTATGAGGGCGCTATCTACCGTCGGTCGCGCCAGCACCTCCTGCTCGTCAACGTGCCCACTCCGCCTCCCGCCGACCCGTTTCAGCCACCTATCCCTTCCATTCTGCCCGAGGCTCTGCCAGCCCCTGTCACTCCTCGCATGTCGCGGAAACTGCCCTCCCAGCTCTCTATGCCTCGCGCTCACAAGCCTCTTTCCCCTGCCTTGCCTGCCAGCGTGCCCGTTTTGCCTCGCTGTTCTCCTCCGTCTCCGGTTCGTTCCCCGCCCGGCTCTCCCACCTCTTTCCCTGACTCTGTCCCTTCTGCTCCTGCGGTTGAGGGGAAATGCGGGTTGCGCACCCGCTCTGGCCGGTTGGTCAAGCCGCCTGTCCGTTACGGGGAGCTCGCTTAGCTGTGTTATGACACGATTAACTGTTCCTAGCGCGGTTTGTAATCCTAGCGTATGAGCCGTGGTCGCTCTGTGTATTGCCATGTTTTTGTTTCCAAGAGGAGGGATGTAGATCAGTGCATGTTCCTTTAACTTGGTGACCTCACCACTACTAACCACTCCCCGTTGTCTCTCCTATAATTGTAAGGTTCCCACCTCCAGCCCGCTCTCTAGCTCCAGTGATGACCACGGACAGCTATTGCATAGTGTGTGTTAGTGATTTAATAAACCATCAGTAAAAGACTCTGTGTAGGAACCAAGTCATTTTACAGTGACCAACTCCGAACTCCAGCAACAGCAGCTTCGTCTGCCCCGAATCGTGGGGCTTGAATCAGCCCGTTCGCGGGAACTTTCATCGCCCAGCACGGCTTAAAATCGGCCGGCGGGGGCTTCAACATCGGGAGCCTCGATCGCTTTGATGCAGCAGTTTGATTTTAAGCCATGCCGGGCGATGAAAGGCCGGGCGATGAAAGGCCCCACGAACGGGCCGATTCAGCCCTGAGAAAGCGTCTGTTACCCGCTTGAGTCTTTCAAAAGCTACAATGTGATAAATAACACTTAAACAAATACAACTGAAGCAAATAAAGGCAGAAGAACCAACCTTGGAGGGGGGAGAGAGAGACATGGGAAAAACATACTAAATAACGTGAGTGACCATGAATGAGGAACTTACCTGCAAGCCAGCCGAATCTCAAAATCCGGATTACAAAACATGGGGGGTATTGTCCCCCACCTCTCAAAATATGAGCGGGGATGCGACCCCCTGTGCCCCCCAGGATTTCTGCCCAAGTGTCCAGCCAAGCCACCGCAGCACCCCGCCTGCACCCCCGCCAACGGCCGGCGCTCGGCCTGCGCCGGGAAGGCTGGCTTGCCGCTGGGTGGGGCGGGTGGGAGCGTGTGGGGTGCTGCGGCGGCTCGGCTGGATGGGGAGCATCCCCGAAGAAAAGTAAAGTGTTTCTCGGGAGTAGGAGCGGGGCCGGGCTGGAGCAGGCGCCTCCTGCCCCCCGCGCGGGCCTGTGGGCCGCTGCTCCGGGGTCGCCCCGGATGTGTCCGACCGCCCCCTGGGTGGGGACGGGACACCTGGGGGGACGGGGCGGTCCAGCGGCGGCTCGGCAGTGCCCGCGGCGCTGGGGACACAGGCTCGACCCTGGCTGCAGATGAGGGCCTGTCTGTCTGCGCTCTCCCCTGTCTCCCACGGGCATCTACCCCATCCCTCTCGCTGTTACACCCGCTCACCCGCTACCTGCCACCTCCATTCCTCAGATTAAATATATTTTTACACATAAATCATGAATAAAGATAAGAATTTACCTACAGTTTATGCAGCCAGTGCTTCGTTCGCTTTTTCTTTATAGCCAGCGTCCTTTGACAAATCCCATGATTCCTTGTATTTTCCGGAATACTGAACTCGCTTATTTTGAGCACCATATCTGAGGAAGGATGTGCTAGCTCTGGAGAGGGTCCTGAGGAGGTTCACAAGAATGATCCCAGGAATGAGTAGGTTAACCTATGATGAGCATTTGTCAGCACTGGGCTTGTACTCGCTGGAGTTTAGAAGAATGAGGGGGGGACCTCATTGAAACATGCAGAATAGTGAAAGGCATGGATAGAGTGGATGTGGAGAGGATGTTTCCACTAGTAGGAGAGTCTAGGACTAGAGGTCATAGCCTCAGAATTAAAGGACGTTCTTTTAGGAAGGAGATGAGGTGAAATTAAGGGCCTGTCCCACAGGTGATTTGTTAGGCGACTGCCGGCGACTGGACCCCCCTTCAACAAAGTCTACGACAATGTCTACAACAAGCTACAACAACCTACCATCTTGTCGACATCAAGCTACGGCAAGCTACCAACAACCAGCGAACCATTAGGATGTCCACCTACGACCACACCTATGACAACCTACAACCACACATACGACAACCAAAGTCAACCGAAGTTAACCTACGTCCACCTGCAACAAGCTACGACAAGCTACGACCTGTCAGCGACAACTGAAGACAAATCAGTCGCCGGGACCTGTCGCCGGTCGACGTAGGTTGACGTAGGTAGTCGCCAATGGAATTCACTGAAGTCGGCACCGGCGACAACCTACGTCACCTGGCAACAACCTACGACAGCACCTACGTCAGGAGAAGTCAAGCTACGCTCATTGGCGTCAACCCACTGTCGCCGACTGTCGGCAAACATTTTTGAATATGTTGAAAATCTAGCGGCGACCAGAAAGGCGCTACGACTCTTTGGGCGACTGAGGAGACTACTCACGACCATACAGGCGACATCTGCACATAGTGTTATGGACCATGTGGCGACAGCCTAGTTACCTGTAGTTGCCTTAAAAATAGCCTAAGTGGGACAGGCCCTTTAGTCAGAGGGTGGTGAATCTGTGGAATTCTTTGCCACCGAAGGCTGTGGAGGCCGTCAGTGGATATTTGTAAGGCAGAGATAGATAGATTCTTGATTAATACAGGTGTCAGGGGTTATGGGGGGTGGGGGGGGGGGTGGTGGCAGGAGAATGGGGTTAGGAGGGAGAGATAAATCAGCCATGATTGAGTGGTGGAGTAGACTTGATTGGCCCAATGGCCTAATTCTACTCCTATTCCTTGTGACCTTATGAATCTTCTCCGTGGATTGTCACCTTGTCGTGGTGGAGAAGCTTGTGTGGTCCTGAGATCCTGAGAGCGATGCCATCTGGAGCTATGCTCCTGGTAGGGTCATCCATGGCGGTAAGGTCGAGGAGGAGGTCTCTGACAGAGCAATCCAACCAAGACCTCAACGGTGGTACAGGCGGAGGATGATGGCTGACTTTAGTGGAGTGTTACAATGGCTGGGAAGGCGGATGAAGGCTGCAGCAGAAAAGGGTCCCCGGTCGTCTTGGATTCCATGCCACTGGATTCTGACCCAGATCTGTCAAGGACCGTGTGGTGGCTATCTGTGCACCAGTCTCCCCACGTTAAACAAAGTCATGCACAGGCGTCCTCCATGAGAGGACAGTCATATTCGTTTTGAGGGACTGCCGATGATGAATCTTGAATTTACTGCCAATATTCGGTGGCTATGGTAACAGATTATCTGCACATACTGTTATGGAGCCCTCAAATCATGTGGATCTTACACAGATAGGAATCCATCTTACAATTTTGGTGAAGACTCTTGAACATATTGCCTGACACCCACTACTCATTCACAATGAAACAAGTCTTGCATATCTTGTATATCCAGATGCCTTGCTCTACCTGCTATTATTGCGAGCTCAGCACAGGTTTAAGTTCCAGATTCTTGCGGACTATTGTCCCTAAGAGAGGTGTGAAATGGGCCCCCAAAGGTGGGTTAGGACATTAGATCTGGAGTCAGACTGCGGTGGTACACCGTGTTCTGAAGTGGCATAGGATCTGTTGGTGAGGGGCCCAGATGAGATGCCGTAGAAGGTAGTCCAGAACCCACAACAGACCAGCCTGTAGGTATTTCATTGGCCAAATTTCATGGCTTCTGACCTCGACAGGGTGGTCTCCCTAAACTTCTGCTGTGGTAGGCCTCATATCTAGATAGAATTTGATTTTGCAGAAAGGACATCCAATTATTTATTGTGCATTGTTTCATGCCACTCAGCATGTTAACCTGTCGTACCAACAAATGCCAAATGCAAATTGATGTTAATCATGAATGCATAATAAATAGTCGGTCACCGCAGTGAAACATGCTCAAGTGCAATAGGAGATCTATGTACTTGGCCCCATATGTTCCCTGTGGATAGGACTTCCTGTTCATAATCTTTCTCCTGCCTCTTCTAGCAGTTGTTCTGCTTGGTGTTTCATCTTGTTCTCCCGACATGATTACTTCCAATGACAATGTCTGAAGTGCATTCCAGAAGGATCGAATTAAGATTTAATTGATTTCTCAGTATCCATATTTAACAGCTCTCTTCAAATAACTCATTTCCTATATGATGCTTAACAAGTCTCCAAGTCATTGATATTGGGTGTTGGTGTGATTGGCATCTCCTCTGCTGACTGTCAGCTTGGTAGTGGGTGATTAAATGTGCTAGCTGGTTCATTGCAGTCCAATTTAGTACTGTTGGCATTAACACAGTATTGCATGAGGGCTGATTTCAACAAATCTATACTTTTACCTATGCTCAGTAAGCCACAATTTGTGAATTATGAAAGAATAGCGCACCTTCAAATGCGACAGCGATTTGGAAGCAAATCAGCACAAGAAGAGAGGGGAAGAAGCGTTAAGCTGGTTGGCAACCGGGAGATCCAGTAGGCCATGGGCAGACCAAGCTCAAGTGTTCAACGACATCAAGCGTAGTCTTGGCAACTGTTTCCCCAAACACTTGCACTCTGTCCGCCAAGGCCTACTGGATCTCCCGTTTGCTAACTATTTTACCTTCTCTTTGTTTGTATTAGGTTTGTTTTAGTTTCTCCCCTCTCCCTCCTCTTCCACTTACATTCCTTCCTCGAGCGTCACAATTCACAACTCCTCAGTCCTTTTGTCTCGCACTTTCTGTCTTTTCATCTCTGGCCATTGTCCACCATCTGCCCATCAAAAATCCCAATTACCTGTATTAACCTTTAATTTGTCAGGCTTATTGTTTTGGCCTGGTGATCCTGCTGTAAATAATAATACATTGAGTGATAGAGTGTTGAAACAGGCCCCTCGGCCCAACTTGCCCACACCGACCAACATGTCCCAGCTGCACTAGTTCCACCTGCTCACGTTTGATCCATATCCGTCCAAACCTATCCTATCCATGTACATGTCTGACTTTCTTAAATGTTGGGATAGTCCCTGCCTTGACTACCTCCTCTGGCAGCTTGTTCCATACACCCATCACCCTTTGTGTGAAAAGGTTACCCCTCAGATTCCTATTAAATCTTTTCCCCTTCACCTTAAACCCTTTGTCCTCTGGTCCTCAATTCACCTACTCTGGGCAAGAGGCTGTGCATTGACCCGATCTATTCCTTTCATGATTTTATACATGAATTTATTGAAATTGAAATACAAATATATTTTAAATACAGTGTGCAATACTTGAGTCTGATCCTATTTAATTCTGAAATAAACTTGATGCACTCCCAAAGCTATAACAGTTCTCTGACACACTTTGCTTGCCTTATTACGGTATTCATTTTCTTTGCCCTATTTCTTCTGCCACTTGAATTCTTGGCATGTGACTGATTTATGCTTCAGTTTTTCCCAAGGCCTAATTCTCTCAGCTCTGGTTATTCTAGAGCTGAGAGAAACTTGGTGCTCAAGATTAGAACTGACAGTAGAATATTAAACTAAAGCATTAACTCTGTCTCTCTCTCCACAACTGCTGCCAGAATGTGCTATTTTCACAATTTTTTTAATTTCTGGTCTCCAGCTCCTGTTGTTTTCTGCCTATACGTTACTATTCTTTTGCTGATTACTGCAAATCTGTGCTCTCTGTTACCAATCAAAAGCAGTTGTTCCATATCTGACACAAAAAAAGCAAATTGCTAAAGGGATTCCATGGAGGCAGAAGGATAGTCGATGTTTCGTGTCAAGACCCTGCTTAAGGCATGTTCCATATTTCACCATATGGTAACTGATATACAAAACGATCTCTTGTCAAATGATGTCCCTCACACGCCACTTCCACTCTTCGGTGCAAGAGGACCAAATCCCAAGGACTGCTGAGCAAAATAGAAGATTTACAGTCAATCATCATTCATAAAGTTGATTATTGTTGTTGCCTTCATGGCCACAAACAAACTAGTGTCTTGTACTGAAAAGAAGCTGAATGTCATGTTTCATCATCAGAAAACCTTCCTTCATGCTGTCTTGGACATTCGCTACAGGGAAGTCTGGATGGATTTTCTGTGATTTGTGGATTCAGTAGAGAGATAACTGTGCATGAGCTGTGGCCTTTTCTGGCATCCATTCTTTCCTTTTCCATGTGCTCATCATCCAGTTCCTCAAAAATTTAGAATCACCAGAGAAAAACAGATAATTTAGAAATTAGATTACATCTATTTTGATGAGCTAAAACATGTTTTCATGTAATATAATGTAAAAAAGATACCCCAAAGAGGAAAATCGAAAAAGTAAAAAGTGTGCAAGAGTTTTGATCGGGTTTCCACCTCAAAATATGTGTTGAATGATAATTTGTGTGGATGTCAACAAGACCAGTATTGTTGAATTTCACCTTAATGCACAATTCCTATGATATCCATATTTTTTACAGCATACAGGGTGCCATGGAAAGGGTAATGAATAGGGGTGAGGGAGGCTGTAGATTTATTAGTGACCTCTCCATCGCGTTATTTTTTCAAGTTTCTTTTTTTTTAATGCTTGTTAATAGTTTGAACAGTCTCGGTACCTTAATGAGTTTAAGTGGCTTCTGGAACTCTTTTGTGAAGATTATTGACGCTAGTAGATTGTCCTCTTAAATCAGTGGCAAAACATGAATGTTGCTGAATGTGCTTCAAGTTTTCCTGAAACTCTTCTACCACAGTCATTGTGTGGAGCTTTGAGTCCCATTATGGGTTGGTATGGACTGAAACGTGACATTGTTAGGCACACATGTGTTGCTGAGAAAATGTCAGACATATTAACATGCATTATGGCTGGAAGTGGCCATGATGAAAAGATTGCCTATGAAAAGATTGCCGATGAAATTAACACACAGCGGCAGAGACCCGGGTCCGATCCCTGCCTTGGGTGCTGTTTATATGGAGCTTGCACATTCTCCCTGTGATCTTTGTGTGTTTTTTCAGGGTGCTTCAGTTTTCTCCCACATCCCAAGGATGTGCGGTTTGTAGGTTATTTGGTCTCTGTGAATTGCCCTGAGTGTGTCGGGAGTGGATGAGAAAGTGGAATAAAATAGAAAGATTAAACGAAAACTTACCGTTTGAAGTTTGATCTTTATTTTATGAGAAGTTGAAGTGAGGGAATACGTGAAGAGCCCGCCAGCCCGCATGCGCGTCAATCTGTATGAAACCACAGACTAGTTGCAGGACTTAAACTATAGAAAGATTAACGACCTTAGACTTACTGGATGATCTTTATGAGAATCAGGGTTGGGAGTAGAGGGCACGTATTCCCTCACTTCAACTTCTCATAAAATAAAGATCAAACTTCAAAGGTAAGTTTTCGTTTAATCTTTCTATTTTATATCAAAGTCACGTGAGTGACTACGTGAAGCCTTCAAAGCTTTGTGGTTTCATGCAGTGAGCCAGTCTATGTGGACACACTGCACCGATCAACCATACATGGTTGAAAGAAAAAACATACTTCATTGAAACATGATGTTAATTTGCATATATGTACATGCTTTTTAATAGAAGCAATCCCTTTACCTCAGGGATAAACAATGGTCTTAATCAACACAATGTAAAATTCTATTAGCAAATAAGCCAGGCCTGTTAATTGGTTTATTGTAAAACTTCTGAAAAGTACGCTCATCTGCCCATCCTGCTGTCGCAAGATTGTGATCCAGCAGAACATCCATTTTATTGGCTGCCGAGGTAGCTGCAGCCCTGGTAGAGTGAGATTTGAAAATATCAGTATCTGATAACATACATTTTATCCACCTAGAAATGGTTTGCACCGTTACCCTTTTGTGTGGCTTTTTATAACTTATGAATACAGCATGTTCGTTACCTCGAAGGTTTTTTGTAACCTCGATGTATCTCTTTACATAAGTAACCACACACAACCTCCGATCTGGTGGATACGCCAACAGCTCTAATTTGTATCCCAACGCACCTGACCTGCTCTGCTTTATCAATTCATCTATGTAAAAGACCACTTTTTTGTCGGATATAACAGCGTTATCCAGTCGAAGTTTCTGCAAAGACTGAACTCTTTGTGCTGAGACGAAAGCCATAAGCATTACCAATTTGTGAGTGAGCTGGGCCAAAGATAAAGATGCGGCTGGTGCCAAATTGCGAAGCAGCCTTAACACTACCTTAACATTCCATACCTCATGATATCTAGGCCTCGGAGGGTTCCTGTTAAAAACAACTTTCATGAATTTAGATACCAATGGGTGAGTGCCAACAGTTTGATGTCCAGACCCGAGCACTAAATATGATGATAAGGCACTCCGAGCAGTGTTAATAGCACTGTAACTTAACTCTCTTTCAAAATATAAAGCTGAAAGAAACTCCAACACATCGGCTATATCCGCCGTAAAGTAATTTATATGTGCTTCCTCACAAAACTTCTCCCATTGTTTGATGTATGAATAGAACTGCTTCCTTGTGCCATCTCGCCAAGCTGCAGTTATTATGTCAACCATCCTGTTGGATAGTCCTAGCCCCTCGAAAGGCCTTCTTAAATTCTGCAAATTAATAAGTCAATGCGATCATGCAATGGATGAGGTTCCCGAGTGACAGGCTGAATTAACATATGTTTATGTCTGTAAACCACCATGGGAGCTTCCTTCAATAGTCCTTTTAATAATGGAAACCATGGTTGAAGTAGGCCAGTTAGGAGCTACTAAAATGCCTGATGCCTTGTCTTGAATTGTCTTCTGCAAGCATCTCCCAATAAGGCAGAATGGAGGGAAGGCATAGAAATATATTCCCCCCCCCCCCCCCAGTCAATAGAAAATGCATCTATTGCTTCTGCCCCTGGGTCTGGTTGCCAGGCTATATATCGTGGTAATTGATTATTAAGTCTGGAAGCAAACAAATCAATCTCTGGTGTTCCATAACGAGCTATTATCTCGTTGAATACTGCCTGATTCAGCATCCATTCAGTGTGTTCATTGAACTTCCTCGATTTAGCATCTGCTACCATATTGTATCTGCCCGGCAAATGAGCAGCTGATACCCAAATGCTTCTATCTAGACACCAAGCCCAAATAGCTTTTGCCAGAGCATCACATGATAGTGATCTACAACCACCCATATGATTTACATATGCTACTGCTGTCAAGTTATCCAATTGTAACCTAATATGCACACCATGTACCTTTCCACAATATGCTTTCAAGGCATGAAATGCTGCTAACATTACCAAATAATTTATGCCACATTTTTGACCAAGGCATAACTCTTCCTTGTTCCATCTACCACTACAACTAGAGATGGTGTTAGTTGCACCCCATCCTAGTCCACTAGCATCACTTTGCAGTGTTGTTGTGGGTTTACTAGGTAGAAAGGCACCAGAACAACCATGAATATTTGCAATCCAACATTGTAATTCAGATTTTGACTGTCAACAACTTCATAGGTCTGTCAAAATGACCTTTGTGGAGTCTTAGTGCCTGATCCTTTTCACGCTCCAGATTTCGATAATGCATGGGCCCATAACATGCGGCTGGGAAGGCAGCTACTATCTTGCCTATTACCCTCGCAACCTGGCGGATAGAAGGCTTCTCATTAATCAGTAGAGCTGAACAAGCCTCTATCAAATTCTGTTTTTTCTCCATGGGCAGGGTCACGGAAATCTCTGCCGAATTGATGACAAACCCTAAATAAGAAATAGATTTTGTCAGTATCAACCTGGATTTTGCTGGATGAATGAGAAATCCCAATTTCTCAAGGATTAGCTTGGCAGCTGAAACAGCAAGCTTTGCGAGACGTAACATCTTGCCGACTATGAGAATGTCATCTATATACCCAATAATAATATGCCCTTCAGCTCTGAGTAGGGCAAGCACTGGTTTAAGAATTTTTGTAAATAGCCTCGGGGCTGAGCTCAAACCATTGGGTAAAACCTTAAATTGCCACAACTGACCCAGCCAGATAAATTTTAGATATTTCCTGTAATTCTTATGAATACGAACTGAGTAATATGCATCCTTGAGATCTATGGATGCCATAAAACAATGCTCAGTAATCAGCTGTTTTGTTGTGTGAAAATTGTCTATCTTAAAGTGTTGATACTGCACATAAGAGTTTAAACTAGCCAAATCAAGAATGATACGGCATCCTCCATTTTTCTTTTCCCTTGAGAAAATGTTAGAGATATATTCCTCTGTCTCATGGACCAACTGCTCAATCACTCCTTTTTTATGCAATGCCTCTATCTCTGCTTGCATATCCAAAGTTTCCTTTTTGGATTGAATATACACCGGTCTCGGCATGTCTTGTCGAGGAGGAAACTTGTCAGCCAAGAACTCAATTTTGTAACCCGTTATGCTATGCAGTATAAACGGATCAGAGGTTATCTGTTGCCATTCATTTCAAAATAACCTTAATCTGCCACCGACTTGAAATTCCTCCGCACACCCCATGTGACTGATGGATGCACATCTACCTCAATGGTCATAGGTGGTTTATCACTAGAGCCAGCCGACCCTAGATTTTGTTCGGTCTCCTTCCTTTTGCTCTGATATGTTGACCTGCTGGGAACTGAGCCTGAACGTATGGTGTGCGCATCTTCCAAGATGGGCGAGATGGGCCTTGGCCTAAAAAAGACCTCTGGCTGGGTCTAAATTGAGTAGGCCTGGTACTCCAACCCGCCTCAGCGAAACGATTCCTGCTGCTTGTCATATTGGGGTGATATCGCCGGAGTACTGGAGCCTTACCCATACAGGTACACCAGTACATGCAAATGTTTTCCTGTTTCAGGCCAATTATCTCTCCTACAAACACCTTGACTCCACCTCTGGCAGCACGGAGCCTGACTGGGATATTCAGATGGAATGAGATTAGGATTGTGAAACGTCAGAGAGGATTGAGATTTTACAATATGGTTTCACTCTTTCAAGTTGCCGCTTGCAAACCTTGCTGAAGAATTAAAAGGAATACAGTGAAATACTGCAGCTAGAAGTTTGGATGAGGAAGTGCTTTTTATTAAGCGATATGTGAGCTGAAGTTGATTTTATATCGGTCACGTGAGTGACTACGTGAAGAGCCCGCCAGCCCGCATGCGCGTCAATACGTCCAAGCATGGCGCAAGGTTTGTCGGGTATATCAAAATATGAAGGTTATAGCTGGGTAAAACGTGGTCTATCGGGCATTCAGGATTCAATTCACATTAATCTAAGTATTGTTAGTTCACCCAAAACCACTTTATAGCCAAAGACCAGATTTTGAAGTGTAGTCATTGTAATGTTGTAAGTGCAACAACCAAATTGAGTGCACTAAATTCTCGTAAAGGATAATGTGGTTATGACCAGATAAGCAGGATAAATATCCCCCTAATTTCTTTAAAATATTGTTGAACTGACAACCTTGTAGTTATCCAGTTTCATCTACTCTTAAATATCAAGTTTTGAAAGGTACAATCTTGAATTTGAGAGATTTGGTATATTATGATTTTATACATCTTCAGTTCCCTCCGATTCTTTTGAAACTAGTATCACTCATATCTCTCAAGGCAAAAGATTGTCTCAGCTTCAGCTTCGTTGCTATTCTGAGCGTGTGCACCATTGTTTGAGGTGCCAAAGAAATGTTAACTGACGTGTTAAAGAAGGAACTGCAGATGCTGGAAAATCGAAGGTACACAAAAATGCTGGAGAAACTCAGCGGGTGCAGCAGCATCTATGGAGCGAAGGAAATAGGTAACGTTTCGGGCCGAAACCCTTCTTCAGACACCTGTTTCCGAAGAAATGTTAACTGACACCATTTCCTTTCCAGGGGACAATAAGGATTAAGTGAATTAAGATATTGTTGAGACTTAGTGTAGATTCGGCAACAGTCTCGGCGAACTATTGTGCTCAGTCCGCCCAGACCTACTGGATTTCCCATTTAACTCATCTTCCCATTACCATTCTTGTCAAAGTTCGTTTCTTATAAAGCTGATAGCAACAAAATTGTTAAAGGTAAACCATGGCAATCTTTAATTGATTTGTCAGACGGGAGTGGCAAAATCTACAATGAGCACAAATGTTGCTCAGTGCTTCTCGGGCTCCACTCACAGAACAATGGAAAGTTAGCACAATTATACATTTTTCTTATCAGTAAAACACTCCTACCAAGTCAGAATATGGCATGATTGAAAGATTCTATAGCCTTTCAGAATATAGGAAAAGCTGGGTCCAAATCAAGTTCATCCAATAACAAGTTATTACCTATCTCTGGAACATCAGCTATTTTTTTTTCAATTTTGCCTACTTTATGACCTTGAAAGAAGCACATGTTATTACTGCAGGATTCCATATTAATTTAGTTATTAAAAAGACAACCTGTCCTCCATTTTGTGTTCCATGTAATTTGCAAAGTCATTCAGACTTGGCACCGAGCCATTCCTTTGTTCTACTAGACCATGCTTTTGTAGAAGAACAACTCCATTTTTTAAACTATATTAATCTGACTATTAGCTTTTTCATGCTGACCTTTCTGTCCTGTGCCTTCACCATTGCCAGAGTGAGGCCATATGCAAACTGGGGTAACAACACCTCATATTCTGCTTGAGTAGGTTACAACCAAATGATCTGAACATTGAATTCTCTAATTTTAGGTAACTACAAACTTCCCCTTCTCCTTTCTTCCTCCGAGCCCTCCCCCTTTCCCCCTCCCCCTCCCCCCTCTTTACCTGTGTTCCACCTGGATTTGCACCTATTTCTCCCCTCCCGATGCCCGTCTACCTAGATTTCTTCCTCTAGCTTCACAATTCACAACCTTTGTCTCAAACCTTCCATCTTATCATCTTTGGCCTTTGTCCAAACATCTGCCCATCAAAACCCTCCTCACTAGTATTAACCTGTTACCTGCCAGGCTTTGTCCTGTTGCTCCTCTCTTCCAGCTTCTTCCTCTACATACAATCAGTCTGAAGTTGGGTCCCAACCCGAAATTCACCCATCAATGTTCTCCAGAGGTGCTGCCTGACTCCACTGAGTCACTCCAGTATATTATGCCTTTTTTTTTGTAAACCAGCATCTGCGGTTCCTTGTATCTACAAATATTAAGTGGCGATCTTTGTCCTTCAGCCAAATTACTTGAATGGAATTATCTGCTCTTTATCGCATGACTATTTATGGACCTTGATGTGTGCGAACTGGTGCAGCATATCGTATACTTCAATAGCGGTTCCAATTCAAAGAGTACCTTAGTGCATGTGAAAAGCACTTTTGTATATTCTGAGGGTGAGAAAAGCACAGTATGAGTGAAGTGTTTTCTCTCACTAATGCTCTGTTGTGCTGAGTGTCAGGTTCTGCAGTTTGCACGATCTGAAGCTTCATTATTTTCTACAATGCAATTATTCTTGCTGATATCACAGTTCTTTTCTTTGTCTTTATTTTTGCGCATTCTTGATCCAGTGATATTTTGTACACTTCCTCCTCTGTGAAAACAAATATAAAGTGCTCATTTAACATGTCTCGGATGGCAGCCAGCTGACAGAGCTTGCCTTAGATCCGACTCCAGTTCTTATCCTAAGAATGACGTTTGCCAGACTTGGCAGTGGATGGGAACTTGTCATTTAGCCAAGTCTGTTAACTGTCTCGCACTATCCACTAGACCAGGTGAGGCTCCATGCTCTAATCTTTCGCATTAGAACTGAGCAACAAGCAACACTGCTTATTAAGAGATGCTGAGGGAAGAAAATATAGGCCTCTTTATTTCTGTGGCCTTACCCGACAGATAAAACTGAATCCTTTCCCTTGTCCAGGCCCAGTGAATGATCCAGTCCTGGATCCTGCATTTGGAGTCATTCCTGTACGGCTACGTTAAACCTTGTAACTGCTTCCCAACCTGTTCTGTCCTTGCATTTGGCTACTTGCACACACCTTTCTTCCAACTCATCTTGTTTCTGAACTGTTGTTAGGTAGCTCTGAAGCCTTTCAGAAAAGAGTGGCGGCTTCTTTCTTTTTTGTCGGGGCTTGTCTGTTAAATTTGTTTAAGCTGTTCAAAGCTGAAATTTCATCAGCGGCAACTTGCTTTTCAAGCAATGACTAATGGAGTTTGAAGAACTTTAGAGCACTCAAAATACTAGTAGTCATGTTTTACAAAGCTGCCTTAAAAATAATGAGGACATTAATACTGCCCCTGACCACCACTCTTCTCTCATCTATTCACGCTTTTAGATCATCTCTTACTCACTACCTTCTGCTTGCCCTCTCCTGCTGTTACAGCAGTCAACTTACTTACCATTTACTTTCATTCCCCACCATGGCATAACCTACATGTTCAAACCAGCATATCTTCTATTACAACAGTGGCCACAATTCAAAATTATTTGTTGAGTTATTTGATGGTGTTTAGTTGGTGGCTGTGGAACAGCACAGGATGTTCAGCCCACAATGTCTGTATCAAACATGATGTCAAGTTAAACTAATCTTCTCTGCCTTTTATTCCCTACATATTCATGTGCCTATCTAAAAGTTCTCCTGAATTACACTTTCATATCTGCTTCCACCACACAGCCCTGGCAGAATGTTTCAGGAACCAACCACTCTGTGTGTAAAAAATAACATGTCCTGCACATCTTCTTTAAACATTCCCCCTCTAGTCCTCCAGTCTTTGACACTTCCATCCTGGGAATAAAGATCATACTGTCTGTACTATCTATGTCATCTCATAATTTTATATAGTTCCATCGGGTCTTCCCACAACCTCTGATACTCCAGGGAAAACAATCCATTTGTCTCATTTCTCCTAATACTCTTATACTAAAATATTCATGAAACATCACACTCTTTAATCTAGGTAGCATTCTGGTAAACCACTTCTGTATTTTCTCTAAAGCCTCCACAACTTTCCTGTAATGGGCCAACCAGAACTGCAGATAATATTACAAATGCAGTCCAACCAAAGTCCTATGAAGCTGCAACATGACTTCCTGACTTATGCATAATGTCCCGACCAATAAAGGCTAGCATATTGCATGCCCGATTTACTACTCTACTTACTTGTGTTGCCAATATGCTTTTGCGGGTAACCATTCCTTGGAATGATAACCATAGGCAAATAATGAAGACAGACTGTTAAAAGGCTTGGAAACTGGCTGAACAGCAGGAAAAACTGGAAAGTACTCAAATCAACAGGATGTGCTTTATAAAGTTGGCAAAGAATTTTGTTGGTACCACAACTATTGTGATAGAAATCCATATATCTAAGTTTGCCAATAAGGTACAGTAAGGCCACAGAGTAAACAGTAAATTTCAAAGATAAATTGGAAAAAAAAGTAAATTATTTGACATCACCATTTTGGACCAACAATAATAGAACAGCGATTTTTCTTAAAGGTGCTTAAAACCACTGCTACCACTGCTATACGCCGTTCCGGAAGGGCTACAAGGCCATTTCATTCCCTCCCTTAGGAAAATCTGACCATGCTGCCATTTTCCTGCTGCCGGAGTATAAACAGAGGACAGTTCGGGAAGCGGCAGTGACGAGGGACGTAAAGCGGTGGTCCGACCTGTCAGAGGCCATGCTGCAAGATGCACTGACAGATGTTGACTGGAAGATGTTCCAAGCAAGTTCCAGTGACGTCAGTGAGTTCGCGGAAGCAGTCATGGACTTCATCGCAACAATAACTGACAACATCGTCCCCACGGTAAGGGTAAGCACCTTTCCGAATCAAAGACCCTGGGTAGATAGGTCCGTTCGTGTTGCCTTGAATGCTCACACCGCTGCCTACAACTCGGGCCTGGCATCCGGAAATATGGACGTCTACAAGGTAGTCCTACCGACTGTGAAGGGCGGTGAAGGACGCAAAAAGGAGGTACAGAGACAAGATGGAGTCACAGATGGAGCAGCAGGACACCAGACGCCTGTGGCAGGGGCTATGGACTGTAACCAACTACCGGAGCACCCCCCCCTCATCCGGAAGTGCCGGCACCTCCCTAGCTGATGACCTGAACTCCTTTTATGCTCGTTTCGAGACGGGCAACATCACCCCAGGTCTGCCGACTAACGACAAATCCGCCAGCGTGCTGGCTATCGAAGCTGAAGGGGGGAATGTGCACACATTCCTGGTATGCACCAAGGAGAAGGATATGGAATTATGTGAGGTAAGGGAAACAAGCAGAGTAGCAATGGAAACTGTGAGATTCAAAGAAGAGGACGTGCGGACACTTTTGAAAAATATGAAAACGGATAAGTCTCCAGGTCCTGACAGGATATTCCCGAGGACATTGAGGGACGTTAGTGTAGAAATAGCAGGGGCTGTGACAGAAATATTTCAAATGTCATTAGAAACGGGAATTGTGCCGGAGGATTGGCGTACTGCGCATGTTGTTCCGTTGTTTAAAAAGGGTTCTAAGAGTAAACCTAGCAATTATAGACCTGTTAGTTTGACGTCAGTGGTGGGCAAATTAATGGAAAGGATACTTAAAGATAATATATATAAGCATCTGGATAAGCAGGGTCTGATTAGGAACAGTCAACATGGATTTGTGACTGGAAGGTCATGTTTGACTAATCTTCTAGAATTTTTCGAAGAGGTTACTAGGGAAATTGATGAGGGTAAAGCAGTGGATGTTGTCTATATGGACTTCAGTAAGGCCTTTGACAAGGTTCCTCATGGAAGGTTGTTTAAGAAGATTAAATTGTTGGGTATTAATGGTGGAGTAGCAAGATGGATTCAACAGTGGCTGAATGGGAGATGCCAGAGAGTAATGGTGGATGGCTGTTTGTCAGGTTGGAGGCCGGTGCCTCAGGGGTCTGTGTTGGGTCCACTGTTGTTTGTCATGTACATCAATGATCTGGATGATGGTGTGGAAAATTGGATTAGTAAGTATGCAGATGATACTAAGATAGGTGGTGTGGTGGATAATGAAGTAGATTTTCAAAGTCTACAGAGAGATTTAGGCCATTTGGAAGAGTGGGCTGAAAGATGGCAGATGGAGTTTAATGCTGATAAATGTGAGGTACTACATCTCGGCAGGACAAATCAAAATAGGACGTACATGGTAAATGGTAGAGAATTGAGGAATGCAGTTGAACAGAGGGATCTAGGAATAACTGTGCATTGCTCCCTGAAGGTGGAATCTCATGTAGATAGGGTGGTAAAGAAAGCTTTTGGTGTGCTGGCCTTTATAAATCAGAGCATTGAATATAGAAGTTGGGATGTAATGTTAAAATTGTACAAGGCATTGGTGAGGCCAATTCTGGAGTATGGAGTACAATTTTGGTCGCCTAATTATAGGAAGGATGTCAACAAAATAGAGAGAGTACAGAGAAGATTTACTAGAATGTTGCTTGGGTTTCAGCAACTAAGTTACAGAGAAAGGTTGAACAAGTTAGGTCTTTATTCTTTGGAGCGCAGAAGGTTAAGAGGGGACTTGATAGAGGTCTTTAAAATTATGAGCGGGTTAGACAGAGTTGACGTGGATAAGCTTTTTCCATTGAGAGTAGGGAAGATTCAAACAAGGGGACATGACTTGAGAATTAAGGGACAGAAGTTTAGGGGTAACATTAGGGGGAACTTCTTTACTCAGAGAGTGGTAGCTGTGTGGAATGAGCTTCCAGTGGAAGTGGTGGAGGCTGGTTCGATTTTATCCTTTAAAAATAGATTGGATGGGTATATGGATGGGAAAGGAATGGAGGGTTATGGTCTGAGTGCAGGTGGATGGGACTAGGGGGAAGTATTTTTTTTTTTTTTTTTAATTAAAAAAAATGTTCGGCACGGACTTGAAGGGCCGAGATGGCCTGTTTCCGTGCTGTAATGGTTATATGGTTGTCCGAGCACGATGTGAGGAGGGCTCTGACACGGGTGAACACGAGGAAAGCTGCAGGCCCAGATCGCATCTCGGGGCGTGTACTTAAGTCCTGTGCTACGCAGCTAGCTCCGGTGCTCACTACAATATTCAACCTCTCCCTGGCCAAGTCCGTGGTCCCTGCCTGCTTCAAAAGATCCATCATTGTACCGGTACCTAAAAATGCCTCCCCAGCCTGTCTGAATGACTACCGTCACCTCGGTAGTCATGAAATGCTTTGAGAGGCTGGTCAAGAAACACATCTGCGCCTTCCTCCCTCGCAACATGGACCCGCTACAATTCGCATACCGTCCGAACAGATCCACGGACGATGCAGTCTCTCAGGTTCTGCACACCGCTCTCTCTCATCTTGACAGCCAGAAGGGGGGCTACGTGAGGATGCTGTTCATAGACTTCAGTTCAGCCTTCAACACGATAGTCCCCGCCAGACTGGTCGATAAGCTGCTGGAATTGGGGCTCAACACCCCCCTGTGTGCCTGGGTCCTGGACTTTCTCACCACCAGGCCCCAGGTCGTCAAGATGGGGGGGAAATACATCGAAGTCCCTCACCCTGAGCACAGGATCCCCCCAGGGTTGCGTCCTCAGCCCCCTACTGTACTCCCTGTACACACATGACTGTGTGGCTAGGTTCAGCTCCAACTCGATATTCAAGTTTGCTGATGACACTGTGGTTGTGGGCAGATGTTCCAGCTGCTACGGTCAGGCAAACGCCTCCGTTGCCATGCTGTGAGAACGGAGAGGATGAAAAGGAGTTTCTTCCCAGAGGCCATTAGGACTGTAAACTCCTATCTCACCAGGGACTAACTTTACTGTACCATTTCACTGTTTTTAAAAATTGATGTTTTTTTCCTTTTTCATTCCTCCCACAAATATGTAATATGTTAATATGTCATTCTGTTCCATTATGTTTGTAGTTTGTTTGATTGTTTTTTTGCACAATCCGCGAGCATTGCCACTTTTCATTTCACTGCACATCTCGTATGTGTATGTGACGAATAAACTTGACTTGACTTGACTTGACGACTTGAAAAGCCAGACAAAAGCAAGAAAGATCTAAATAACTGTGGAGTCTAAAGAACTGCTCATTAAAATGCCAAAAGCAGGTGCAGAAAATAATCAAACTACAAGAATGTCAACCTTTAGAGTACAAAGTCATATCTGCAGCTGCCATGTTAGACCACAACTTAAATGCTGCAAGCTTGCTCTGAGTACCTAACAAGGAAATGGAGTGGTACAATGTGTAGCTACAGATGCTGGTTTACACTAAAGATAGACACAAAATGCTGGAGTAACTCAGTAAGCCAGGCAGCATCTCTGGAGAAAAGGAAGAGGTGACGTTTAAGTCTGAAGAAGGGTCTCGAACCGAAACGTCACCTATTCCTTTTCTCCAGAGATTTTGTCTGACCCGCTGAGTCATTCCAGAATTTTGTGTTTATCTTAAGAGAGGCACAAGTTTAGCAAGATGTTGCCCAGATTCCATACATTAATTCTTGAGAAAAGATTGCACAAACTGGAGTTTTTTCAATTGTTATTTGGTAAATTGCTATGAGAATGTAGGGTGACTTGGACAGGTTGGGAGAGTGGGCAGATGCATGGCAGATGCAGTTTAATGTGGATAAATGTGAGGTTATCCACTTTGGTAGCAAAAACAGGAAGGCAGATTATTATCTAAATGGTGTCAAGTTGGGAAAAGGGGAAGTACAATGGGTTCTGGGGGTCCTTGTTCATCAGTCAATGAATGGTACAGCAGGCAATGAAGAAAGCGAATGGCATGTTGGCCTTCATAACAAGAGGAGTTGAGTATAGGAGCAAAGAGGTCCTTCTGCGGTTGTATAGGGCCCTAGTGAGACCACACCTGGAGTATTGTGTGCAGTTTTGGTCCCCTAATTTGAGGAAGGACATTATTGCTATTGAGGGAGTGCAGCATAGGTTCACATGGTTAATTCCCGGGATAGCGGGACTGTCATATGCTGAGAGAATGGAGCGGCTGGGCTTGTATACTCTGGAGTTTAGAAGGATGAGAGGATATCTTATTGAAACATATAAGATTATTAAGGGTTTGGACATGCTAGAGGCAGGAAACATGTTCCCGATGTTGGGGGTGTCCAGAACCAGGGCCACAGTTTAAGAATAAGGGGTAAGCCATTTAGAATGGAGATGAGGAAACACTTTTTCACACGGAGAGTTGTGAATCTGGAATTCTCTGCCTCAGAGGGCGGTGGAGGCCAGTTCTCTGGATACTTTCAAGAGAGAGCTAGATAGGGCTCTTAAAGATAGCGGAGTCAGGGGATACGGGGAGAAGGCAGGGACGGGGTACTGATTAGGGATGATCAGCCATGATCACATTGAATGGTGGTGCTGGCTCAAAGGGCCAAATTGAGTGACTAAATTGAGTGACTAAATTGAGGTTTTCATTATACTAACAGGAGCTGATGAGGTAGTTGGAGATAAGTTATTTTTGCTTGTAAGGGAATCAAAACATTGGGTCAAAGGCAAAAACTATTGTCAAGACTATCAAGGGAGAAGCTAAGGGGCTGTCCCATTGCGGCGACCTAATCCACGAGTTCAAAAGAGTGTCTTCCACCTTCAAGCTCGAGGGCACTCGCCTGGAAAACCTCAAGCTGAATTGACCGTCAGCGATGAAACCGCGAGCTGGATCGACCGACCGACCGCGCGCGCACACACACGCACGCACGCACGCACGCACGCACGCACACGCACACGCACACGCACACGCATCGCAAAGGCGGGGGCCAGGGAAAGCGGGGGAGCGCTGTCTGAAATTCACACCCGCGATGAAGAGGAAGGTAAAAGATGGCTGCACAGCGTACGGTAAGTCCTTTAGAGAGCGCGGGGTGGGGGGTGGGAGGGGGAGAGAAAGGGGGGGAGAAGGAGTGGAGACACTTTTAAGAAGTCAGGCAACGTTTAATAAAGTTTAGCGGGCATTTTACCTACCGGTCGGTTTTCCTTGGTCCTGAAAACTCCAATGAGCCAATTAAAATGCACAGTCAGTGAAGGAGATTGCCTACGGCTGCCACTCCACTGCACTACGAATTAAAAAGAACCATGCCGACCAATTTTTACTCGCGGAAACATTTTCAACATGCTGAGAAATTTTCCGCGACCTAGCTGAGACCGCGAGTATGCGGGAACTTCCCTCGAGCATGAAGGAGAGTTCCAGTGACCTGATAGGACCTCCTAGGGCCACGTGTTGACCTTGCTGCGAGTTTGAGTCAAGGGCAAACTCTTCTAAACTCACAGATTAGGTCGCCGCAGTGGGACAGCCCCTTTAGGAAATACATCTACATGATGAAGTGTTAAAGCTTTGCAATTTATTCTCAAATTACAATTGATGGTTGGTTAATTTTAATTTTAAATCTGAGATATATATAATTTGTGAACAAAGATATTAAAAAAGCAGGTGAATGGAGTGGGGTCACATCATTCAAATCATATGACATTGGATAATGTTCCTATTTGTTGGGCTAATACTTGCTCTGGTTTCCATGTTTCTGAATACTCTTGAATTTTCTCTCATAACTAATATTGAAATTGATAAGGGAAACAGAAAGACCCTAAAATGTATAGTATTTAAAATGCAAATTACCAAACAAACTCCGCCGGGTGGTGCCACCAATGGCTGCCTCGCCAACAGTCTGTCTGTCCTTTCCTTCTTTGTGTCTGTTTTGTATGTGTTAAAAGTTTGTTTTTAGTGTTCTTTAGCTTGTTTTATGTGGGAGGGTGGGGGGAGTTGGAGGAAACTTTTTCTAATCTCTTACCTCGACGGAGATGCGATTTTTTCCGTATCGTATCTCCATCCGCACTGCGGCCTAACATCGAGGAGTTGGCGGCCTTTGCTGGAGATCGACCGGGAGCTCTATCACGGGAGCCTGTGGGACTTTAACATCGCGGAGCTCGCGATCCCTGTCGGGGGTCATCTTCGTGGCTCCAACCCTGGAAACCATCGGATTTTAACATCGCGGAGCCCGCGGTCTCTGGTTAGAGACCGACATCGGGGACTCCAAGCTGCAGGAGTTTCAACCGCTACGACGCGGGAGTTTCGGTCACCCCAATGCGGGAGTTTCGATCGCCCCGGCATGGGAGCTTTGAATGCCGACTGCGGGAGCTTCGACCGCCAGCTGCGGGAGCTTCGATCGCCCAGGCTGTGGATGGTTCGACTGCCCTGACCGCGGGAGAATAAAGAGGAAGGAGATTGGACTTTATTGCCTTCCATCATAGTGAGGAATCTGCTGTGGTGGATGTTTATGTTAACTTTTATGTTGCTGTGTGTCTTGTTGCTTTTTTTTAGTATGGCTGTATGGTAATCCGAATTTCACTGTACATTGGTACATGTGACAATAAACTGACCTTGAAACCTTGAACAATTAATAGTACATTGTGCAAACACCAAAGATTGCATTGACTGCGATATCTCATCGGCCATGTAATCATGAAATCATATTGTCTGATATTAGAATTGAACATAATATATTCACATGAAATTCATTTATTTTAATGTTAATCTGCTTTCTGAAATGTCAGGACTTGTATTGTATGCATTATACTTGTTAAGTTGTCCCTATATATAGAATATATATATACTCCTAAAGGCAAGAGACAAGGCTCCGTATTACACATTGTATTCAGTTATGATGCAATCCAGCTATATGGTGAGACAGACAGTAAATCACATTACACAGCTCTGTCATTTGTCAAATCTGTCAAAATTTGTTCCATGTTTCTGAATGTCAGGACATAAAAACTATTAATGAAATGAAAAATTAAAGTATTTTTACAATTGTAAAATGTGTTTTGTATGTTTTATTTAATTTGCAACATAAAATAGAGTACATTTGTATGTTGCCATTCACTGTGCAAGATAGAAGCACAAACTGTAGGTGGCAACAAAGACTTCTGATCCTTGAAAACTGTGGGTGGAACATGTGTTCAGAGTATTTGTAAATAATTAAAAAGATAGATTTATGTGATGTCAAGGAATACGAATCGTATACCTATATTGAATGCTCTAAATTGTAAGTGTCTAAAGGCTCTGTCTCATGGTGTTGTGGTCATCGGCGGTGAAGCGCGGCTTCGCCTGTAGAGTGGACCGCACGGCAACGGCGAGAGCGCCGAGCCTATGCTGCGCGGGGGCCGAGTGATTTAAATACGGCTGGTCCCACGAGCTTGCGGTAAATTAAAAACAGGGCGGGCCGACTGCGATGACGTCATTTTGGATCTGCGGGGCTGTGGCGGCGGCCGTCCTGATCGCGGCGCTGTAGCGGCGGCCGTGGCGGCGGCCGTGCCGCACACGTGACTCACTAGCGGAGGCTGTGGCGGTGCAAGTTCGACGCACGGCGCTCGAGCCACACTGGCGGCGGCTGTGGCGGCGGCCGTGCCGCACTCGTGCCTCACTGGCGGAGGCTGTGCGGTAGGGACATATTTTTGAACAGTGTTGGTTTTATTTTAGCACCGTGCGGTGTTGGGAACAACGCCGCACGGCCCCGGAATTGTGCGTTTGACCGAGTGCGCGGTCTATGGTGGCCCAGGAGCGGTAGATTCTTCCTGTTTCGCCGCCAATGACCGCAGACTCGTGAGACGGGCCTTTTATCATGCATAAGAATATCATTATGCATAAAATTTAATCCAGTTCACGACCTCCACATTTCTACAGGATCCAAAAAATGATGGCATTTATTTGGGCAAGTCATGGGCCAGTTCACTTTAATTTATTATCTTTCCTTTAATTTACATGACATACATTTTATCACATGTTTGCGTTCATAATGGGCTGTATAGGTTGCTTCTTGTGTAATCACATAATCATCCTAAATGCCAACCTTTCCACTCACTGACCTTCAACTTTATCTAATAATATGTCAACGAAGCCTCCTGGAAGTTCATATAAATAGCATCCATAGAAAAATCACTGTCCATCGCTTAGTCATTTCTGCAAATGATTCACTGGGCGACTCCATGACCTATCAGTTACAACTTAATGTGTGCTGTCTTTGATCAACTAAAAATCTTCCAGATATTCAATCTTTCCCACTTTATAATTGAATTCAACAAAAGTTAAACTAACTGTTGTATAATTCCCTCATTTACCTCCCTAAGCTTTCTTAACATGCTGACAATACAAAGCTACTTATGGAAATGTGTGGTGAAGAGAATTCAGTGGCTGTAAATGGATATAGACAGGTTAAGCCAGTGGGTAAGAAAATAGCAGCTGAAGAAAAATGTGGAAAATGTAAAGTATTCATTTTTTTAACTGAATGAAACAGAGATTGGTGGTTACAGGGATTTTAGTGTGCTGGTTTATGAGATGCATTAAAAGTGAAACATGTCTACAGTAAGAATTTCTGAAGGTAATGTAAATTTGGTTTTGTCAGTTAATATACAAAAATAAGGACGTTTTGCCAAGATTGAATAAGGTTTTGATGAAACTGCAGGAATGCTTTGTGCATTTTTCATTTTTTTCACCTGAGAAGAAGACATTTGCCCTGAAGTCAGTGCAGTTTAGATTCAGCAGCTTTTGTTCACAAGGACAGTGTCAACAAGATTGATACTCAATGGCGTTTCTAAGAAACAGTGGTGATGCCAATGAGACTAAAGGGGCTGTCCCACTTGGGCGACCTAATTGGCGAGTTTAGAAGAGTTTTAAAAAATGACATGTTGAAGACCTCCTTCGACTATGTTGAAGACTAGCTTTGACTAGCTTTGACTAGCTACGAATAACTTCGGGAAAATTGGACACCGAATAGTGGAGAGTGAAGACGACCTCCTTCGATCTCCTTCGACCTCCCTTCGACCTCCCTTCGACTATGATGAAAACTATCTACAACTACCTTTGACTACCTTCAACTACCTTCTTCTTCTTCTTGCGTATGGCGTGCACAGCCTAAAGTTGTAGGACAACTTGTTGTATTTGATCTTATTTGATTGTGCAGTCAAGGTTGATTGCATTCGCTGAAACAGGTGAAGGTTGCAATGTTCCACCCCTTCAACTACCTTTGACTACCTACGACTAACATGCCGACCTACTACGACCTACTACGACTAAACCAACGAGTAAAAAAAGTATCGATTTTTTCCATGGCGACCTTTTTTTACTCGTGGACATTTTTTAACATATTGAAAAAAAAAGCCGCGACCTAGCTGAGGCCTCGAGTATGCGGAGACCACTCTCGAGCATGAAGGAGAGTTACGAAGACCTCCTACGACCTCGTGTGAACCATGCTGCGAGTATGAGTCGAGGGCAAACTCGCCAGAACTCGCGGATTACGTCGCCCAAGTGGGACAGGCCCTTTAAAATATTCTGAGGGATCCCGTTTCATTCAACTGGAATCTTTTTTTAAATGTTTTTTTTAAATATTTTTATTTTATTAGAAGTAAGTACAATCATATGGCACCAAAGTGCCTAATATATATTGACATATTACATTTTATGTACAGCTTCTTATTTTTTTTATTATAATGAAGAAGAAAAAGAGAGAATAGATAATAATAGATAGAAAAACGTGTGATATATAGTGTGTGAAAAAGAAAAAAGGGTGAAAGAAGAAAAGTGAAGAAAAGAAGATAGAAAGAAACAGAGTAGAAAGTTTAAAAAAAATTAAGGAGATCATTATTTATAATCTTGACCATCCCTCACCCAGTCCTGGAACAGTTAGCTTCTACAATTGTGTTGCACCATATGCTTCCAAAAAGACGACAAATGGAGACTAACTCGTTAAGAATTGGTCTGATTTATCTATTAGGAGGAATCGCATTTCCTCAAGGTGTGCGGTGTCCAACATGCTTGAAATCCACATTTTAAGCGTTGGTATTGGTGTATTTTTTCCAAAATTTAAGTATTAGTTTTTTTGCCATTATTAAACCATAATTTAAAAATAAATTTTGAGATGAGTTCAATTTATTCCCGTCTTCCATTACTCCAAATATAATCATTTCAGTATTAGGTTCCATTTTTATCTTGAATAATTTTGTAAATATTTCAAAAATATCACTCCAAAATTTATAACGTTTTATGCAGGAAACGACAGAGTGTGTTATAGTTGCATTTTGGGATAAACATTTATCACAAATGGGGGACATATTTGGATAGAATTTATTCAATCTAGTTTTTGAATAATATAATCTATGTAAAATTTTAAATTGAATTAAATTATGTCTTACATTAATCGAACATTTGTGTATATATATCAAATACTTTTCCCATGTTTCCTTCGTAATTTTTATCATTAATTCTCGTTCCCACTCTTCTCTAAGTGCCTCTGTCGATAGTAGGTCTATATTTAAAATACTATTATATAAATATGATATTAATTTCTGTGAGTCAGCCTTAATATTCATTGCTTCTTCCAGTGGATCAAAAGTTATGTTTTGATATATTTGTATGTATCTCTTCATGAAGTCGCAAATCTGAAGATATTTAAAATATTGGTTATTATTCAGTTTAAATTTTAATTGTAATTGTTGGAATGATAACAGATTTCCCATTTCATACATATCACCGATCCTTTTAATTCCCATTCTTTCCCATTGGTTATATGTTTTATCAATAAGAGATGGTTTAAAATTAGAGATAATTTTATTTGTTTCCAAATTCTTATTGTATCATGTATAAATGGGTTATTCTTATATATTGTGTTGTTCAGTTTTATCGGGGAGAAGAGGATCGCTCCTATGTTACAAGGAGAACAATCCTCTTTCTCCATTCTTATCCATTCTGTCTGTTGGGTAGAACTGTCCAACCAGTAAATTATGTTCTTAATATGCACTGCCCAATAGTAATACAAAAAGTTCGGAAGTGAAAGTCCCCCGACATCTTTTGGTTTACATAAGTGTTTTTTTTTTAATTCTGTGTGATCTATAGTCCCAAATAAAATTAGTAATATTAGAGTCTAGTTAAAAAAAAAAAAAAAATTGGTATATATAATGGTATAGATTGAAATAGGTATAATAATTGTGGTAGAAAGATCATTTTTATAGCGTTTATTCTACCTATTAATGATAAGGAAAGTGTTTTCCAGAATTTAATCAACGTGTTGAGTTTATTTAATAAAGGCATAAAATTAGCATTAAATAATGCTTTATATTTTCTAGTAATTTGAACACCCAAATATTTAAATTTTTCTGTTGTAATCTTAAAGGGGAATTTCAATAAGTGTGTAGATTCTTGAGGTTTTAACATCATGATTTCACTTTTATTCCAGTTTATTCTATATCCAGAAAAGGACCCGAATTCCTCTATTAAATTTAATAAATTTAGTATGCTCGTTTGCGAATTTGTAATATATAAAAGTATATCGTCTGCATATAATGAAATTTTATTATTTGAGTCCCTAGTATTATATCCCAGAATATTCGGATGAATTCTTATACTTTCAGCCAGGGGCTCTATCATAAGGGAAAATAGCAGGGGTGATAACGCACATCCCTGCCTATTGCCCCTTGATAATTGAAATTTTGGAGATAACATATTATTGGTTAATATTCTTGCCATCGGTTTATCATATAATAATTTTACCCATGCAATCAAATTCTCTCCCATATTAAATTTTTGCAGTACTTTATATAAATACTGCCACTCTACCTGATCAAATGCTTTCTCTGCGTCCAGAGAAACAAATGATATATCTTCTTCCTCTGTTTTATGTGAGTACATTATATTAAACAGGCGTCTCAAATTATTAAATGAGTGTCTTTTGGGTATAAACCCCGTTTGATCAGGATTTATCAATTTACTGATATATTTACTCAATCTTCTTGCTAAAGTCTTTGCTAAAATTTTCTGATCTGTATTTAAAAGTGATATAACTGGAATCTTAAGGCATAATTTATTTGTTTTGAACACCAATATTAATATGATGATCACCATTACATAAATACAGATATTCACAGCTCCAGGAAAAATGCCATGAACAAAGGCAGCCATTGTACATGGCCTTCATAGACCTGACAAAGGCTTTTGACTCGGTAGACCGCCAGGCTCTTTGGAGCATACTATCAAGGTATGGTTGTCACCACAAGTTCATCAGAATATTGAGGCTTCTACATGATGGCATGTCAGTCACAGTGCTCAGCAACTGCGGCTCTGAGTCCGAGCTCTTCACTGTGGAAATGGGGGTCAAACAGGGATGCATCACCTTGTTTGTCGTCATCATTGCTGCCGTACTTCACCTCATTGGTGAAGAGCTGCCACAGGGGATCCCAATCCTCTACAGAACTTACGGTGGGCTCTTCAGCCATAATAGGTTGAAGGCCAAGAGCAAAGTCAGTAACACCGCCATCATGGAGCTTCAGTACACGGACGACTGCGCCATTGCAGCACACGCTCCAGAAGGCCTCCAGGGCATCCCAAATGCCTTTGCCAAGGCATATAGAGCCATGGGCCTAACCTTAAATATCAAGAAGACCCAGGTCCTACATCAACCTCCACCCAACCAGCCGTCTACCCAGCCCACTATAAAAGTGGACGACAGCACTCTTGAAAATGTTGACCACTTCCCCAACCTTGGCACCATTCTTTCCTCAAAAGCTGACATCGACTCTGAGGTCAACCATCGCCTGAGTTGTGCCAGCGGAGCCTACGCCAGACTCAGGCAAAGAGTCTTTAAAGACTGAGACCTAAAGGACAGTCTGAAGAAATTCCACATCACATCAAGCAACTGGAAGCACATTGCACGGCACAGGTGCTCCTGGAGGAAATCCGTGTAGGAAGGAGCTGCACTTCACAAAATGGAACTATGCCGTTTCACAGAGACAAAGCGACAGCACCGTCAGGAGAGAGAGAAGGGAGCTCGACGACTACCAACCACCGCCAGTCTCCACTGCCCACGTTGCGCCAAGGTGTGTGGATCGCGGATCGACCTCTACAGACATCTGCAGACCCACAAGTAGACGACCCTATGGAGAGGACATCATACTCGTTTCGAGTGACCGCCAATGAAATACTTAGCACCATTAGCTAAATCTATTAATCTGTTTGAGTGTTAACTAAATCATATTACTATTTATGCTTGCCCAATATCTGCCTTTGTTACATAATGCCATATCATGGCTGTTACCAAAAACCATAAACATCTCGCACTAAGGTCTTAAATCCATTTTCCATTTCTTAGTTCTAACATTTCCTTGCTTACCGCTAGTTGTACACTCTCTCATGTGATTTATTTCTGCAACATTGATCATTAATGTTAAGGCCGTGTCTTACCTGTTTGCGGTCATCGGCGGTGAAGCGCGGCGTCGCCGGTAGCGAGGACCGCGCGGCAACGGCGAGAGCGTCGAGCCTATCCACCGGAGCGCCGCACGGATGTTGCGCGGGGGCCGAGTTAATTCAAACACGGCGGGTCCCACGTGCTTGCGGTAAGTAAAAAAAGGGCGGGCCGACTGCGATGACGTCGGCCCCGGCGCACGTGACTCACCAGCGGCGGCTGTGGCGGCGGCCATCCTGATCGCGGCGCTGTAGCGGTGGCTGTGCCTGCGGCCGCGCAGCACACGTGCCTCACTGGCGGCGGGACGTGCGTCACTGGCGGAGGCTGTGGCAGAGGAGGTTTGACGCATGGCGCTCGACCCACACTGGCGGCGGCCCGTGCGAGCGGCCGTGCGCACTCGTGCATCACTGGTGGAGGTTGTGCGGTGAGTATAGTGTTTTCGACATTGTCGATTTTATTTTTGCACCGCGCGGTGTTGGGAACACCGTCGCACGGCCCGGGAATTGTTCTTTCTCACGAGTGCGCGGTCTATGGCGGCAGATTCTTCCCGTTTCGCCGCCAATGACCGCAGATTCGTGAGACAGGCCTTTTACTTCCTCCACACCATCACTATTTTTCCAATGCAGCTTATAACTTAGTATTTTTATGCCATGTTGAAGCAATATTTTAGTAATGGTTACAATGATACATAACCAAAATTGAATTTATGTAATCTATTCATTTGACATGGGCCTTGCAACTCGTGCATTGGTAGAGGAACCTCAGTCAAGAATGCTTGAATAGGTCATGCACTCTTGCTCTTGCCCTCAGCCACTCTTGTGTGATTTATTTATTTCCCCTGCCCTTGATTTAATTATACCGAATACCACAACATGGAAACAAGCCATTCATCCTACTATGTCAACCGTGATCATCAAGCTGTCAATTATCTATAAATCCAGGGTGCAGGTTGATGAGGGCAGGGCATTGTCTATATAGACTTCAACAAGGCCTTTGATAAGGTTCAGCATGGTCAGCATGGTAGCCAGCGGTACAGTCAGCATCTCTGGAGAGGAATGGGTGACGTTTTGGGTCGAGACCCTTCTTCAGACTGGTTAGGGATAAGGGAAACGAGAGATATAGATGGTGATGTGGAGAGATAAAGAACAATGAATGAATGATATGCAAAAAAGTAACGATGATAAACTTTCATTCATATATCTCTCATGCCCCTTATCCCTAACCAGTCTGAAGAAGGGTCTCGACCCGAAACGTCACCCATTCCTTCTCTCCAGAGACGCTGCCTGTCCTGCTGAGTAACTCCAGCTTTTTGTGTCTATCTTCGGTTTAAACCAGCATCTGCAGTTCCTTCTTACAAAGATCACAGGGGATGCAGGGAGACCTATCTAACTGTGGAATTGGATTCACAGTAGGAAGTAGAAGATGGTGGTGGAAGGTTGTTTTTTGGACAGGCGGACTGTGACGAGTGGTGTGCCTCGAATTGGTACTGAGCCCATTGCTGCTTGTCAACTATATCAACAATTTGGATGAGAATATACAAGGCATAATTGGTAAGTTTGCTGATGACACTAAAATAGGCAGCACTGTATGTAGTGAAAATGGTTATCAAGAATTACAGCGGGACTGTGATCAGCTGGACAAGTGTACTGGGCAATGGAAAATGGAGTTTAATTCGAATAAATGTGAGGTATTGCATTTTTGGAACCAGAGCAAGACCATCGCAGTGAATAGTAGGCCCCCAGGCAGAGTTGTAGAGCAAAGGGATCTAGGTGTACAGGTACATGATGCCCTGAAAATGGTATTGCAGATAAACAGGGTGTTGAAGAAGGCTTTTGGCATGCTGGTCCACATCAGTTAAGGAATTGAGTACTGAAGTTGAAACGTTATGTTACGGTTCATGAGGATGCATTTGGGGTATTGTGTTTGGTTTTGGTAACCCTGCTGTAGGAAAGATCGAAATTGTGCAGGGATTTAAGAATTGTTGCCAGGACTCAAGGGCTTGAGCTATGTGGAGAGGTTGAGGGGTGAACCTATAGAGGTGTATAAAATCATGATGGAAATAGATGGTGTGAATGCCTAGAGTCTTTTTCCCAGGGTGGAAGTATCAAAAACTAGAACTCGTAGATCTAAGATAAGAGGGAAAACATTTAGTAGGAATCTAATGCCCCTGTCCCACTTAGGAAACCTGAACGGAAACCTCTGGAGACCTTGCGCCCACCCAAGGTTTCCGTGAGGTTCCCGGAGGTTTCCGTGAGGTTCCTGGAGGCTTTTGTCACTCTCCCTAATGGTCGAAAGTGGTTTCCGCGTAGTCGAGGCTTCTTCTATGTTCCTGTGATTATTTCAACAAAACCACAACCGGCCTCGACTAAAAATAGGTTGCCGTTTGGTCAAAGCCAGTGGAGTGGGGTTGCTATTTACTTACAGGCAGTCGAAGGCAATCTCCTTTGCTGACCGGCCATTTTGATTGGCTCATTGGAGTTTTCAGCAAAGATCCTGTAGGATCTTTGGTTTTCGGGACCTAGAAGATCCGCCGGAAGGTAAAATGCCTGCTAACTTTATTAAACTTCTCAAACTGTCTCCACTCCTTCTCCCCCCCCCTTCTCCCCCCCCCCTTCTCCCCCCCCCCTTCTCCCCCCCCGCCTTCTCCCCCCCCCTTCTCCCCTTCTCTCTCCCCTTCTCTCTCCCCTTCTCTCTCCCCTTCTCTCTCCCCTTCTCTCTCCCCTTCTCTCTCCCCTTCTCTCTCCCCTTCTCTCTCCCCTTCTCTCCCCCCTTCTCTCCCCCCTTCTCTCCCGTTCTCCCCCCTTCTCTCTCCCCTTCTCTGTCCTTCTCTCCCCTTCTTTCCTCTTCTCTCCCTCCCTCCCGCGCTCTCAAAAGGACACCGTGCTCTGTGGCAGCCGTTTACCTTCCTCTTCATCGCGCAGACAGCGCTCCTCCGCTGTCTCTGCCCCCCACCTTCGCGATGTGTTTGTGTGTGTGTGTGTGTGCGGTCGGGAGCAAAGATCCTGTTGGATCTTTGGTCAGTTGATGCAGCTCACGCTTCGGTCGAGGCTTTCCAGGCAAGTGACCAAAACCCCTGGCGACTCATGGAAACCTTGGGTGGGGCGCAAGGTCTCCAGAGGTTTCCGTTCAGGTTTCCTGTGGGACAGGGGCATTAGGGGCAATATTTTCACCCAGAGGGTAGTGGGTAGATAGAACAAGTTGCCAAATGAAGGGGATAAGATGGGTACAATTACAACATTAAAAATAGATTTGGACAGGGTACTTGGATAGAAACATTGGATCAAAGGGGGCATATGGGACTAGTTTAGATGGGACAGCTTGATGAGTTGGCCCAAAGAGCCTTTTTCCATATTATATGACTCTAAGACATTTCACTCATCTCATTTTATTCTCCTTAAAATACCATTTACTCCAACATCCCTCCCTCCCCTCCCCAGATTCTACCACACACCTAAACACTCCAGGCAATTTCCAGTCAATTAACCTACCAACCCACATGTCGTTGTGATGTGGGAGGAAACCGGAGCACTTGGTGGAAACACATGTTGTCATAGGGAGTACTTGTAAACTCCACACAGACTGCACCCAAATTTAGGATTGAACCTGGGTCTCTGAATTTGTGAGTTCGCTATCCTACAGGTTGCACCACTGTGCCATCAATATCTTACATCCATTGGTTTCACCTTAACCTAGAATCAATTATTAGAGCATAGAAGGAGGCTACTGGGTGCATTGAGTCTCTACCAGCAGGAGCAATCCAGTTCCTCGCATGCTTCAAACTTCCCTAAATATTTTACCTTCACATATTTATCCAATTCCTTTTTGAAATCCATAATTAATTCTTCATCCACCATGCTTTCTGGTAGTGCATTTCAGTTTGTAAATATTTATTGTGTTATATTTGTTTTCTCAGGTCATCCCTAGATCATTTGCCAATGCCTTTAACTGTGAAGCATTATTTTCACTCTTTATCTACTTTCTAACTCAACACCGCACCACAACTAATTTCATGGTGTTGTCGCCAATCTAGAATGTATCGTCACCTAAAATGTTATTCACTGACCGGGCAAATGTGAATCCCTTATTAGATAGATAGATAGATAAACATTTATTGTCACATACACCAATTGGTGTAGTGAAATTTGACTTGCCATGCAGCACACAAATAAAGATAACACCAAAGAATTTAACAATAACATAAAAACATCCCCCCACAATGGTTCCCACTGTGGGGGAAGGCAGCAAAGTCCAGTCCCATCCCCAGTTCACCCATAGTCGGGGCCTATTGAGGCCTCTGCAGTCGCCGATACGGCAGCCCGATGCCTCAGGCCCTCTCGCCGGATGATGGAGCTCCGGCGTCGGGTGAACACTCTCAGCGGCCCGGAGTGTCTGGAGCGGCCGCTACCTCCCAGGAGACCGCGGCTTATTGTTACTTGCACCACATTATCAGTAATTATTGTCACTGAAGCACAGTTCAAGGGTGTTGGCAGTGATCCAACACAAGACGTTCATACATATTCAAGTTTATTCTTCAAAATGAAGAGGGTCTCGAGAATCAATCAACAAACTTCAGGGCTTTGCATATCATAGTGTTCTTATCTGTCAGCGAGGGCAGACTAAAACCTGAGCAAGACCAATGTGTACTGTCATTCAACTTTGAAATTTGTCCCTGGTCTTCCCATGTGTGGAGACTGCTGGGAAGCCACAATGATGTCTAACAAAGCACAACACCTATTTTGCCGAAGATAGACACAAAATGCTGGAGTAACTCAGCGGGACAGGCAGCATCTCTGGATAGAAGGGATGGGTGACGTTTCGGGTCGACACCCTTCATAATTATGTTCACATACAGGTTTGAAGTTTATATATGTTCATTAAAGGGGAAGAGCCTTAGCTGGAAGAGGTAATGTCAGAGCCAAAATGGAAAAGACCTTTACACATGCATGGCTTGCCCATTGAGTATATTTAGATTATTGATGAAGAAGGGGTTGGAAAGTTACACAGAGGAGACACAAGTGCATTGAGAGTTGTAATCAGATAAGCTAGGATTTTATAAAATAGCAGAGCAAGTACAAAGCATTGAGTGCCTAATCCTGCTCCTATCTTGTATGTTTATATGATAGAATATTCCAACTAGGAAGTTACAAAACTGGTGTCCCCACCAAATACCATTTGAATTTGTTGACCCAGGATTCCTATTAAGACAGAACTAACTTTTCCCTGTTCACATTGTTGTGCCTGCTTCATCCATATATTTGGAATTTGGATGCCAATTCAATGAATTCCACAGATACTGTATCAGTTTGACAGAAACTCCTAAAGGTCTCGCTGACCTTTGCATATACATCCCTGATAATTCACTGAAGTAAGTGAATAATTAATTAAATAGATGCTTCACTAACTGAAGTTTTGACCTTTTGATGCCAACTAATGAAGTGTTCTTCTCAGTGTGTGAAGATTTAGAAAGATTTGTGGAGAAATTGTTTAGATTATGCAATGGGAATTACACAGCTGGGCAATAGAAGTTATTCTCATTGGCTGCCTTCTGCAGAATTCAACTGTAATCAAGTCCCAACATGCCTTGATTAGAGTAAAATTGTGGAGCAAGTTGAGAAAAACAAATCGATTGTGGGTTGCTTGCCCTGTGAATAATGATTACGGGGGAGGGACGCATAAAGTGGGAGTTGGAAGCAATTGAGGTGAACTTTGGGTAGCAGTTTGAGGCTTGAGTCGGGGTCTCCATTTGGCTGGGTTCAAGTCACATGTTTGCATTTGATATGTAACGTTGAAGTAATTGCAAACAATGAATTGCAAACAATGAATGTTATTTTAAGGCTATTACTATCTCAGGATAATATCATATAACCAACTGCTCCGAGTTGCCACAACATTTTATAGGATACTCCAGAAACAGTTTGTGAAAGGCCGTGAAATAAATTGCAGACACTTTGTTTCAGCTACTCATGTTGTGAATGTAAATTTTGAATAAACGCTGTAAGATTGTTCTGTGAAGGTAAAATGGTTGACCAGGTGGACTGGATTGAAACATAAAATGTCTGCTGACAAAAATTGCTGAAAATGTAGCTGCAGGGGTCAGGAAGTTGTGGTCAGGAGAAATTCACATTGTCCTGCTTTTACTGCATAATCGCGACTATGGTATTAACTGTACCCGTCTGACTGAGATAGCTGGCTCTCAGAAGTGTGAGGAATGTACCTGTCTTATCTCTAGTATTGTTCCACTAAATAACACCTCCCAATATGTACTTGCCTGTGATCCTGACCTTTGCGTTCGTGTCTGTTGCTTTGTTTCAGTAATATGGGAGGCATAAACTGTAGCCCTTTAAGTATATAAGGCATTACAAATTAAGGCATTGAGCTTGACTCTTTGCTAGGTTGTTAACCTGTGTGAAGACTCAGTGCTGAATAAACGTACGTTTAAAGCAACCCCGGTGTCCGGTCGATTATTGTCGAAACAACCGATGTGAGAGAAAAAGGTGAATCAACATTTGGTGTCAGGAGTGGGATGTCAACCAGCAGCTGATCGAGCCGGCGAGTGAATCCACTGGGCGACGGGATCGATGTGAAGGGTGCGCAGCCAAGTGAGTAGATTTAGTTAAATCACCACTTGGTCCTTCCTCGTATCCCGGCGTAGCAGGGTAATTCGCTGGCTTGCGTCAGTCGGTGGGACGACATCCGAACGTTCCGGTTGTGGGCACGGGGATAGGGCCGTCTCGAGGATTGTCCTAGTCTGATCGAGCGGATAAAATACCCCGTAGAGGGGGACCGTAGACGGTATATAAGAGGAGTGCACTGGGGATAGGATGGGAATGTAATGGTTATTGAATCGTCAGTTTGACAAGTATTGAGACGTTAACCGAGACCAAGGTACCCCCGTATCTCACAGAAAGTCCGCCTTAGACTGGCGAAGGTCAGGAATTGAAGTGACCGAGTGAGATACGGCAGAACCAAGGACTCACGGTTAACCCTGAACTATTGGTGTGTAATAAAATAAGTATTAAAAAAAAAAAGGTAATGGTATGGACACCAGTTGTCACCCGGACCGGCCATTACATCAGCTATGTTTCTTGCATCCAGAAATGGAGGAGACCTTCAGGCGTATGTCGGGAGGACTCATTCATAAACTGGGGAAGGATGAATGGCCTGAAGGGGGTTCCAAGGATATGGGTGTGTTATCAAGGGCCCAGAGTGTAATATGGAAAAAGGATAAAAAAAGAAATTATAAAAAGGCCATTCAGTTGTGGATCGATCATTGTAACGGAGAAAAGGCACGGTCTTTAACGGCCAGTTGGCAGAGTAATGCCTTGAAACTAGGAATACCCCTGACCGAGGGGGGTCAGGAGAAGTCGGTGACCGTATTAAAACAGGAATGTAGGCATGCTAAGGAAAGTAAGGATCGTCAGGAGAGAGAGAGACAAAATAAGGCCGAGGTAGATAAAGACTTACGCAAGTCGGTGGCTGGCATAGATTTGGGAGGTGACGAGGAGGAGGAGGTAGAGGATTATCATTGGGGAGTCCGTGGAGCACCCCCGCTGAACCAGTCTGCCCCGGTTGCCAGTCCCTCTGCCCCTGTTGCCAGTCCCGTGTCCGCTCCTCCAAATCCCGCTACCCGATCCAAGATTAAAACTCGCCCTTCACAGATACCAGTTTCCAAATCTCCCGTACCCTCGCTGAACCCCAGAAGACGGTCCCATTCAGGGGGGACCACAGGGAAGACAGTTGCCACTAGTGCCCCTCCAGCAGACCGACCTCCTCCGTATTCTCCTGCTGCCCTACAATCTACCGACTCCGTGGGAGGCAGAACTAAGCTGAACCCCTGGACCAAAACTGTAGAGCCGTGCATGTTCCTTTAACATAATGACCTCACCACTACTAACCATTCCCCATTATCTTCAGTATAATTGTAACCTTCCCACCCCTAGCTCGCTCGGTAGCTCCGGTAACGGACCACGAACAGCTAGGGCAATATGTGTGTATACGAATACAATGTATGCAATAAACTAAGAGTGAAGACTACGTGTTTGACAAGTCTTTACATGGTGTCACAAAGTTGAACCCTGCGTCTCCTGTCTATCGGGTTTGTTTTCTTTTCTCCAAGTTTTTATTTTCCTTTCAAACCCTTTATGTACTATGGCCAGCTCGTGTCGTAAGCCTGACGTTCTGGTGTTTGACTCCGACATCGTTCACCGGTGGACTGTCTTCCGGCGCGATTTCCAGCACTATGTCGCCATCGCTCATCCCAATGCTACCCCTGCGGTTACAGCACATCTGCTCCTCAACCTGGCTGGCCCGGAGGCCATGGAACGTTTTGAATCTTTCGAGTACGCCGTTGGTGAGCATGCAGAGGACCCGATATGTCTCACGAATAAATTTGCCGCGCTGTATGACATTCCCACCAATTGCATTATAGAGCGGTTCAAGTTTTTCAGCAGGCGCCAGAAACCCGGGGAGCACATCGACACCTTTGTTGCATCGTTGCGTCACCTGGCTCGGCATTGCCGCCTGGACACGTTGACCCCCGACCAAATGGTCAGAGATGTCCTAGTTCACGGTCTACGGGACGTGAAGCTACGGGCAGAGCTTCTGAGAAAGCCGGACCTCAATTTAAACGAAGCTTTGCATGCCTCTCGCATGGCTGCTGCTGTCGACTCCGTATCTCCCCCTGATGCTCAGGACATTAACTATGCCGGTACTGCTGAATGCCCGCGGCGCGATGGCCCGCCACGCCAGCGTAGCACACCCGCGCCCGCGAGGGCTAACCCTCGTCGATGCCCAAACTGCAACTTTGTCAGTCATCAATTTAATGTTTGCCCTGCACTGGGTAAGACTTGTAATTTTTGTAAGAAGCTTAATCACTTCTCCGCAGTGTGCCGTTCCAGGGGCCAGCCTGTCCCTGCTCCGAGAAGGAGTCTACACAACCTGACTGCTACTGATAGTGTTTATGGCTCCGAATACCTTTCAGTCGAACTCCCTGATTCTGATAGAAGCTCCTCCCATGATGAATCGCTTGTTTTTTCAGTCTTGGGTGCACATGCTTTGATAGCTGATCCATCAGTTCGAGTTACTGTGAATGGAAAGACCTTTTCTGCCAAGGTAGACACGGGGGCGTTTGCAAATGTTATGTCGTTAAGCCTCTTTCAGCAGATAAGATCTGGAGAGAATATTACTGCTGACGACTCCCGCCTCCACGCATATGGGGGGAGCATGCTATTCCTGGTCGGCAAGGCCACCCTTATCTGCACAGTTCTGAAGGCCTCTCGGCCCCTCTCTTTCCTCCTGCTGGAATCTGAGAATGTTACTCTGTTGGGCGCCAGTGCGTGCCAGGACCTCGGTTTGGTTTCCTTCCACCGCGATATCCACCTGGTGCAGACCCCCATGGATCCCATGTGCGAATACCCCGACCGTTTTGACGATGTATTGGGCAAACTACCCTGCAAGTCCGAAATCGAGGTGGACCCGGAGGTCCATCCGGTAGTCCGCCCGGCTCACCGCGTCTCCTTTGCTATGAAGGACAGGGTGGAGTCGACTCTGAGCCAGATGGTGGCCGTGGGCATCATCAAGGAGGTGAGTGATCCCACCCGGTGGGTCTCCACCATGGTCGTTGCTGCTAAGAAGGACAAGAGTGAGATTCAGATCTGCATAAACCCCAAGGACCTAAACCTTGCCATCAAACGCCCGCACTACCCCATGCGAACGGTGGAGGATGTCGCTGCAAAGGTTGGCCCAGCCACTGTATTCTCTGTCCTCGATGCCAAGAGCTCTTTCTGGCAGATTCCGCTGGATGAACGTTCATCTTTCCTGACCACGTTTGGTACACCTTTCGGCAGGTTCCGTTTCCTCCGCATGCCTTTCGGGATCAATTCTGCCAGCGAGGTTTTCCAGCGCACCATGGAGAAGCTATTTGCCCATCTGCCGTGTGCTATCATCGTCGATGACATCTTGGTGTACGGGAGAGACGTCGCTGAGCACGACCTCCACCTCCGCCAAGTCCTGGATCGGGCTCGTGAGATCAACCTCAAACTGAACCCCAAGAAGTGCCGCTTCCGCGTCCCGGAGGTCACCTACGTGGGCCACGTTTTTACGGCTGAGGGTCTAAAACCAGACCCACAGAAGACAGCTGCGGTCTCTGGGATGCCAGCTCCGGTCGACGTGCCCAGCCTGCAGCGCTTCTTGGGCATGGTGAACTACCTGGGGAAATTCATTCCCGACCTCAGCGAGCTGAGTGCGCCCCTGAGGGAACTGACCAAGAAGGACACTGCCTGGGTTTGGTACTCGCTGCATCAGGCAGCCTTCGATGACTTAAAATCCCGGCTGGTTCGCACCCCCACTCTGAAGTTCTTCGACTTAAAGCGCCCCATCGTCCTCACCTGCGATGCCTCAAGTTTCGGTCTCGGTGCCGCCTGCCTGCAAATCTACGACCGCCTGCAACTACCTGTCTCCTACGCCTCCCGCACTATGACTCCTACCGAGCAACGCTACGCTCAGATTGAGAAGGAGCTCCTTGCCGTGGTGTTTGCCTGCTCGAAGTTCAAGGACTACATTCTGGGTAACACCTTCACTATCGAAACCGACCACCAGCCGCTGGTCACGATCTTGAACAAACCGATCCACGTGGCTTCTTCCCGTTTGCAGCGTGTGATGCTGCAGCTCCAACGCTTCACGTTTCAAATCGTGTACCGAAAGGGCAAGGACATGTTTGTGGCCGACACGCTGTCCCGCGCACCGCTGGCTTCTACTGCCTGCCACCCGTACGAGTCATCCGACCTGATGGTGCTAAACGTCAACTTCATGCCTTCCCAGCAGATGCAGTCCCTGATTCACCACACTGCCAATGATCCTGCCCTGCAACAGCTTATAGACGTCATCCGTCGTGGCTGGCCTGACCGTCGCTCACCCTTGCCGGCTGGTGCTGCGCCCTACTTCCTAGTCCGGGATGAACTTGTGCTGCAGGACGGCGTGGTGGTGAAGGGCCACAAGGTTGTGGTGCCGGCCGCACTGCGGGACCACTATTTCCAAACTGCCCACAGCGGCCATCCCGGTGCCGATGCCACCCTGTCCCAGGCCCAGAGCCAATTTTATTGGCCCGGCATGGCACAGGACATCCGGGAGAGGGTCTCTGCCTGCTCTACCTGCAATACCCTCTCTCCCCACCAGCAACGCCAGCCACTCCTGCAACAGCCTGTCCCCGCCCTGGCGTGGATGGCGGTCGCTACGGACATATTTGAATGGCGTGGCAAACATTTCCTGGTCCTTGTCGACTCCTACTCCAGCTGGTTCGAGATTGAGCGTCTGCACTCCCTCACTTCTGCTGCGGTCATCGGGAAGATGAAACGCCACTTTGGGACCTTTGGCATTCCTGTGACTGTGCAGTCTGACAACGGGGGCCAGTTCACGAGTGCTGAGTTCCGCGCCTTCGCCGCCGCCTACAACTTTCGCCACATCACCAGCAGCCCTGAATACCCGCAGAGCAACGGCCTTGCTGAGCGCGCCGTCCGCAGTGCCAAGAAGCTGCTGGAACATTGCAGACTATCGCATTCGGATTTTTATCTGGCTCTACTGAATCTCTGAAATATTTGTCGCGACCATGCCATGGGCTCGCCCGCTCAACGGCTCATGTCCCGCACCACTCGCCCTCCTATCCCTGTCTCCCAGCGATCCCTACAGCCCGCAGTCCACAGCCCTGCTGCTGTCCAGGAGCGCATTACCCAGAAACAGGTCGTCCAGAAGCGCTCCCATGACAAATCATGCCGTTCCCTTCAGCCCCTCTTCAAGGGCCAGGTAGTCCGGATGCAGTCCCCCTCTGGACACCACCGATTGGCTGTGGTCATCGACTTTGCAAACTCTCTGCGCTCTTACCTAGTTGACTACGAGGGCACCATCTACCGCCAGTCCCGCCAGCATTTGCTGCCGGACAACGAGCCCGCTCCGCCTCCCGCAGCCCCTTTTGCTCCCCCGGTTGCCACCTCGTTGCCTACCGCTCCTCCCATGCCCAGGACTCTGCCCTCGTGACCCTTGGTGCCCCGTTCTCCCACTGCTCCTCCTGGCCCCCCCCATCAAACCTCTCCTGCTCGCATGCCCGTTGTGGGGCCCGTTTCTCCTACCCGGTCTCCTCTTCCTCCCTCTCCTGCTCATTCTCCTCTCGGATCCCCTGTCACCCCTCCTGCTCCTGTACCTGCTCTTCCTTCGGAGGGGGGGGGGAAGGCAGGCTGCGTACCCGCTCCGGGCGTCTGGTCAAGCCGCCTGAACGTTACGGGGAGTTTGCTTGAATGTTTCAAGTTTTTCCTGACGATGTACGCGCGGATTTGTGTCTAGCGTATGAGTCGTGGTCTCACTGTCATCATTGTAATGTTTCCCTTTTCAAGGGGAAGGATGTAGAGCCGTGCATGTTCCTTTAACATAATGACCTCACCACTACTAACCACTCCCCATTATCTTCAGTATAATTATAACCTTCCCACCCCTAGCTCGCTCGGTAGCTCCGGTAACGGACCACGAACAGCTAGGGCAATATGTGTGTATACGAATACAATGTATGCAATAAACTAAGAGTGAAGACTACGTGTTTGACAAGTCTTTACAAAAACCAGAAAGAATATGGCACAGCGGCGAACCCAATCCCCCTCCAGCTCCCCCTTTTCGACCTCCGACGATGACAACGAATGGGAGACCGAAGGGGACATGGCACCTGAAGACGGAGACGAGAGAAGGGAGGAAGAGGCTAGAAGGGCTAGGAAGAAGAAGCACCCCCCACGCGCAAGGCAAATGCCAATGAGAACGGTCCCGAATCCTGCAGCCGCCGGGGTGGCCGTTGTAGCAGGAGGGCCCCCTGCGACCATCCAGGTGTACGCTCCGTGGAAACCAAACGATATGTTGATAATCCTGAATGGGGCACCAGACAAAGTCAAGTGCCCAGGACGATTTGTGGAGTTCATTGGCAACATGTTGGACGCCTACCAAGCCGTCTCTTTGGACGCCTGGAGTCTGGTCAGACAATCACTGAATCGAACGCAGTGGGTTAAGGTCCTCACCCAGCTGAAGCACAATGACCACGCTGCTATGGAAGCCGTGCACCCGGGAGTTGCCGGAGATGACCAGCGGAAGACCCTACTCCTGGCGGCCCTCGAAGCGACCCTGAGAAAACCCATTGACTTGCCCAAGGTACTGGATCAGAAGCCCAAGCGAAATGAGGACTTGACCGCCTTCAATAATCTACGAGAGGCCCTGCAGAAGGCTCCTGCGCTGGGGCGACCCCTGTATGATAGACCTTTTCAGCTCTATTGTACCACTGCGGTTTTGACCCAGCTGCATGGGGATAAGCACCGACCAGTGGCGTATTATTCATCCAAATTAGACCCTGTGGCACTGGGGTATCCCCATTGTACACAGATTTTGACAGCGGTATACAATAGTCTTCAGTCGGCCGCCAACCTGACTCTCCAGCAGGACATTACCGTATATTCCTCCCACTCCGTGACCGCCCTACTGGGACAGCTCCAAACCCAGCATTTGACTTCAGCCAGACAAAATAGGTATGAGATCTACCTGTTGAATAATCCCAAGCTACAGTTCCGGCACTGCACCACTATCAACCCTGCTGCGTTTCTCTGCTCTCCTCCTGATCCCCTCGCTCCATGCGACCATAATTGCTTGGAGGCTATTCTCGCGGATACCAGTCCGCGCCCTGACCTTAGCGATAAACCTCTAGCCTCTCCAGATTTGATCCTCTATACCGATGGAAGTTCGTCCATCGACGAGCAGGGACGCCGTCTGTCAGGCTTTGCGGTAGTTAAGCAAGATGGAACCTTGCTGGATTGTGGCAGTTTTGACCCACCGATTTCAGCTCAGCAGGCTGAGTTGTTTGCCCTCACCCGAGCCTGTGTCCTCGCCGAGGGGCTCTCCGTCAATATTTACACCGACTCCCGATACGCATTCGGAGTCGTTCACGATTTCGGACAGTTATGGAAAAATAGGGGATTCCTCACCTCAACGGGCCATAAGATTGCCAATCAGATCCTGGTCTCTGACCTGTTGAATGCCATCCTTCTGCCCTCTGCGATAGCCATAATCAAATGTGTGGCCCACACGACAGGAGATTTCCCGGTCCAAATCGGTAACAGGTTGGCTGATGAAGCGGCTAAGTGTGCTTGACGTGGTAGATTTAAAGTGGTGGGTAGTATGATGAGGCAGGTGAAAAGCCTTTATATGGGCTCGTCTGAATCTGAGAAACCTATGCCAACCATGAATGATGGATTGCACTTGCAGGGGGACGCCTCTGTTGATGTTATAATGGAATGGGAGCAGCTGGGCTGTCGGAAGGCTGATTCCGGACTGTGGCTCACGCCGGCCGGACAGACCTGTATGACAGACCAGTTAGCGACCTGGGTTGTTGATTGCCTACATCTAGCCACTCACTGTGGGGCCACCTTGCTAGTAGACGCTCTCTTACAGGCATGGTGGCATCCTCAACTTAAGGTTTTGGCAGCCCAAACTAGTGCACGGTGCCTCACCTGTGCTACACACAACCCTGGTAAAGGAGTTGTCTGCCAGACGGGTCGTACTCCATTACCTACTGCTCCGTTTGAAACCTTACAAATGGATTTTATTGATTTGCCTAAGTGTCAGTGTTATAAACATGTGCTTGTTATTGTTGATGTGTTTTCTAGGTAGATTGAAGCCTTTCCAACCACTGATTGCGCTGCTTCTACGGTGGTGTCTATTTTATTACGGCAGTTTGTTCCTCGCTTTGGGGTTCCAAACACCATCAGTTCGGATAACGGCCCTCACTTTATTGCCGCTATCAATAAAGAATTGTACCGACAGCTGGGTGTAACCCAGCGGCTACATTGTGCTTATCGCCCACAGGCTGCAGGAATGGTGGAACGCTTGAACCAGACCTTGAAGACCAAGCTTGCCAAGCTGGTGGACCAATCGGGCTCCACCTGGGTTAAAATGTTACCTGTTGCCTTGTTTCAGATCAGAGTCCTTCCAGCAGGGAAGACAAGGTTGTCTCCTGCAGAGATCATCTATGGCCGACCCCTGCGCACCCCCTGGACAGACATTATCCCGGCCACAACGACATTGCATCATATGACAGAGGAGATGGTTTCTTACGTCCTGGCCCTTACAATGGCCCTGCATGAGATTCATGGGGAGGTCAAGGCCGCTTATGTGGGCGACATAGATTTTCCCGTTGATGGACGGATCATCCCGGGTTCTTATGTGTTGATTAAAAATTGGGTTCGTAAGGACACCCTTTCTCCTCGATGGTTGGGCCCCTTCCAGGTTCTCCTCATCACCCCCACCGCGGTAAAGATAGAAGGACGATCGGCATGGGTGCATTTGCACCATTGTAAAGTGGTTGGTGACACCAAGCAAAGGGGGGAGGTCGAGGTCAGGGAGGGGGATCCGGTCCACGAAAAGCAGGGTACTAATTAATTTTGCTACGAAATTGCACGTTCTTTTCTTTTTCCCTCCCTTGTGTTCGCAGATGCGAAATAAATCGATAAGATGAGGGTCTCCGTGGCATTAATATGTGTGGCAACCACAGCAGGGTTAATCGGTTTCGGTTGGAAATGGACAAAGCCTGAATACGGACGGAACAAACGAGGAAAGAGAGGGGAACGAGAAAACTCCAATTTATTCATCCAGGCACACAACGAGCTATTCGGGAAGGGGCAGGTGGTTTGTTATCCACGAATGACATCAGTTACCTCCCTGTTTACCCCATCCCCTGCATGGGGCAGAACTGGACGACTGGTGAAGTGCCAGGACAAAGAAACGGTCCCTGTCAAGCCCGTTATCATCAGCTATGATAGGCTTCTCGCTCCACCGGCCAACTGCTTACCGCTCCCTAAGAACAATAACCACTCCTACGACATTTGCTATAATGGATCTAGGACGGCATCAAGAGCACTGGCTAGGCCATGTAACTTCACCACCAATAATGACAACAGCGTGAGCAGGAGAGACTGTTACCATTCCCCAACGACAGCGAAGACGATGAAGTGAGTGAGAAAGGAGAATTGGGGGACAAGGGTCGGACGGTCCAAGAGGCCGTGGCCAGGGAACTAGAAAGTTACAAGATTCGGCAAATGGGACTTTTTAATGGACTATGAGTGTTGCCATAAGAATGGCAAAAGGGGGGAATGTGAATGTAAATTTTGAATAAACGCTGTAAGATTGTTTTGTGAAGGTAAAATGGTTGACCAGGTGGACTGGATTGAAACATAAAATGTCTGCTGACCAAAATTGCTGAAAATGTAGCTGCAGGGGTCAGGAAGTTGTGGTCAGGAGAAATTCACATTGTCCTGCTGTTACTGCATAATCGCGACTATGGTATTAACTGTACCCGTCTGACTGAGATAGCTGGCTCTCAGAAGTCTAAGGAACATACAAACCGCTGCTCTCAGAAGTCTGAGGAATGTACCTGTCTTATCTCTAGTATTGTTCCACCAAATAACACCTCCCAATATGTACTTGCCTGTGATCCTGACCATGGCGTTCGTGTCTGTTGCTTTGTATCAGTAATATGGGAGGCATAAACTGTAGCCTTTAACTGTACCCGTCTGACTGAGATAGCTGGCTCTCAGAAGTCTAAGGAATATACAAACCGCCGCTCTCAGAAGTCTGAGGAATGTACCTGTCTTATCTCTAGTATTGTTCCACTAAATAACACCTCCCAATATGTACTTGCCTGTGATCCTGACCTTCGCGTTCGTGTCTGTTGCTTTGTTTCAGTAATATGGGAGGCATAAACTGTAGCCCTTTAAGTATATAAGGCATTACAAATTAAGGCATTGAGCTTGACTCTTTGCTAGGTTGTTAACCTGTGTGAAGACTCAGTGCTGAATAAACGTACGTTTAAAGCAACCCCGGTGTCCGGTCGATTATTGTCGAAACAACCGATGTGAGAGAAAAAGGTGAATCAACAGTGTTATGTGCAGCGGCCTTTGTTGGAAGCTAAGAACGGAGTACACAAACTTTAGAATGGGGTTGGAGTTTGGATGTTATGAGGGCTGCGTGAATTAAAGCAAATGCATCTGCATCTGCTTCCTGCCATCAACTCGCAGTGGGTTGGTTCCTGAACAGACTGAGTCTTTGACAAACAACACTGTGACACATAAACAGAAAATGCTATAAATACTCAGGGCAGGCAACATCCGTGACCTAAAAAACATTCTGTTCCTCCTTCCACAGACGCTGCCTGATCTGCTGAGAATTTCCACCATTTTCCATTTATGTTTCAGATTTCCAGCATCCGCAGTTTTATTGTACAGTAAACCCTTGTTTCTACAGACCTCTTTATAACGGGTTTTGGTTATAGCGGACTGACCTACCAACCTTCACTGCCAGGCTGGCCTGCCAATGCCTCTCGGCCCATGCCGCCTCTCCGGCCGCTCGCACTGCTGCCACCACCAGCACCGCTGCCACCATCACCACCACCCCCATCACCATCACCACCACCCCCACCACCCCCACCACCACCACTCCAGCACCAGCACCACCACCACACCACTACCACCAGCACTACCACCAGCACTACCACCACCATCATCACCACCACCTCCGCCACCACCACCACCCCCTACACCACCACCACCCCCTGCACCAGCCCACAACAACCACCACCCCCACCACCACCACCCCAGCACCAGCACCAGCACCACCACCACCACCACTACCACCAGCACTGCCACCACCATCATCACCACCACCCCCTGCACCACCACCACCCCCTGCACCACCACCACCCCCTGCACCAGCCCACCACACCCAGCACCACCACCACCACTACCACAACCACCACCCCCACCACCACCACCACCAGCACCACACCCAGCGCCACCATGACCACCACCACCACCATCACCACCACCACTACCTCCGCCACCATCACTGGTGCCACCGCCAATGCCACCACCACCACCCCCAGCGCCACCACCACCACCACTGCCACCAGCACCGCCACCACTATCATCACCACCACCAACATCACTACCACCACTACATTCCCGCCAACATTACCTCCGCCACCACCACCATCACCGGTGCCACCGCCAAACCACCACCGTCACTGACCTTTACCTGTACGCCGGCCATCCAACTAATGACTGTTCAGATCCTCACCCCTGGCCATCAACTCACCAGGATTCCAGGTCCTGTTCCAGACTGAGAGTCTGAAGAAGGGTCCTGAACCGAAACGTCACCTATACATGTTCTCCAGAATTACACGCGCACTTTGTGTCCCTTTGTGTATTAACTAGCGACTGTAGTGGTTTGTTTCTACTATTTATACGATGATAACTCACGATTTGGTTATACAGTAGCTGACAACGGTAATAACGGACACCACCTCCCTCCCTATGGTCCGTCATAACAAGTTCACAGTTTTAGGAGTAGAATTAGACAATTCGGCCCATCGAGTCTATTCCGCCATTCAATCATGGCTGATCTATGCCTCCTAATCCTATTTTCCTGCCTCCACATAACCTTTGGCACCCGTTCTAATCAAGAATTTGTCTATATTTGCCTTAAAAATATCCACTGACTTGGCCTCCACAGCCTTCGGTGGCAATGATCTCCAGAGATTAGCTACCCTCTGACTAAAGAAGATCCACCTCATCCTCTTTCTAAAAGAAACCCTCTAACAAGGGTTTACTGTATTATATTGTTGTTATGTAAATATAAGTTGTCAGAATTATCTGCAGCATGGAGAGCGCACATAGATCATAATGCTTAACATTTCATAAATTATGTTTATTTCATGTTTCAATGGGATGAATTGCTTAAAATCACTTTGGCAGCACTGAGTATCTTTGTGGATTCAGCATAGACATTGTCAATATCAGTTACAAAGCAATGAAGTTGGAATTCATATTTTATTCTCATCATTCTCCAGACCAAATATTTTATTGCATTATCTTTATTTTTCTTACAGCAACAAAGAATGGCTGCTGTAGAGATTGCACTTCTCTTTCTATAATATTTGGGAAAGGAAGTGAAAGATGAAAGGTGAGAAAAATGCTTCAGATTCAGATTCAGGTTAGTTTATTGTCATATACACCAGGGTGCAATAAAATTCCTTGAGCACATGAAGCTTGCAAAAAGAACAATAAATACAATGTACTCAATAAATTAACAAATGCAAGAACAGTGGAATGGTGCAAACATTGTGGTGCAAACTGAAGTAATAATATAAAAGTACCAACGTGCAATACCAGAATAAATGAAGTAGAGTTAAGAGGTAAGAGAATGTGGCAGCACCACTGGGAATGCAATGCAAAATAGGTGATTGGTTAATATGTCTGATAGCATTGCAAAAGCAGCTGTCCTTAAGTCTAAAGGGGCTGTCCCACTTGGGCGACCTAATCTGGCGTTCTGGCGAGTTTGCCCTCGACTCATACTCACAGCATGGTCGACACGAGGTCGTAGGAGGTCTTTGTAACTCTCCATCATGCTCAAGAGCAGTCCCCATGTACTTGAGGCTTCAGCTAGGTCGCGGCATATTTTTCAACATGTTGAAATATGCCCGCGAGTAAAAAAAGATCGCCATGGAAAAAAATCTTTACTTTTTTTACTCGTAGGTTTAGTCGTAGTAAGTCGTAGTAGGTCATAGTAGGTCGGCATGTTAGTCGTAGGTAATCGAGGGTAGTTGAAGCTAGTTGAAGCTAGTCGAAGGTAGTCATAGATGGTCTTCATCATAGTCACAGGGAGGTCGAAGGGAGGCCGAAGGAGATCGAAGGAGGTCATCTTCACTCTCCACTATTCGGTGTCCAATTTTCCCGAAGTTAGTCATAGCTAGTCGTAGCTAGTCGAAGCTAGTCTTCAACATAGTCGAAGGCGGTCGAAGGAGGTCTTCTACATAGTCGAAGGAGGTCTTCAACATGACATTTTTTCAAACTCTCCTAAGCTCTTCTAAACTCGCCAATTAGGTTGCCCAAGTGGGACAGCCCCTTAAATATCTGGGTTTCAAGCTCCCATATCATCTCTCAGGAGGCAGAAATGAATAGAGAAGGGCCAGGGTGGCAAGAATCCTTCCAGTATTTCTGATGCAATGATGCAACACAGCATGAAGATGGACTGGGTGGCAGGAACTGTCAAGCCTATGATGGACTAGGCTATATTCAACACTCTGCAGGTTTAGGTGGTCAAGAGCAAAGCAGTTGCCATACCAGATTGATATGCATCCCATCAAAACATTCTCTATAGTGCATCTGTACAGGTTTGAGAGAATCCATGTGGATATAACAAATCTTATCAGATGCCAAAGAATGTGAATACTCTTTGGTGTATTTATGTTGCACTCGAGACATTCACACCACACCCATCCTTACTTGCAACATACCCACAGGGGAAGGTGCATGTTCCTGGGGTGTGTTGCCTATTCTGCCCACCTTTTCCTTGACAGCTAGTCATGGAAAACATTCTTGAGAGAGACACTATAAAATTCTACTGAGGAATAGCATCATTGACTGTGTTAATGAATCCTGACAAACACCAGGAAATGTGTTCCACATTTCAGAAGTAGCAAGACACGAGCGACAGATGCCTTTATTGTCAAGAGCTAACTTCCCCTTGACCTCCTTTCCCTTGGAAGATTGCCAGCTGTGCAACAGAACACTCTTTCCATGCTTGTTGAAAGTGCAATTATTGATGTCACGCAAACCCATACAGACTGCACTTATGAATAGGAATACGTGTCCACCTAATCTATCACCATAGCCCTAAAACTATGCAGGTAGATGGCTGTTGAATAGCTCCTCCTTGCATTCATCTCACAGTGAAATTCCACTTCATCACTCTTTGAAGAGTGAATTTTGGTGCACAAACCATTATTTGCCTGGGTATACAAAAATGCTGGAGAAACTCAGCGGGTGCAGCAGCATCTATGGAGCGAAGGAAATAGGTAACGTTTCGGGCCGAAACCCTTCTTCAGACTGATAGGGGGTGGGGAGAAGAAAGGAAAAAAGCAATTTGCCTGGGTATTCTGGCCGAGAAAGGCAATGCCTGTTAACATTTCCAGCATCAGCTTTATGTTTTCACATGTGGTTCACAATCTACTGTTTTTCACCAACCTCATATTTTGTTCAGTTGATAATATTTCTTTCACTCTGTTCTGTTGTCATTTCTGACGACGTGTACTGTTTCCCCACCATGTTTGCTGTGTTTCCAATAATGGACCAAAGCTCATTCTGTATGTTAAATTATTTCATTAAGATTATTCAATTTGTCTGAGCAAAATTCTGGCAGCACGGTTCTTCTGTCAGGCTTTTTCTACACCAATGGAAAATGCTTATGCAGATTTCAAGATCTGTTTTCACTTTTGTAATTGCTTCAAGCATTCATTCTTCTGGTTATGGTTGTCGAGCATTTTATCCTTGAGATGGCTTTCATTTCTGTTTTTCAATTAAATATTGTAGTTTAATTTAGAGATACAGTATGGAATTGTGACCATTGGGTGGCGCCAGCAATGGCTGCCTCGCCAACAGTCTGTCTGTCCCTTCCTTCTTTGTGTTTTAATATTATTTGTTAAATGTATGTTTTTAGTGTTCTTTAGCTTGTTTTACGTGGGGGTGCCGGGGGGAGGGGTTTGGGGGAAACTTTTTCTGGTCTCTTACGTCGACAGAGATCCGATTTTTTACCGTATCTTATCTTCGTCCGCACTGCGGCCTAACATCGAGGAGTTGCGGACTTTGCTGGAGCGACTTTTGAAAGCTCCACTTACGGCACTTTAACATCGTGGAGCCGTGATCCCTTTGCCAGTGATCGACTTCCGAGCTCCAACTGTGGGTGCTTGCGCACTTAACATCATGGAGCATGCTGTCTCTGGTCAGAGGCCGACCTCGGGAACTCCAAGCCGCAGGAGCTTCGACCGCCCCGACGCGGGACTTTCGATCTCCCCGACTCGAGAGCTTCGACCGCCCCGATGCGGGAACTTCGATCGCCCTAATGCAGGAGCTTCAACCGCCAGCTACGGGAGCTTCGATCGCCCTGACGGATGGTTCGACTGCCCCGACCGCGGGACAGAGGAAGAAGATTAGACTTTACTGCCTTCCATCACAGTGAGGAATGTGGGGAATCTGCTGTGGTGGATGTTTATATTAACTTTTATGTAGTTGTGTGCCTTGTTGCATTTTTTTTTGTACGGCTGAATCCCTACAGCTGCAGTAAGTGTTTGAGGCTAGCGGAACTCGAGCTCCGCATTGAGGAGCTGGAGATCCAACTTCATACGCTGCGGTACATCAGGGAGGGGGAGTATTACCTGGATGTTTTGTACCAGGGGATGGTCACACCGACCAGTTTAACTAATTCAGTAGTGAGTGAGCAAGGAAAGGAAGGTGTGGCCATAAGCGAGGCAGGTAGGGGGAACCAGGAGGAGATGCGGCAGGAGCCACAGCCCTTGTTCCTGACGAGCATGACCGAGGCTCTTACTCAATGTGAGGACGGGAACAGGGGCTGTGGGAGGGATGAGCAACCTGGCTGCAGCACCGTGGATCAGGGGGACATTCAAGAGGGGGGAGTTAGAAGAAATGCCGTTGTGATAGGGGATAGTATTATTCGGGGGGTAGATAAGGTTCTCTGTGGCCAGCAGAACATGTCCCGAAGGCTGTGTTGCCTACCCGGTGCTAGGGTTAAGGATATCTCTGCGATGCTGGAGAGAAATTTGCAGAGGGAGGGGGAGGATCCAGTGGTCGTGGTCCATGTGGGGACCAATGACATAGGAAGGACGAGGAAGGAGGATCTGCTGAAGGAGTTTGAGCAGTTAGGGAATAAATTAAAAAGCAGAACCTCGAGGGTACTGATCTCCGGATTGCTACCTGAGCCACGGGCCAAATCGGCGAGAGTACGTAAAATTAAAAAGCTGAATGCGTGGCTAAAAGACTGGTGTGGGAATAATGGGTTTGGTTTCTTGGGCCACTGGCACCAGTACTGGGACAGGGGGGATCTGTTCTGTAAGGACGGACTTCACCTGAATGGTGCTGGGACTGGGGTCCTGGCAAATCATATAACTAGGGCAGTAGAGAGGTCTTTAAACTAAGTAGCGGGGGGGAGGTATCAAGGGTGGTAATAACGGCAGGGGTAGAGGAAATAGAGCAGGGTATCAGTGGGGAAACGGAAAATCAAAATGTGACAGGAGGATTCAGAATGTGTGAAGATAAAGCTCTAGATGTAAAAGAGGCAAAAACAGAAAGGAAGGGTAGTAAAAATCATCTGAAAGTGCTGTATCTAAATGCACGGAGTATTCGAAATAAGATAAATGAATTAACGGTGCAATTAAGTATATATAGTTATGATATCGTGGCCATTACGGAGACATGGCTGCAAGGGGATCAGGACTGGGAGTTAAATATAGAGGGGTACTCGACAATTAGAAAAAATAGACAGGAAAGAAAGGGAGGAGGGGTGGCCCTTTTAATAAGGGAGGGAATAACGGCAATAGAGAGGAAGGATATTGCGTTGAAGGATCAGGATAGTGAAACAGCTTGGGTACAGATAGAGAATAACAAGGGGAAAAAAACACTAGTGGGTGTAATTTATAGACCTCCAAATAGCTGTGACGCTGTTAGTCAGAACATAAATCTGCAAATAGTTGACGCATGTAAAAAGGGAACTGCTGTAATCATGGGGGACTTCAATTTTCATATTAATTGGGCAAACCAAACTGGGCAGGGTAAACTAGAAGAAGAGTTTATAGAATGTATTAGAGACGGGTTCCTAGAACAGTATGTCACAGAACCGACAAGGGGGGAGGCAATCTTGGATCTGGTCCTGTGTAATGAAGCAGGATTAATTAAAAATGTCATAGTTAGGGACTCGTTGGGAACAAGTGACCACAATATGGTCGAATTCCATATTCAAATAGAAGGGGAGCAGGTTGAAACTCAGGCTAGGGTACTTAGTCTAAATAAGGGGGATTATGAAGGTATGAGGACTGAGCTGATCAAAGTTGACTGGGATAGCAGACTCAAGAATAAGACGGTACATGAGCAGTGGTGTACGTTTAAGGATCTACTGTATAACCTTCAAGAAAAATTTATTCCTATGAAGAAAAAAAGGGGTAAGGGTAAGAACAGTCAGCCATGGCTCAGTAAAACTATAAAGGATAGTATTCGGCTGAAGGCAAGGGCATATAAGGTAGCCAGAGATAGTGGGAGGGTAGAGGATTGGGAAGCATTTAAAAGTCAGCAAAAAATAACTAAGAGATTAATTAAGACGGGGAAAATAGACTATGAAAGGAATTTAGCGAACAACATAAAAACTAATAGTAAGAGTTTTTATAGCTATATAAAAAGAAAAAGGGTGGCTAAGGTGAACGTTGGTCCATTGGAGGGTGAGACTGGAGAGTTGTTGGTGGGGAACATGGAAATGGCAAAGGCATTAAACGAGTATTTTGTATCAGTCTTCACCATAGAAGACACAAAAAATATTCCAACGCTGGATAAACAGGGGGAGGTAGGAATGGAGGAGCTAAATACTATTAAGATCACCAAGGAGGTGGTATTAGGGAAATTAATGAGACTGAAGGAGGATAAATCCCCTGGGCCTGATGGATTACATCCAAGGGTTTTGAGGGAGATAGCGGTGGGGATTGTGGATGCATTGGTGATAATTTTCCAAAACTCCCTGGAGGCAGGAACGGTCCCAGTGGATTGGAAAATGGCCAATGTAACACCTATATTTAAAAAAGGAAGTAAACAGAAGGCGGGTAACTATAGACCGGTTAGTCTAACATCGGTGGTGGGTAAAATGTTAGAGACAATTATTAAAGAAACACTAACGGGGCACTTGGATAAACATGACTTCATCGGACAGAACCAGCATGGTTTTGTGAAGGGGAAGTCCTGTTTAACGAATCTGCTCGAATTCTTTGAGGAAGTAACAACCCGGGTGGATAAAGGGGAACCGGTGGATGTGGTATACTTGGACTTCCAAAAGGCTTTTGACAAGGTGCCACATAAGAGACTATTGCTAAAAATAAAAAATTATGGGATTGGGGGTAATATATTAGCATGGGTAGAGGATTGGCTAACAAATAGGAAGCAGAGAGTGGGGATAAATGGTTCATACTCGGGATGGCAACCGGTAACTAGCGGGGTTCCGCAAGGGTCGGTGCTGGGACCCCAGTTGTTCACAATTTATATAAATGATTTGGAGGAGGGAACCAAGTGTAATATATCAAAATTTGCGGACGATACAAAAATGGGAAGAAAAGTAGGGGATGAGGAGGATAGGAAGAGTCTGCAAAAGGATATAGATAAGCTAGGTGAGTGGGCAACAACTTGGCAGATGAAATTTAATACTAATAAATGTGAAGTCATACACTTTGGGAAAAAAAATGATAGGGCAAGTTATTTTCTAAATGAGGAGGAGCTGCGCTGTAATGCAACGCAAAGGGATCTAGGGGTAGTAGTACATGAATCACTAAAAGTTAGTATGCAGGTGCAGCAAGCTATCAGGAAGGCCAATGGAGTTTTGGCCTTTATTGCTAGGGGGATTGAGTATAAAAACACGGAGGTCTTGCTGCAGCTGTACACAGTATTAGTGAGACCACATTTGGAATACTGTGTACAGTTCTGGGGTCCATACTTAAGAAAGGATGTACTGGCCCTGGAGGCAGTGCAGCGAAGGTTTACAAGATTAATTCCTGCAATGAGGGGATTGACATATGAGGAAAGGTTAAGTAGGCTGGAACTCTACTCTTTGGAGTTTAGAAGAATGAGAGGCGATCTCATTGAAACATATAAGATCGTGAGGGGCCTTGATCGGGTGGATGCACCGAGGATGTTCCCAATGATCGGGGAAACTAGAACTAGGGGACATAGTTGTAGAATAAGAGGGGGCTCTTTTAAAACTGAGATGAGGAAGAACTTCTTCACCCAGAGGGTGGTTAATTTATGGAATTCACTGCCCCAGGGAGCAGTGGAAGCAGAAACATTAAATATATTTATGTCTAAAATAGATGTTTTTTTAGCTGCCAAGGGGATAAGGGGCTACGGGGAGAGGGCAGGGATATGGACCTAGGTAGGGTTAGTATAGTAAGACCTGAGTGATCTCCTGGACAAGTGTCGATCGCCTGGATTGGGGTCGGAGAGGAATTTCCCGGATTTTTTTCCCGAATTGGACCTGGGTTTTTATCCGTTTTTTTGCCTCCCCCAGGAGATCACTCGGTTCTTGGGGTGGAGAGGGGTGATAGCGCTATAAAGGGGAGGGTAGTGTCTTGTGTTCTGTGTCTTGTGTCTACTGTTTGTGGGTGGGGGTGTTTGTTTGTTTGGTGTTCAGCCATGAGCGAATGGCGGTGCGGGCTCGATGGACCTGGTGGTCTGCTCTCGCACCTACTTTCTATGATTCTATGATTCTAATTCGCATATCACTGTACCTTATGGTACATGTGACAATAAAAGACCTTTGAAACCTTTGGAAACAGACCCTTCAGCTCACAGTGTCCAAGACAACCATCAATCACCTGTTCACACTAGTTCCATGCTATCCCACTTTCACATCCACTCACCACTCATCACCTCATTCCCAAGGGAACTTAGGTAGTGGAAATATCTACTTGCCTTGCCTGCCACCCTCAAATCCCCAAAATTAATTCTGTTGAGGATGGAATTCAAACCCAGCATTGACATACGGGAGATTGTGGGTTTATGAGGTGCTATTGAATTAGCATTAGGACAGAATGATGGTGTATTTTACTTCGGAGTCACGTGAGTGACTACGTGAAGAAGACCCGTCAGGGCGCATGCGCTTCATTACGTCAGACGCATTGGCGCTCACGGACGTAGTGGAATGTAGTTTTTACAATTCCAAGGTAAGTAAAACACTTTTTGGGAGTTTTTTAGGTCCGTTTGCTGTGGTGGTCTGTTGCGATTATTTCACAGGCACCATGAACAAAACGGGCAAGGGCAAGAGGCGAGCTTCAAAGCCGATAGAGAGCCGCGGGAATGCGGTTGGTGAAGGGCTGCCTCATACCCCTGTAACAGTCGCCGGCTGGGAGCGGGGCGACTGTGGCCTTGTGTATTTAGAAAAAGAACGGAGCCAGCGTCAGTTGGGCGCTAGCCAATATGCAAGTCAGGTCCATGGAGCAAGAGTCAGTTTGGGATTCACCTCCAAGGCTGGAAACCACTTTCTGAGTGGATATTACAAATGGAGAACCTGACATACTCCAGGAGGAGTGATGTCAGAGCCAGGCTGCAGAAGCCAGGTCAGCAGCACCTAGTAAAGGGCTGCTTGATAGCACCCTCATTGATGAGGCGCGTGCACAGGGTCAGCAGAGTTCTCCAATACAATCGAAGACGGCAGCTGCCAGATGTACTATTTCTGGCAGTACAATTCGCTGCTCTGTGAGAGTTCTGACACTGAGTCTGACGGTGAGGCCGATACAAGCGAAGACGGCAGCTGCCAGATGTTCTACTCCTGGCAGTATGATTCGCTGCCCCGTCAGAGTCAGGAGAGCCACTGGGAGAAGAAGTGGCCTCTACGATCAACTATTTTGTCTTCCATCAGCTCCAGTAGCTTACGATGGATGGAATAGCCAAAAAAGCACGAGACCCCAAGGAACTGCGTCTTGCTGAAAGTACTAGCAGTGAACCAAGATATAAGGGGTCAGATGAGCGAGGGCATGTGAGCCTAAGAAATAAAACTGCAGAGAATATTGAAGCTGCTGGGTTGAGGAACAACTGCATTTTTGCTAGAACAATGGATGGAGGCCAGGGATGGAGATGCATCTAGAGGCACTAGGGTTGCTATGTAGTGCCCACTTCGAGATGAATTGTTTCAGGAAGTATGCCATTCGGCCTACCATCAACCCCAAGTTTCAGCAACTCTGTAAAGCCCAGCAATGTGCAGTCACTCAACTTACTCTTCAGGGAAAAACCTCACGAAACGTGGGAAAGAGTTGGATGATGAGGCAAAAACAGCAAGGTTGATCAAAACATCGATGGTCGGCAAGTCTGTGAAGAGGAGGTATCTTTTCAGACATCATACAGAATCCTGGGCCTACACCAGGAACAAGTCGACCATTGAAGCAGGTGCGCAGTTGATGTCCTGCAGCAGGAAAATGAAAAAGCGTGGGTTTTGCCTGCCAGGAGCCTGAAACCACAGGTCACTCAGATGACAAAGGAGTTAGGTGGACCTGGTTCTTATGGGAACATATTAAGGCAAAAACAGCCAAATATTGGAAGCAAATTACTTCAATTATTATTCTGAGTATTATAGAAAGGTTTCGAATTGATTCGATTCAAATACTGGTTTGCCATCCAGCATGTTCCAAGCAGAACACTCCAATTTCACATAAAAATAATTGATGGAGGTTCAAGCTGAATTGAAAACTTGTTTAGAAACAAGTAATTGAAAGGTCGGTTTATCAAAACCACCAAATTGTGTTTAAAATTTCTCAACCTAAAAAGGTGAGGAGTATTTTAGATCTGACAAGTCTTTAAAATTTTGTGAAGTATAGACACTTCTAAATGGAGACTTTGAGACTGCCAAACAACTTATTTCAAAAGATGTTATATGGCACCCATAGATCTGAAAGATGTATATTACTCAGTGTCTGTTCATTTGTAAGATAAAAATATTTGAAATTTAACTGAATGAAACAATTATGGCAATTCAAAGTTCTGTCTAAAGGCTCTGTCTTACCTGTTTGCGGTCATCGGCGGTGAAGCGCGGCGTCGCCGGTAGCGTGGACCGCGCGGTAACGGCGAGAGCGGCGAGCCTATCCACCGGAGCACCGCATGGATGCTGCGCGGGGGCCGAGTTAATTCAAACACGGCGGGTCCCACGTGCTTGCGGTAAGTAAAAAAAAGGGCGGGCCGACTGCGATGACGTCGGCCCGCCGCACGTGACTCACTAGCGGCGGCTGTGGCGGCGGCCATCCTGATCGTGGCGCTGTAGCGGTGGCTGTGCCTGCGGCCGTGCAGCACACGTGCCTCACTGGCGGAGGCATGTGCCTCACTGGCGGAGGCTGTGGCAGTGGAGGTTTGACGCACGGCGCTCGAGCCACACTGGCGGCGGCCCGTGCGGGCGGCCGTGCCGCACTCGTGCATCACTGGTGTAGGTTGTGCGGTGAGTATATAGTTTTCAACATTGTCAATTTTATTTTAGCACCGTGCGGTGTTGGGAACACCGCCGCACGGCCCCGGAATTGTACGTTCTCATGAGTGCGCGGTCTATGGCGGCAGATTCTTCCCGTTTCGCCGCCAATGACCGCAGACTCGTGAGACAGGCCTTTAATGGGTTAACTTCAGTTCCCAGAAATTTCACTAAATTGGTAAAACCAATTGGTAAAACCAATTTTGGGGCTAATTAGAGTCCAAGGACAGATGTTGATGGCTTAACTGGATGATGTCCTAATTAGGACAAAAAGAGAATTAGTGAGTTATCTCTCTCAATTGTTCAATCCACTTTTGAAAGTTTTAGGTTTAATTCATCCAGAGAAATCAAGGTTAACGCCACTTACAACAATTGATTATTTTAATTTCACAATTGATTCAATTGACATGGTAGTAATGTTACCCAGGGTAAAGGGTAGAGCTGATTGATGGTTGCATTAAGCTGTTGAAAAAGCAACAATCTTCAATTAAGACAGGTGGCCAGCTTGCTAGGAAAATTAGTGTTATTTCCAGCAATACAATATGGGCCATTGGACTACCAGCAGCTACAGACAGCAAAAAGAAAAGGCACTAAGATGCATGGTGGCCATTTTGATAGGCCATGCAGATAAACAACAAATGCTGCTTTTGATTTGCAGTGGTGGATTTAACATGTCTCCAGTAGTTCCAGCAAGATACTGATTGAACAGCCTTCCATGGTCTTACAGACTGATGTCAGTGCACTAGGATTGGTGCCACTGAAATGGTATCCATCTGTGGACAGATGGAATATGGAAGAGGCATTATTTTTTGCAGACATGAAGAATCAACGTTTTACAGCTGTTGGAAGGCTTATGAGCTCATGTTGGTAGATTTGTCTTGGATAATGTTAAACCTTTTAGTTGTATTCATTCCAAACAAGTAACAAGCACTTACAGTCCTGACCTGTGCCTTTAGCTTTTGTGAGTCACAAGAGGTCATTTGCCAAGTGTACAGATCCATTCCTGCCTCTTAATCAAAGTGTTTATGTCTTTGATCCTGTTGAGTTTCTAATCAATGGTAATCCACCACAGGATATTATTAATGGGGAAATTTACAATTGTGATATCATTCAGTTGCAAGTAACTATGGTTAGATATCTTGTTATTGTTCTTTGTTTTGGCGAAGGAGTCGCAGGTTGCTTTGTTATTTCAGATGTTGCAAATAGATTTTGTCAAATCACTATTTCTGACATTATGAAGGAGGTCAAACCACTTATGAACAATGAAAAGTAGTTAGATCTTGGAGATTTCTCGTCAATAACCCACAATCATGCTGACCTGCGCTGTTGGAAAAATTTCTCCCTAATTCCCAATATGCTGCCCACAATGTTCCAATTGGACAAATGCTACCATTATCCCAAGCTGCAATTATTGTCATCATATTCCTGAAATTTGATTTCCCCCCCAAATTTGGTTTATAATAAATTCTGGAGCCCAGGCATCTTTGCTGAACCCAAACTGAGCATCGGTGAGCATGTTGGATGAGAAAGTGTACTTGTTAACACTCAACACTTTCCGCTGTTTTCAGTGTAGACCTTTGGATTATAAATTGGTTGGATTGGCTTCTTCCTGCTTCCAGTGGTCATTGGCAGTCATCCAAACTGTTGATCAGATGCTGGTGTTGTAGAAGTATTGGAACAGCTTGACTTGTGACTAGCTCGTTCTGGAGCACATCTTTAGTATTATATCCAAGATTTTGTCAACATCTTGTGAGCTCACTGGTTTCTTGATATTTCATAGAGTGAATTGTATTGACAGGCTTCTGTGATGATGGGAATCTTAAAACAATATGAAACGGATCATCTTTTTGGCATATCCTGTAGCAAATACTGCAGCTTAGAAATTTATTCTAATTCAGTATGCTTTAAGAATGACTGTGTTGAATTTCATTCCCAAAAGTCCTTAATGGGAGATGTGAATTAAAATAATTGATTTTTGGAACAGAATATGTTGTTTCGCCAACTACCACATGTATGTTAAGTGTTACTGACCATGGAAACATTTCTGCCCTTTGTCTTTTGCATTCGCACCCTGGACTTTCATATTTCACAGGATGTGGTTGTTCATGGAGCTTCCAGCTTAATTATTATTATTATTATTATTATTATTATTATTATTATTTTTTTTTTTTAAATTTTTATTTATTAGAAGTACATTACATTACAACCAATTACATTAGTACTCGTCACGTATATCTTATTACAATTAATGTACTCCGTCATTTTTTACACTAATAAAGGGAAAGGATGAGATTGAGAGAAAGGAGAAAGTGAAGGAAAAAAGTGAAAGTGTAAAAGACATGACAACAAATAAGAACAAAGACCCTATAAGAAAGAAATTAAAAAAAAAAAGAATTAAGAAATAGACCCTAAAAAAGAAGAAAAAAGAGAAAGAGGGAAAAGAGAAAAACAAATACTTTGTTGTAAGCATCACGCAAATGGGATATACCAACTCTCCAGCTTTCATCCCCCCCCCTTACCTAACTTCAGTTTTTTTTAAAGTACTTTTGCACCCTATACTTGTAATAATTCTATAAATGCAGACCACGTCAGGTGGAAGTGATCTGGTTTACCTGCTAGGAGGAGTCTTATCTCTTCTAGGTGTAATGTTTCAAACATATTTGAAATCCACATGTTTATAGTTGGTATTGGAGCGTTTTTCCAGAATTTTAGGATTAACTTTTTTCCAGTTATTAACCCATAGTCTATTAATTTCTTTTGGAACACATTTAGTTCTGGACTATCTTCCGTTGTTCCGAAGATAATCCATTCTGCTTTGGGTATCAGTTTTAATTTTAAATAATTTTGTAAAGATTTCAAAAATTTCAATCCAAAATTTGTGAATTTTTGTACAGAAAACAAATGAGTGCGCTATAGTAGCCTCTTGAGATTGACATTTATCACAAATGGATGATATATTTGGGAAAATTTTATTAATTTTAGTTTTGGAATAATATAATCTATGTAAAATTTTAAATTGTATTAAAGTGTGTCTTACATTAATCGAACATAAATGTTCATTCCACCTTTCCTTTGAGATTTTAATAGCTAATTCTTGTTCCCAGTCTCTTCTAATACCTTCCGTAGATGGTATTTCTACATTTAAGATAATATTATACAAATATGATATTAAGTTTGCTGATTCAGCTTTTATCTGCATTGCTTCATCCAATACATCTGCTGGGCTATTATAATGATCTTTTGTATATTTTTTCAAATAGTCACATATTTGAAAATATTTAAAATATTGATTATTTCCCAGTTTATATTTTATTTGTAATTGTTGGAATGATAGTAATTTTCCAGTTTCATACAAGTCACCGAATGTTTTAATTCCTAGTCTATCCCATTGTATAAAAGATTTGTCTGTAATAGAGGGATTAAACGAAGGGTTATTAACTATTGGAGATAAAAGCGATAGATTTCTTAATTTTAAATTTTGTTTTATTTGTTTCCAAGTTCTGATTGTACTATGTATAATTGGATTTTTGTTATAATTTATGTTATTCAGTTTCATTGGTGAGAGGAGGATCGCTCCAATGTTTCCAGAGGAGCAGTCCTCTCTCTCCATTACAATCCAGTCCACTTGCTGGGTAGAGTTGTCCATCAGTTGAATCATATTTTTAATATTTACTGACCAATAATAATACATGAAGTTAGGGAGTGCTAAGCCCCCATAATACTTTAGCTTTGTTCAAGTGTGTTCTTTGTATTCTATGTGATTTATAGTCCCATATAAAATTAGTAATGTCAGAATCCAGTTTTTAAAAAAAACTTCTTTGGTAGGTATATAGGAATCGATTGAAATAGGTATAAAATTTGTGGTAAGAAGATCATTTTTATTGCATTTATTCGGCCTATTAAAGACATCGGGAGCGTTTTCCAAAATTTAATTCGTGTATTTAATTTATTAAGTAAAGGATCAAAATTTGCTTTGAACATGCCTTGATATGTTCTAGTGATTTCAATACCCAAGTATTTAAAATTTTCTGTAGCTATTTTAAAAGGGAATTTTAAAAGATGTGTTGAGTCTTTCGGTTTTATTGACATAATTTCACTTTTATTCCAATTTATTCTGTATCCAGAAAAAGATCCAAAGTCCTCAATTAAATTTAATATATTTGGTATAGTAATTTGAGGTTTTGTAATGTACAATAATATATCATCCGCGTATAAAGATATTTTATTATTTGAATATTTAGTATTATACCCATGGATATCTGGATGTGTTCTAATTTTTTCTGCTAACGGTTAAATTATGAGAGCAAACAACTGTGGTGATAATGAGCATCCTTGTCTATTTCCCCTTGATAGTTGAAATTTCAAGGATAATATGTTATTAGTTAATATTCTAGCTGTAGGTTCATTATATAATAGTTTAATCCATAAAATAAAATTCTCTACCAGTTGGAATTTTTGTAATACTTTATCCATATAATTCCATTCTACTTGGTCAAATGCTTTTTCAGCATCCAGCGAAATAATTGATAATTCTTGTTCTTCAAATTTATGTGAGTGCATTATATTGAGTAGACGTCTCATATTATTAGATGAATATCTCTTAGGGATAAACCCCGTCTGATCTGGGTTTATTAGTTTACTAATATATTTTACTTAATCTTCTAGCTAATGTTTTCGCTAATATTTTTTGATCTGTATTTAACAATGCTATAGCTCTATATGAACCCGGTTCTTCTATATCTTTGTCTTTTTTAAGTATTAGTGTGATCGTTGATTCAGCTAATGTATCAGGTAATATTTGTTTTTTTAAAGCATATTGGTACTTTTTTTGTAATCATGGTATAATTTTGTCATAGAAGCTTTTATAAAATTCATTAGTAAATCCATCAGGAACTGGTGTTTTTCCATTCTTTAATGAGTTTATTGTATCTTCTAATTCCTTAATTGAGATGTGTGCACCCAATTCCTCTTGTTCCTTCAACTCTAACTTTGAAAGTACAATTTTCCAAGAACTCTGTAATTTTATTGGAGTCAGTTGTCGTTTTAGATGTATACAAATTCTCATAAAATTGCGCAAATCTTTTATTAATATCCTTCGGTATGGTTAATAATTCCCCTCTATCTGATTGAATCTTTGGGATCGTATGTTCTTTTTCTCGTTTTTTTAGCTGGCGAGCCAAAAGTTTATGCGGTTTATCCCCAAATTCAAAGTGCTCCTGTTTTGTAATTTGGAAAAGTCTTATAAGTTTGGCTGATAATAGTTTATTTAATTTAAATTTCAAAATTATTATTTTATTATGTTTATCTATTGATGGATCTTTAGCATTATCTATATCCATTTGTCTAATAAGTTCTTCTAACTGTCTTTGTTCATTCTTATTCTTTTTATTTTGAAAAGCTTGATATGAAATTATAATACCTCTAATGAATGCTTTAAAAGATTCCCATAGTACAGTAGGCGATATATCTGGAGTGTCATTTATTTTAAAAAAAGGCGTCCATTTGTTCTTTTAAATATATACTCGCTTGCGGATCTTTTAGGATTTGAGAATTAAATCTCCAAAACGGTTTATTCTTAGACATTCCTTCCAGTTTTAAAAAGAAAGTTAGTGGTGAATGGTCTGAAATCGAATTTGTATGGTATGTTGGGTTCAAAGTTTGAGTGATTAATTTTGTATCCACCAGGAAATAATCTATACGTGAGTATGTTTTATGTACCATTGAATAAAATGAGTATTCCCTGCCAGTTGGATTAGCAATTCTCCAAACATCTGCTATATTAGTATTGTTTATATAAGTATTTTAAAGTTCACCGGTTTTAGATTTCGTATTCCCTCTCTGTTTTTGGCTTGATTTGTCTAAATACGGATCTAAAACACAGTTAAAGTCTCCTCCTATTATAACATTTTGATAATTAAACCCTGCGATTATGTTCAGAATTTTATTGAAAATATGAGGGTTGTCAAAGTTAGGCGCGTATATATTTACCAAAGTAATTGGAGTATCATGAATTTCTCCATTAACTATCAAATATCTCCCTTCAATGTCTGTTATGGTATTCTTTGCTTTGAATGGTATACCTTTTCTAATAATGATTGACGTACCTCTAGATTTCGAAGTATATGAGGAATGGTATATTTGACCTATCCATTTCGCCCTCAACCAAGCTTGATCATGAGATTTTAGTAAGAAGTTTCTTGTAAGAAGATAACGTCAGAATTGTACAGTTTCAGCTGAGCTAGTATCTTACCCCTTTTAATAGGTTAGTTAATACCTCTTATATTCCAACTACAGAATGAGACTCCTCCTAGGTTCTTTTGTTTAGCATCTTGCATTTTGAATAATTATAGTACCTTTAAATCTTGTGGTGCATCCATATCCCAGGTCTTTGGGTATTGGGGGAACCTTTGAATTTCTAAGTTTTGTTGGCATATCCCTTTTACGCTTATCACTAAACACAAAACACAAACATGTGAGTTTATGTGATGATAATAATTTTTTTTTTTAAATTGAAAAAGTGAAAATACAGTGTCTAAAATAGTCGACACTAACAAGTGGCCCACCTGTAGGTGGGAGAAAACCTTGTTTTGACTTCCATTGTTGGTGTTAAACAAATAACTCCGCTCTCTTGGTTAATCATAACATATTAGAACGGGGCCTCACATTCAGATATATGATACAAATTTACCCTATATATTTCATTATAACATATCATATATATATTGCAATTTTAGCTACTAATTATTAAACAAATGATTTTAGCTTCAATAATAGTCAACTGTTGGTTGAAGGGGTTAACGAGACGCACCCCTGGACCTAAGCCAGGTGCTTGTTTCTCATCCCCTCCTC